>JACGCM010000237.1:0-28568 GCA_014058105.1 Kingdonia uniflora
TTTTTCTCTTCTTACTGTGTCACATAGGATGATTTACAGTAGCATGAGGAAGGGGGTCACTATCAACTAAATGATCAGCTGCACCACAGTTCCTCATGTGCTCCAGTTACAGTTGTGTGGTCGACTTTGGTTATGGGTCGGCTTTGGTGGTGTGGAGCTAATCTTGTCGTGGGTCGGCTTTAGCTTTGGTGGTTGTGGGGCTAAACACTTAGACTTGTAGATATTGGTTGTGGGCCGGTTTTGGCTTTGAATGGTGTGGCATTAATGTATTTAGGATATATTGGATGGTGTGGCATTGAATGGAGGATGGGCAGTAAAAGAAAAACAAGAGAAAGAGAGAGATCAACAACAAGATACCAAAAGAGAGGGTGGCATTGAATGTATTTGGCAAGAGACCAACAACAAGACAAAGGAATTACTAAATAAAGGAGGGTGGGCGGTAAAAGAAAAACAAAAGAGAGGGAGAGAGAGATTATGAATGGTGTGGCATTGAATGTCGAAGCATCTTGAGGAGGGATCAGCCTGAGTTTGAGTGTAAGGGCGTAGTCCACAGAGAGTGGAATTAACCTTACACCAAAGTGGGTTTAGGGGTTAAATGAGATGATAAGAGAAAGAAATTACATACAATCCTATAAATAGGATGTTCCACGACCTCTGTAGAGGATTTTAATGTAGTATAATATATATATTTGTAGGGTTACAAGGTGGTCGAATATTACAGAGTGATTTGAAGGTTAAGACAAGGTCTAGCTAAATGCTTTGAGTTTGTGAAGGGGAATTGTGAACCATCTCTAGTGCATTACCTCCTCTATTTATAGGCTATAGGGAAGTGATGCCCTAGTGGAGGTAAAATTACATAAATATCCTTTATACAACTATCGCACAACTATCTTCCATCTTTTGACTTTACAATTGTCTTCCGCTGACATGTTGGTCTGATGCTCACGTGGCAAGGTCGAGGTTAATTCTGAAGTTAGTTCTTTTGTCTTCTAGTGATGACCTTCAAGGTCGATCATTCCGTTATGTCCTTTTGTCTTCCAGTGGTGGGCTTCGAGGTTTGGGCCAACCTTGGTGAGTCTGTGGTTGACCAGATCGAGGAGGCTACTACAAGGAGCACGTCCAATATGCGGCTGAGAGAGATAACGCCCTTAGGAGGAAAACGTCTCCAACTTTTCTCTTCAATTTCTTTTTCCTAAACCCAGGTCCTTTGTTGAACTCTATCTCCTATATATAGAGCTCAAACAGAGGCGTAATGTCAAGTATGACCTTTGTTCCCAGTGGCAACCCACATGATGTGAATTACACTATGACCACGCGGGTGACCTTAAACCTTAGCCCACTTGTATGACATGTGCGTTTGGACTAGTTGGGCTTGCGTGATAGTGTTTGACCTTGTTTGTGTTGGGCCTCCATTTAGGACTCGTGGAATGCCATATCTACAATATATATACAAATTTGTTTTTTATAGTACACGATACATCGTATATGTAATACACTAATTTGTAGGAATACAAAGCACATTTCACAACCTTCTTGTGGCAATTCTGAACATGACTGTTCTATCCGAGGTCCTCCTACCCTGGCAAAAGAGAGATACAGTATGTGGCTCTTGGTAAAAATGAAAGTACTGTAGTATAGTTTAGTTCAGAGATTCTTCAGAGTGCCAACAGTTGTAGGAGCAGGAAAACTATTATTTTGGTGGTCCTTGAGGATGTTTTTATAGAGGTGTAAGCAATAAATCCTGAGATTCGATAATTTTCTTAATTAAGGTCATTGATTAAGATATGGTTTTATAGGAAGTCTTGAATGACTTGTGAGGAGTCTTTATTGTAATTATACTTTTTACTGAGACTTGAACATGTTTCTAATTGTGAGGGTCTTTTATACTTTTTGCATGCATACACTTTTGTTCATATGTATTATTGTATTCAAAGGTGGTTCGACGTCAAGTTCAAGGCAAAGAATATTTAAGTTAAATGGCTCATACTTTATCAATTGACAACCCAAAAATCATTTGAGTTCTGACTAGATTCCTGAACGATTTGGTATAGGTGATAAAGATCTGTACATGCAGTCTTACGTTACTTCTGAGCAGTTAAAAGGACCGGGTTTGATACTGTATGTACAATCTTATGTCATATTTACATTTATTGAAGTTTTTGTAGATGCTTAAAAAATGTGTTAGGCTTGCTCTCTTGAAATGACTTTGGTCATGAATCGTATTGGTCTTTAGGTCTTGCATGTTAGATTCTCAACAACTGCTTATATGATTTTTTCCATATCCATGTGCCTAGGTGTCTATAGGGTTCACTTTGAATTTGGCTCTGTCTTACATATCAGCTTTCAGAAGAGCTGCTTTATGTTCTTAGTGCCATTCACCTTTCCTACTTTTACTTGAGCTAAGTCTAAATGGGATAATGCTTTAGTGAGATTACGCAGTAGTGTTTTTATCTTATATTCATATCATGTTGATAGATATGTGGCATACATTTTAGCCAATCCCTACCACAATACTTACTCCTCAATAGCCAATTGTACACGACAACTAATAAAGTCTGCCTTAGGTAAATGTCGTAGAGAAATAAAGGTTTCCTTCCTATAGTCACAGTACCATCAACACCGGCAAAAAGTTTGTAAAAAGGCTTGGACATTAGACCACTAATAATGCTCCATCAGGAAAATACCATAAAACTTGAGAATCGATCGATTGCACTCTGCAAATGAATTTTAGTGCTCTTTTTACATTTTCAGAGTTGTTTGAGAAACTCGTTCAGCATGTCTGGAAACAGTTGTTTCTATATAGTAATAGCTCTCCCGTTATTGGGCTCTCTCGAGAGTTGAAGTTAATCCGTATGTTAACTTCATCCCGAACTAGATATGGGGCTAATATGTATTTAATTTCATTCATATCCTAGTTATTTATCCAAGTTTCCCACATTTTTTAATCTGAAGTTCTACTCTTCAAGTTGGATATCTACCCAGACAGCCTTAGTTAGCTTGAACTTCATTTTACTCATTAATAAGCTTCCAGAATTTATTATTTATGAATGAACTAATGATTTCATAGGCTCACTTGTAGTGTGGCGTATAGATGACTAGGAGAATTAGATTGTCGAATTTATCGTAATTCTTACAAGGAGTATCAAGGTTAAGAAAGGCACCTTTTCAGCTTTATTCAGTTGCAGCTAGTGCTTTCTTAGAGTTTATTGAGATGGAAGAGTTCTGAAGGAGGGTAGGATGAATCATTTTGCATGGTCATCTCTAGTCTCCTTAATGTATCTATCGCTTCCACGCCTTCTCTTTCTGGTGATTGGATTATGTAATTGCAAACAGTACCCATAATGGAATGCAATGCAATGCTAAGTCACTGGTCATACCCACGACTATGCATAACACGTTCCATACGGCGTGTGCACACCTTCTTATTTAGTTCTTGCTATTTACTTAAATTGTTATAATTAGGAGAAGTCTCCTAATTAGAATCTAGCTGGGTTTCTATTTGTACTTGGTCTCTTCAAATAAAAGAAAGCCTAAGCTTAGTTTATTTTCTATGCTGGTTTTAGTGAGAGAAAAGCTTAGCCTTAAAGAGAGGGTTGTAAAGTTTGGGGTAAATCTCATAAATCATAAGTCTTTGACCTTTCTTTTATGCGATTGAGAGAACTTAGTATTAATCAAGGTTAAAGTAACTTCTGCGCACGTAGATTTTAGCAAATTGGTACCAGAGTAACAAGATCTGCAGGGATTATTATATTATTATTGACTGCTACAGTGATTTTGGCACATGTTGTAGTCATTTTTGTGTACTACAATAATTTTGTATCTGCTACAGTAATTTCTGCTACGCTACAGTAATTTTTGCATCTCCCAGTGATTTCTGCTACCGCGATTAGAAGGATATGGGACTAGTTTGGGGAGAAAGATTGCAAAGTAGAAGACTACATGAAACTTTTTATATTTTTTAATTTTTTTAAGTTCGAAAGTTCATCGAATTCATCATATTTCAATATTCTCCTAACTAATCTCCGGGGCTCGCCACAGTACCTCCACAAGCCGTATGCTCCATTTTTAAGTTAAGATTAAATCTTGGCAATGACCCCCCGGTGTTGGGTTCGAACTCGATGCCACTCTCTCTCTCTCCTCTCTCCTCCACTACATGGAACATTGGATAGAACAAGAATTAGAAATGACAAATTCATACTTCTATGGAGAAAAAGCCAATAAAGTATAGATTCTGAATCGTCATGGAACACAATGTTTTTATGTTAAAAAAAGATCTGACAAGGGAGACGTTAGAGATGCTTGAAACTAATAATGAGATTGAGGCAGGAGTTGTGACAGAGGATTTTTAAGAAATTGATTGAGTTGGCTGGAGATGAAACACCTCGAAGAGGTTTGACAGATAGAGAGGTTTTCCGTGCGATGATCTAGTAGTGGGAAAGACCAACGAGGACGTTACGACATTGATGCGAGAGGTACACATGATCATGAGATTTCAATTGTTCGAGTGAGCCCAACCAAAGAAGACCAACCCCATCTAAACCTTTGTCAGAATTCAAAAAATGATCAGAGGGAATTGATTACACTCGCCAGATCGGAAGGAAGGATGACGGTGGCTAACTGGTGACTGAAGAGAATTGGCGAATCCAGGAGAGAGAGATCCCCATTGCCGCTGAGGTCCATGGAAGAGTTCATGCAAATTGAGGGCTAACGAACTGAGGATATTTGAGAGAAGACATGGGCATGCCACAGGGCCCCACGATATGGCAGGCGAGTAAGGGCACAGACAGGATGTTCAGGGCATGGGGAGAGTGTGATGGGCATGGGTCAAGGCATGCTTCTGCAGCATGTGTGACACAGGGTAGAGTGTGATAGGCACGGGAGTGGTAGCAACGGGCACCGATCAGGGTAGTACCTTTGAGTGGCACGGCATGCCACTATAACAATTACAAAACCAAAAGATTCGAATATCTGATAGCACGAGAGAGGGGGGTCGCGAACTACGAACTTGATGCGGTGGGCACGCCACAGGCACCGTCGCTACAGAGAGGTTGCCGTAGCCGACCAGGGGCGAGCACATATCAAGAGGAGGGATCCCGGGTTCCAACCGGGCCGACGACGGACATGGTTGATAAAATTTGACGGAGAAGATAAAAAAATAGTGGGAGATTGCACGCAAAGTGAGTGAGGAGAAGGCAATTAGTTATGCAGTGACACATTTGGGAACCAGGAGGGAGTAATTTCTCACAACCGGGTGGTGCCGAACATATTTCTGAATGTTGACCCTTATTGGATAGAGTTTCTAGTATAAAGGTAAATAGATTTTTGAGGAATCTAAATAATGTTACTCCAGGGTTTTGGCGAAGTATTTTGTTCTGCATGCAGAGTTATTGGGTACGACAATTACCGTAAAGGGATTCGCAATCGTTCTATTCTCGGAGATACTTCTTTTGAGTTCAAGATTATCTTTTGTTAGGCAACAAGAATTAATGGGTACGAAAAGTACCGTGGAAGAATTTACATCTATCATATACTCAGGGTTACTCTTTCTGTCTTCAAAATTCGTGGAGGAATTTTTATTGCTGATTTTCTCTCTCAGACGGGGAGTCACGTGGTTGTACCCACGACCACGCATAACACGTTTCGTACGTCGTGTGCGCACCTTCTTATTTAGTTCCTGCTATAACTTTAATTGCATTATAATTAGAGAAGTCTCCTAATTAGAGTCTAGCTAGGGTTTCTATTTGTTCTAGGTCTCTTCACCTATAAAAGAAATCCTAAGCTTAGTTTATTTTCTATGTTGGTTTTAGTGAGAAAAAAGCTTAGCCTTAAAGAGAGAGGTTGTAGAGTTTGGGATAAATCTTATAAACCCTAAGTCTTTGACCTTCTTTATGCGCATGAGAGAACTTAGTATTAATCAAGGTTAATTTAGCTTCTGCGCACGTAGTTTTTAACACAATTTAATGAGAAGGGCTTTAACCCCATCAACGCCTGAAGTAGTTTGCCAAGAAAATCTCGTCCATTGGTATGGACAACAATTGCATCTGCATCATCACGTATTACAACTTGTATCCAGTCAATACTGAAACCTCTGAAGCAGATGGCTACACTTCCTACTAGAATGACAACGAATTGGTTCAAATAACAAATCAACGTTGATTCTCCTTTGCAAAACTGTATCTCTTGGTGGATAAGGGATCGAAATACAACTTGAGTTAGCGCAATTAAACAAACTATAGAAATCATGCCCACAGGAGAAGACCCTTGGTGCTTAGAGAGGAAAAGTTGATGATTCTTGTCAAAGACCTAGCAATTAGACTTAACATCAGTTGTTCTAACATACTCCCGTTGCCATTCATTAAAATTTCTTTGTTGCGATCAACAAAATTTCGTATTCGAATTTGGTTTCACTTCTTAACACCCATAACAAAATAAGCAGTATTAGCATGTTGCACAAGATCATGACATCCCAACAATGAACACAAAGACAACACCTGTGTACATCTGTATAGTGTTGACAACAAATCTATACTATTAAGCCGATTGTCCTTATAGTGTTCACGGTTCGCTATCCTTCTTTTTGGTGATCCCTCCATCCAATAATAATGTGACACGTGTACTTGATCAATTTTTTTAAGAGTTTTCACTCTCTCAAGAGTTGCGACTCTTCAATATATCTCTCTACAATTACTTTAACGCCTAAAATCTCTCCATCTTGAATATTAAGAATCCTATGGGATTGGGAGTCCAACACTTTAACAGGAAAGGAACCAATCCTTCAAAAGTCAACCTCTCATACGATAAATTTTTTTTCCTTCCCTTTCTCTGTCTTTCTATTACTCTTCAACTTAAGAATGTGAAATCCTAATTTATCAACAAATATAGTCTCTCTATCATGAATGTGATTTACAAGACCTAACTGTCATTTTAGATCATTGATTTTCTTATAGTCTCAGTATGTCCCGAGTTCTTACTGATTTTTCATCCGATAATATATTGTTGATTTTAACTCTTTGTCAGATGCTTCCGGTTCTTATAATTGTTTTGTTCTTATGCTGATTGTTACATAATTATTCGTATTAGTAATTATCCAAGTAACATCTTTCTGGGTTGAACAATGTTCGTATTGTGTTTTCTCAAACTGCCTTCCATTTGTACCCCCCCCCCCACACACACACACAGTAAGCCTGGACAATTGATCCTGGGTTCTGTGCATAGGTGTGGCCGTGTGGGTAACATCTCCTGGGACTTTGGTTATAATTGGAGTCAGAGTTAAACTTACCACATTAAGGGAGATGTATTGATACGGTACCTCGTTACGCAAACCTGACACTATGTGAAGAGTAAGAAACATACCAAAGTCACTAAAGCTATGTATAAGCTGACCAATGGAATTGTTGAAGAATATTTGGGTATTATTCAAAGCTCCATTAATGCACCCATGGCCAGTACCCATTACTTCTTGTATTAGGAATCTTGTGAGAGTTGAACTTGGAGTAAGGCTTGTTCTTTGTATTTGGTCATTGGAATTGGAAAATAATTTTCTTAGTTCTCCAAATTGCTTACAAGAATTGCTTTGTCCCTTTCAAAAACCTATTTTGGCTTTATCACTACTTTTTTCATTAATCTCAATTTAAAGATTCTTCCGAGTAATACATGTCTAAAAAATTCGTCAATTCAAAACTTCACATTTCTATTCGTCTGACTTCCTTATGTAAGAATTAGAATGTTGCATTTCAGTACCTTGTATATATTTGAACGCCCCCCATTAGTTCGTGGACCAAGGTGTCAAATTCTTAATTGTACAGAGTTCAAAACTCCGACCCTTCTTTTATGAGAAATTGGACTTGCAAAATTAGAGTTGGAGCATCTGCAGTCGACTCCCCGAATACTAGTCATCACAATTGAATAGTTCTTTCACAATAGCGTTACTGCAATATAAGCAGTAGACATTGGTGTATTAATTACACTGTTATGATTCCAGAACACAACCTCACAACCAGTTGCATATGGATACCCAATGATGCACCATCACAGTTGATTCTGATTGTACCTTCAGGAGAAGGAATCCAGTAACAAGATAGAATGACTGAGGCTCTCTGTCTACACGCTACTCCCAGATTTGAATTTTTTTTCCAGATCCAGGCTATTGTTGTTCATATTGCTCAATACAGAGCTTTTTCTCAAGTCTGAGAGGATATGTCTTTTCAAAGAAGAAATATGCAACTGCAAAATTTTAAATAGCAATTTGTTTCTACAAAGCCATCCATATATGACAGGCAGTAGTAAAAACATTTATGTACCATAAGTCCTTAACCAGAGGACTGAAGGCTCTCCCCTTTAGCAGTAATTCTTTGAAGCTTAGCACACCAACAATATTAACTTTTGTAGTAGCCTCCTCGATCTGATTGGCCACAGTTATTCGCAAGACCATGACCTCAGAAATCACTAGTGCAACGATCGACCATCGGTTTAAGCATCTGGTCGACATTGACTAAGCCCAACCGCTACAACCAGAATTCAGGAAAGGAGTCAACTAAGCCATCGTAGGGATGGCAATGGAGCGGATTTGGGGCGGGGGAGCTAATCTCATCCCCATCCCCGCTTAGGTTCCAACCCACCCCCCATCCCCGCCCCAATTCCTGTTTAAGTTAAACGAGGATCCCCGAATCCGCCCCACTTTATAAAACCTAATCCCAGACCCGCCCCATTTAACTTTTAAAAATAAAATTAAAAAATTAAAAATGAGAGGATCATTAAAAGCACCCTTAAAGAAAAAACTACAATATTACAATAAAAACATCAAGACAACTGCCTAGTCCAAGGAAATACAGTTCTTAACTACATATTTCTTAACTAAATATTAATATGGTCCAATGAATACGACCTTATTACGCGATCTAACGTTTGTTATCTATTTATTTGCCTAAGATGGATATGATAGCGTCTGAACGCCTTTGGAGAGGAGGAAGGTCTAGAGATGACTACAGAGATTTAGGACGGAGAGGCTGAGGAGGAACCTTGTAACAATCACTGGGACCATGATAAATGCATACACATTAATCATTACGACAATCTCCTTGTATTTTCCCAGCAATAAAATGGCGCCCATACTCATGGCAAAAGCCCTGGCAACTAGCCTTGTTACATACCGCAAGTATTTTGATTCTGGTCACTTTGTGCTAAACAAAACACTTTCTCAAAATTCGGAATCCTAAACCATCTTTTATTCAGAATTCCGAATTTTTCAAAATCCCCTTGCTTGATAACTTATGTTATCTTTGGTTTCCCTTACAAACATACAACAAATGAGAAAGTTGAAAAATAAAGACAAAACTATGGAAACATTAACCTGAGTTTCACCAAAAACTCCTCCTTTTTCCTTCCAAAACAGCAAGTTTAGTTCTCTTTTGCATACTAATCAACACATTATGCCAAGTATTCACCCTTGAATGAGATCTCCCATGCAATCCAACATTCAATGCTGACAAATTCTCTATTTTCAACCCCATAACCTTATCTGGATAAGCTCCATCAAGAATCCAAACCAAACAAGAACAAAACCCTTTTATTATCTCTGAATCGCTATCAGTTGAGAATCTCATTCTACCAAATTCATACATAATCACACCTGAACACTACAACCATTTACTTTGTTTACATGAACCCGTTTCGATTCATCGAATTCTGGAAGTATTGCCGTGTAATCTAAAAGACGTTTCACCCTATCAATTGGCTCTAATAATGGCTTAAACTCTGACACAATACACCCAACTTTGCAATCAACAACCCCTGCCCCTACAGTCTCTAATGGAAAATTTGTAATCAACAAGTTTAGTTCTCTTTGATTCAGAGAGAGAGAGAGCATACCTCGATACTTTGATTCGATTCAACATTGCATTACTCAACGGTTGATTCGATTGATTCCTCAAATTTGCAAATTTCACTATTTAATTTTGATTTAATCGTCTAGTTGGGTTTGGGACTTGAGTTATTAGGGTTTGGGATTCGATCGTCTGGTTGGGTTTGGGACTTGAGAGTTATTAGGGTTTACGATTCGATCGTCTGGTTTGGGAATTGGAGAGAGACTTGAGTCTGAGAATTGGGGAGACCTATTAGGGTTATGTTTATTTCAGGGTATAATTGTAAATATACTAAGATCTATTGTGTGGGACGCGGCGGATAGCGGATTTTTTTTATCAGTCCCAAATCTGCCCCGATCCCCAACGGATTTAACCAAGCTCAGCCCAGACCCTTCCCCATACCCGATATAGTCATCCCAAATCCTCTCCAAACGGGGCGGGGTGGATCCCCAGTGGGGCGGGGCAAATTGCCATCCCTAAGCCATCGACTTCCACAAGATCTAGCCTAACTGGCAACCTCAGCCAGACCAGTAGGAGACAGCTATAAAGCTATGTAACAACAACACTTAACTTTAATAAAATAAAATATGTTCGACACTCGGACACACGTGTGCAGGGTACTTGACAAAATTATGTTGTTTCCGACTCTCCGTACCCGTGTCGGACACCAACACCCATATCAGTGTCGTTGTTACCTAGCTGTAAAGCCAAATGGACAAGCGGGATACAGCTATAATAAGGGTATAATTGTAATTAACCTATGTTTCCCTCTCCCTATGTCCTATAAATAGAGGAGGGGCAAGGGAAAGGGGTTCATATTCTTCCCCACGCAAGGCCAGAGAGAAGATCTCGACCTTGCTCCAATCCACATTGCAATCTTACCAACATATATATCATTCGACATTAAAATCCTCAGCAGAGGTCGTGAAACTCCCTATTTATAGGATTCTACATATTTGTTGTCTCTTGTTCATTTGTTTAATCCATAAACCTACTCTGTTGTAAGGTCAATTCCACTCGACACAGAATCAAGCCCTTACAACTTTGAACTGGGAACATATCCAGTTTTTCATTTCAGTGGTTAGCTTGCAGTCTCAAAAAATGTGACCAATAGTTTCAACTTCAGCTTGGCAAAAATAGCAACAAGAGACAGTGGTAATACCTCTCTTCTGTAGCTCAGAGTTTGTAGGAAGGGAACTATGTAACATTCTCTAGCTATAATTGGGAACTTTAGGGAGCAGAGGAGATCCCCAGATCAAAGATGTTACAACTATGTGTGCAGAAGCGATTCTCAAACAGAAATAACAAACGATATCTTTATTCAATAAAAAACGACACAAGTTCTCCATCTCTATCTCTCTCTAGGGTTCTTTCTTCTCTAAAAACTCAACACTAGCTAACTCTCTCCCTGGATTCTCCTAAATATAGGAAATCCCGACCTTTCTTTACATCCCCAGTAAAAAAGGAAACTAGCAAGATTTATCCTAATCAAGATTATTTTCTAGAATAAAATAAAATAAACTAATAAAGGAAACTACCTAGAGATCGGTCACGTAGGAACCCGCAAGGTCTTGGTCGTGACGACCCACGAACTATCAACTCTCCCCCTCTTAAAAGAATTTGGCCACGAATTCAGGGAGAAGGAAGATGAACAGTTGGAACCTCTACATCACTGTAGTCTTCGCTCAATAGTTGCTTGAGGGCCTCATTGATATGATCATGAAGATGTTGTGACAAAAGTGTTTTGGGTTTCCTAGGATTGGTGCATTCTCTTCTTATATGACCCATCTTACCGCAATTGTTACATATCGCTGAATTTGTCATCCTTGCGATTTTCGGAGTTATAGTGGTTGATGCCGTGGTATCGTTGCTGGAGAAGTGAAAAAAGAATAAGTTGTTGGTGTGAGTTTTATTTCCGCTCGTTTGGTCATCTCAACTGCTTCAGCAATGGGAATATATGTTGACCATAGTAAGTTCATCTTGAATCTTTTTAGATAAACCTGTTTTGAAGCAGCTAACCTTTTGTGCATTTGTCTAAAATGTAGCAACTCTGGAGGAAAAAAGGTAAAATTCATTGGTACATTCATTTACCGTCTTCAGCTTCTGTCGCAAACCTTAGAGTTTTGTAAAGTTATCATCTTCATAAGACATCGGGATAAACCTATGTACCAATTCTCGCCTCATAGATGCCTAATCAGTAATGTACGCATACCCTGCATCTGCTCGCATATCAAGTAAATTATCCCACCAATTTAACGCATAATCAGTTAAATTGGTCTCAATCAAAGCTACTATTTTTATACGCTAAAATCTTGTCAAACCGGTTAAGCCAATCCATAAAAGCATCAGTGTCAGCCTTACCGTCAAACTCTGGAATGTGTAACTTCACCTCTTGCCATATAGTTTGAAGTACGGAAATGAGCGCATTAGCGATTTGATCTCCCTGGTTTTGTATTTGAAAACGACGATCCCCCAATCTCTCTAAATCACTGTAAAATCCATCATTGCGGGTTCGTGGTCAAAATTATTGGGTTGCACGCCATGAACCCTCCCTCACCTCTCAAAAGGCGGTACGTACCTATCTGCTTACCCTCTATTGTACTCTCCATGCTCTCCGCTTTCGCTCCAATAATTCCCATCTTGGACCGGTCGACTAATCGGCAGTGGAACCCATACGAATTGTTATCACCATAGTTTCCACGTGGAAACCCATAAATACGTTATTGTTGTTGGTGGAAGCCCGAATTCATATGCCCCGCCTCCTTGGAAACCTTCTATTATTGCTAGTAGCAATGGTTGACTTATCGGTGTCGGGGTGTTTGTTGGCAGTGCTACGGTACCGATCATTGTTGAGTATCCTCCTATTGCTTGGGTGATGGCAAAAGGTCTCATGGTTGGGTTCACGATCATGGTGGTCGGGGTTAGGATCGTAGCTGTGACAGAAGGTAGACGATGAAGGTGGGTTGGCTGGATCCAAGTATCTCTGTTGAGACTCTAGGTCGGGCCCAAACTTAAGCCCATTGCTGTTATTAAAGGTGTGGGTGGCGGATCATGTGCAGCTGAAGTGGGTGTGAGATTTAAGTTGCTCACGTGACTTGTACGAGACTCACCTCTTACCAAACCGAGTGCGCCTACTATCTCGCGCATGTGGGCCGTACATGGGTTGCTGGTACTCGTGTTTTGCATGAGTCCTTCCTCGATGAGTTCCTGTTGAACTTGCGGTAAACTGAGCTCTCTCTATTTTCCGACGTCAGGGACCCTCGTTTGACCCCACCTAACTCATCGACGACTCCTACAGTGTTTTCGACCACTCCATTTGTTAGATTTTGCATTCGCTCCGTATTTTTTTTCTCTCTCTTTCTCGTGTTGTCGATGATTCGGGTCGCCCTTTTCATCAAACAGAACATATATGACATTGTTAAATTTCTTAGCAATTCCAGACCTATCAACGATCTCTCCGGTACTGGTACCTCGGTGAATCTTTGCCAAACTTTGATTTCGTACTCCCTGTTGTTCAAACCCTACTTCATCTTGTAAATCGGCAAACTTATCGTCAATACTGAATTTAAAGAAGGGGTTGCTGAATCCCATACCTTCGTTTTCCTCATCCGTGTCGTTGTTCGTCTCCCTCACACCAGAGAAACCCTTGTTTGTACCACACCCTACAACTTGAAGTGGAATTGGATTTAAGGGATCAACACCGCTCTTCCGAGCATCCTGCATAAATCCTCCCAATGGGATTCCCCAACCTCGCCCCGTTGCTACGTTACCCAAGTCTTCTAGTTCAAAATCACTACTCTCTTCGTCAACGATCAATAAAGCCATCATAGCATCCAACTTGCTCTCCAAACTCTTGATTCGTTCTCCTTGTGTTAGCTTCTTCGCGTTCTTTGCCATCTCGTATTGAAAAGAAAAAAAGAAAAAAAACTCCCAGGTCTTTCTCTCACTTTGATGCCAAGTTGTTACAACTACGCATGCGGAAGCGATTCTCAAACACAAATAACAAACAATCTCTTTATTCAATCAAAAACTACGACTACAAGTTCTTCATCTCTTTCTCTATGGTTCTATCTTCTTTGAACTCTCTCCCAGGATTCTCCTAAATATAGGAGATCCCCACCTTTCTCTATACCCCAGTAAAAAAGGAAACTAGCAAGATTTATCCTAATCTAGACTATTCTCTATAATAAAATAAAATAAAATAAACTAAACTAATAAAGGAAACTACTAGAGATCGGTCACGTAGGAACCCGCGTAGGTCATGGTCGTGCAAAAGAGGTCCACCACAGTTTGGACAACTTTGTTTCTAACCAACCATATGCACTTTTAGTACTAAACTGCCATATAATATTTGGCATCCATATAGCTTTATCTTGTCTATCATGATAGACTTGAGCTGCTTTTACATTTCCTTATAGGAGAGCAAAAACATTGTCATTCAGGTTGAATCTCCCACTGCCCATTTTCTAGTTACTGACCAACCCCCTTGAGTCTATGATCACCAACTACTTGAGTTGATAGAGCCACTCAGTATCTCTCCAATATTAATATGCTTTCCCCATTGCCTACCTTTCAAAACCTTTTATTAGACATTTGTTGCATTATCCTTCTCAGGGCAGGCCACATTAAGGCTTTTTATGATGTCACAAAATTACCATCCCTTCCTTAGAATTTATATCTCATGTAGATACTCCATTGGGAAGAGCCTGTAGATCTCACATGCAAGTTTCATCAAGAGAGCAGAATCAGTATCTCTTAGGCGTCTTAGGCCCAAACTTCCCTCATCAACTGGTGTGCAAACCTTCTTCCAAGCAACTATAACAACTTCCCCCCTTCCCTAAATTCCCAATCCATAAGAAATTTCTGATTATAACTTTACACTCCTTTATAATACTTGATGGTCACCTGTGAATTGACATGTTGTATATGGAGATACTAGTAAGGATAGACTTAGACAGTATCAATCTTCCTTGGTAAGACAGAAGCCTTCCCACCCAGCCAACTGCTTTTTTCCTAATTTTGTCCGCCAGTGGCCTAATTTGTGCTTGTTTCACTATTTCCTGCCTCAAATGAACTCCTAAATAGGTTTCATGCAGCTTCCCTGGTTACCTTTGAAAAACAAGAAAATGCAAACAAGATTGAGAAATACAAAACATGAAGAATAAAGAGCAAATTTGCTCTTGCCCCCCATTATGATAGACGAATTCGCAATTGTCCCCCAGCGTTGGCACTTATTGGCCTGTAACCCCCATTTTTGGGTTGACTGGCCTTTTACTGGTCTGATTTTGGTGAACTGACAAAAACACCCTCACGTGCCAAGCACGTGAATCACTGACCCAGGTTACCGGTTGCAAAAGATTTAAAAAAAAAAAAAACCTCGATCTACTCATCAAGATCTGATTATCCAGATTGAAATCAAATTTGTCCGTTAACTCAAGCTTAAACCAGGCGTAACCTTTGTTTCTCTTCGCTCTAAAACTTAGCCTCTGTTAACTCAAGCTTAAGCTATCCGCTATTTCGTTTTTTGGACAATGGGGGGAGGTTCCAAGTCTGAGGTAACATTTTTATATCTCAATTTCATATGCTTTGGTGCTTGTGTTTAAATTTTAATTTTTTCTGCCATTAAAGTTTGTTTAAGGTTTGGGGGTAAAGACGAAGTGCAGAAACTAATATGGGGGGTATAGTCAAACTAACTAACATAAATTCATGATGGTAGTGCCCATAGAACGTCTCCATTTTTGCAATGTGTTTCACAGCTATTGGCACTAACCTTGAAAAGAGAGTTTAAACCTTAGCAAGTTATAAACTAAACTAAACCTTTATAAACAAAGATCAATTTTATAAGTTATATTATCATACTATCTAGGTCCCAATTTTATAAGTTATATTAGCATGTACTGTAGGCAACTCCATCTCAGGTACCAAGTCACAAACCTTTTAAAATGTATCATCAACAACTGTGGTATTTTCTTTTACCCCAAAGATGTTCTTAGTTTCTTTAGCAAAATTTATTAACTCCTCATCACACTTATCTATGTCTTCTTGAGTAGGCCCTTCATTACCATCCAAAGAAGTGTGAGTAGAGTAATATCCTTCTTCAGGAACTAAGTTATCAGGGTCTATTTCAGCAGGATAATCATTAAAAGTGGACTCATTTGGTATATTATCACCAAGTCCATCACCAATACCCCCATCCAATATGATCACATCATCATCACTGTCATACCTAATTGGTATATCATCTAGGGTTTCTTCTAGTAATTCACTTTCTCTAACCTTTTTGGGTTTGGGTACAATACTTGAAGTACACTTTTCTTTTCTCTTAGCCCTTATTTTCTTAGCTTCAACTGTGGGGTTTTTCTTTGATTCAGTTGAAGTTTTGTCCCTCTTGGGTTCAACAGTTGGAACATTTGTATTTCTCTTAACATTACCCACATTAGGTACAGGAGGATCAACATCAATAATATGTGAGGCCACCTCAAGCTGGGTTGGGAGAGCAGGATCCTCATCAACGTCAAGAGTTATTACTTCTGGGTATTCTTAGCTTTGGTTGGTTTGTGATAGGGGCAAAGCAAGTCCATTGTTATCTAAATAGAAGTGTATATCACCCACCACCTCCAAAATCAGCATGATCCCAATAAAACAACAAGGCATTGTCACCTTTTACTTAAACAATTTTACCAAGGTGGATAGTACTCAAATTAAACACAGTCCTAGGTGGCATAAGATTGCTCACTTCAATCAAGGTAGAAAACACATAATCCATCAAGCATATGTAAGAAAACCTATCCCCATCCCCATCCACCTTATCATATCTTTCTACCTTTCCTCCCACATACAAGTCATGAGTGTACCCAATAACCGAAATAGGTTTTATCCAAGTACCCCCCAAATGAAGTATTATATTTCTCATAGTTTTATCCCTGTAGCAAAAGTACAAAAACAAATTCTATAAAAAATCACATTTCTCATAGTTACATCCACAAAAAAAAAACCCAATACATATATTACAAAATCATTAACTTCCAAACCCCTTATTATTCAAAATCCCTAATTTAATATTTAACAAACCCTAATTTAATCAAAACCATTATTTTATATTCAAAAACCCCAATCCCCAAACAGTTATATATTTAGCAAACCCTAATTGGATTATAGTAAACTGGGATTTACACTTTAAACAGCAAAATCAAATAGTACTTACATTGAGAGAGAGAGAGAGAGAGAGAGGGGGTTTCCTCTGATATTGAACTCGAGTTAGGGTTTCCTCTGGTACAATAGTTTCTTTTGGTACAATGGCTTCCTTTACTTATTACAATGGCTTTGGCTTCCTTTCCTCTGGTATTGAACTCGAGAGAGATGTGTAATAACAGTAGAGAGAGAGAGAGTTGTTGGGGAAATCTCCCACTCAAATAAATGACACGTGTCGTGATCGTAGCGGCGTTACAGGCCGTTAATTCAAGAACTTATGACAACCGGTTGCCATGATTCACGTGCTTGGCACGCGAGAGTGTTTTTGTCAGTTCACCAAAATCTGACCAGTAAAAGGCCAGTCAACCCAAAAATGGGGGTTACAGGCCAATAAGTGCCAACGCTGGGGGGCAATTGCGAATTCCTCTATCATAATGGGGGACAAGAGCAAATTTGCTCAAGAATAAATATGCCATAGTGCTTTTAAAAACAAAAGAGAATTTGGTTCATTTGTTTTCCATATTGCGAAAAATATACTATCGATACTTTTAAGGTTCACTCTCACAATCTCATAGCCTGGACAGAGTCAGGTGGTTGTCTATCGGGCTTCATGTGTGAAACAAGCTTTAATGTTATGCTTGGTTCAAAAGTTTCAGCGTAGAGATTTATATTCTTTGCAAGACATAAACATAGAATAATAGAGGAGAAAACAAAGTTATTGTTTATTGTCCTAGCAAATTGAAAGCCAAAAAATAGTTGAGCTGCAAGGCGGAGGATAGTTGAGCTAGTATAATTTACGTTTATTATATAAAATGACTTTTAATTCGGTCCTTATGTTGTAAACTGAGGATATATAGGGCCTTTAGACATTTCACTAACTGATTTCTCACAATAAGAAGTGTTGCTGGTTAGCGCATGACAAACCCATCGATTTCCTGCTCGAGGCCAAACACATTTAAATTCGGGAAATCCAGCATGCTGCAACGGTGGGATTTTGTTATAAGCTGGGTGTATACATGGGGGGAAGTTTATGAGTAATTTTCTCCAAGGGTACCTTCCTCGCCATATTCTAGATGCATTTGTCAACTAAGGCAATCTGAATGGTGCTACCCTTAATGTGGAGGGCTAATTAAATCACGTAGACCTCAAAAATCTTGACGGTTTAGTCTCACAGGACGACATTTACTCCCCACTTTTTATCTGGTCTTCCTTTGCAAAATAGAATAGAGTATATGAAACTTAAACTTTGCAGTTTAAGCTTTGCAACCATTTTTATTTGAAATGGTTATTTTTCGGCTGTAGTTAAAAAGTATGTTATGTTATCAGCTTCAATTATCAGTTTCAATTGTGCTTACAGATTATAAACATGAGAACGTCGTTTTTCTATTGATATCCTGTACAGTCAGGCAATTGCTACAACAGCTAAAACATGTGTTTTCTCTTGCTCGTATTTTCTGTTTCAGAATCTCTTGATGTTCGATGCGTGCCTCCTCCTCTCTGAAGCTGATGTATATCTGCAGAGGCTCTTACTTAGATTGTTGTACTTATGTCGGGAAATTAACGGTGATCAAGGCTTTGCTTGGTATCCCGGGAATTCCTCCACAAATCAGGGGTTTCCGGGAATCTCCTTCAATCTAGCTGTTGCCAACCGTTAGATCGAAGAAAACAACCAAATTCCCGGATTTGCGGAGGGATTCCCAAGATACCAAGCGGAGCCCGATAGGTGACAAGAGACGAATAGAGGAAGAACAAATAAGAGTGAAATTCAAAAAGTACGTATGAAATTAGCTGTAGCTTTTGTACTCTTATTTAGTGTTTTTTGGACTTAATTCAACTGTGCCATGAGCAGGCATATTTAATTGCCTTCACTTCTAACATGATAATATCATATTCTCATGTTTAGTTAGTTTGATTTTCTTTGTGCTTGATTATGCTATCTCGACGATACTGCATCCATGTGCCTAACATCGGTTTCTCTAATATATTCTATTTTTTTATGATATATGCGTCAATGCATGTATCAGTTTTTAGTTGTTTATGATATATTGATTTATGGAACTGCCTTACTATGTGTAATGTATTATTATGCAACATGGCTACTCCATATTCCTAAAAAACAAAACAGTTTCTAAATGTGTTGGACACACCAACACTCATGTGGACACTCCAACGAACACTTCTCGTCTAGCTGGTAGGATTAGTGCTTGGAAAATGAAAACCATGAGGTCCTCGGAATTCCTAGAAGTAGTTTCCAACTCAAAAAAAAAAAAAAAACTTTTTGATATTTATTGTTAAATTTTTTTCAATTCTACTCAACCCTACTAACTATTATCATTGTTTTATGTTTGTTATTGATTGTAATTATCCAATAAGTTTTTATCGTAATTATATATTCATAATACATTCACATATAATGTGACACATATAATACGTTACATGAAGAATGATAATATCTTTTTTAAGTATAAGGCCATGTTTACGTTTTCACTTATTTTGAAACTGTTGTATTCGACACCTCGTACCCGTGTTGGACACCGACACGTGTATCCGTGTTAATGTTACTATTACATATAGGACAAAAAAAAAAATGTCCAATCCCTGTATGATCCACTCACATATCGTTTATATTGTTTCGCTGTGGCAAAATAATGTGCCACAAAAAACATTTTCCCATATCCTAAAGAACATCATTTGTTCGATATTTCTCAGACAAGTTGAGTGTAAGAGCATGCCTAAGCTAATTTATTTATTTATTTATTTTGCTAAGCAAAAGTGGGGTTAAGGTAGACCCCATGGTCTGCATGAATGAGGAATAAGAAATTACAACCTAATGTACACTTTATCCCTAGCATCCTCTTCAACAATATGGACATGTTGGGGCTAAAGGAGCTAGAAAGGTGTACACTTTTACTAATACAAGTTGCTAGATCGGCACAATGATCAGGTCCCCTATTTGTATCTCTATACACAAAACAGATTTAAAAAAAAAAAAACTTAAATTGAAAAATCAAAGGGAAAGGTGAGATTATCAGCCTGTGGTACCTCCGAGGGGTTCCTTCCTGTGCTTGATCAAATAAAAGATTGCCTATAGAGTCAGTAGAAACAATGATTTTCCTTATGTCCAAGCTATGACACACTCTAAGACCATATCCAATTGACTGAATCCATGCATCGAATCCCGTAGTGCATTCGCCTTCACTATTTCTTAATAAGCTCCCATAACCTTCTCTCAAAGTTTGATAAGAACCACCAGTGTTCTGTATTCATATAGATTCTTGCAAGGGGAGGTATCCAGGTGCATTTCATTCCCACTTTGTGGTAGTATTCAGAATGCAGATTCCATGCTTCACACACAACTCTATTTCTTTGCTTGTCATCCACCTTTTTAACTTCGTCACCGAATCTGAGATCAGTAACTGAGTAGATCTCCCTTAGCACAATCTAATTTGGCATGCGTTCATTTCTAAATATCATGTTGTTCTGCTTTCCAAATATTGTAAACATAGAGCGCAAAAGGAGACACAATCTTGGAAAAAATGGTATTACTACTAAGGAATACTAAAGCTTGGACGTACTACCAAAGTCACCAATATGTCTAAGAATTTGTGATCTCTGTATGTTAGAGCCCCAGATTCCTAGAGTACGCAGACACCCCATGAAAAGATGAGCAGGACTTTCATTCCCATTTTGACAGAACACATTGATTGAGGTGATACCTGTTTGTAGGGTTTCGAGAACACCACTAAACACCGGCCAAGACACAAAATCATGTCTGGGAACAACAGCACTGCACCAACTGATCTTGCTCAATTCCTTTTCACTTCTCTTCTACCTCAGAACATTTGTGGCTATTGCCACATTAAACTTCCCATCCGTAGCAGATTTTCAAAAAATCTTGTCTTCACCAGAAACTACAGAAGACAGGTCCTGAGCAATACTAATTTTCTTAGTCAATCAAGGAAAATGTAAAACATCTATCAAACTGTCCATGAGAAGGAGACAGTAAGATATGTTCCTGGTTTTCCTGTTTGTTCTTAGATTGTTGACGACTTCAACGTTTTCTTTGGGAACTGCCAATATCTGTGAAGTGTTTTGGACATATGGTTTGGGGTTTGAGTTGAGCCTCCAATGTAAGAAGATCTTACTCTAATGAATGTACGATAAAGGTGGGAGTCCTTAAAATTATATGGGTGGGTACTCTACTACAACTCCTTTATAATGTGTGTCAAATACCATGTGTTTCAGTAGACCATGTCCTCAGAGTGGCAAACTTCGGTTTTGAGTACTGCTTTGCCCGTTGTTATTGAACCTTACTGAAATTCGAAATGGAACCACCCCGTAGTTCAACAAATTGTGAGTTCATAAAGTTGTTAATCACATTTCACTCACAATCCCATTTTTTGCGTTTTTAGATTACTGATGTGAAATTTTATTAGATGAAACGTGCATTTCATATCCAATAAGCTTTTCAAAATGATATATATGCTAGACAGACTTAACTTAAATTTGCATCACATAAGTGAAAGGTTTTATTTGTCTCATTTCGTACTTGTGGAGTTTCTGGTTGTCTCAGTCGAAGACACAGATCACTGGAGAGAAGGTAAGTATTACTCTCTGATAAAATGAATGAGCATTTCTCTATTTTGTCGTTCAAACGAATTTTCTTGTCGTTTGAACGAAGTGTCAAGTCCCCTGGAAATTTGGTCCATAGACAATTTTGTCGTTCGAACGAGTTTTCTTGTCGTTCGAACGAAGTGTCAAGTCCCCTGGAATTTGGCCCATATGCAATTGTCATTCGAACGAGTTTTCTTGTCGTTTGAACAACTTATCAAGTCCCCTGGAATTTGGCCCACATGCAATTGTCGTTCGAACAAGACTTCTTTTCCTTCGAACGATATGTAAACTTTCTAGGGTTTTTGACCAAATTAGTCGTAATTCGTTCGAACGAATATCGAGAGAAATAGAGCTACTATTTAAAGAAACCTTAGTTTCTTTTTTAGTAGCTCTTCTTTCCAAGGAAAAAACGATTTTCTTTCTAAGGGCTCCAAAAGACTTTATCAGAGAGGGTGAAGAACTTAAGATCAATGAATCATCCTTTGATCACGAGATTGATGTTGAGTTAGGGTTTCAAAGACTTCCCAATTATTTTGTTCAAGAGCGATTCGAGAAGAAATTTCTTGGTGAGAGATCAAGACAGGCTATTGCGAGAATATAAGAAGTTTCTTGGTAAGAGATCAAGAAGAGTTGTTGTGAGAACAAGAAGAAGGTGGAGCGTGAAGCTTTAGTCAGAAGAGTAGTAATCTTGTGACTAGGTTATTAAATCTGTAAGTGTAATTCAGTATAACTCTTTTTGACTAGTGAAACCTTTGATTGTCGTGATCCTCGACAACGACCTGTGGTTTTTCTCCTGAGTAAGGAGTTTCCACATGATGAATATGTGCTTGTGTCTTTTAATTCCTTGTCTTTGCTTTTGATTGTTTCTGTTTAACCTTAGACTATTGATTGATAGGAATTGTTCTGACCTAGTTTCTCGAAATACATTAATTACGAGCACATAGAATTTCAATTGACATCAAAACAGACTCGCTTGTAGGCTTAATATCCTGAGCGGTGATCTTGTTTTGTACGTGCTTGATTTACTGGATTCTGAAAAATTTGGAGGTCCTATAAACCGTCCACCACTCTCTGATGGCACAAACTTTCCTTACTGGAAGGTTCGAATGGTTGCCTTCTTGCAATCCATGGGAGAGGATGTTTGGATTGCCATTGAAGATGGATGGGTGCCCCCTACTGTTATGCGGGGTGAACCAGCAACTGCTGTAGAAATTCATAAACCTAGAAATCAATGGACCAAGGAAGAAAAAGAAACATCTGGGTATAACTCTAAAGGTCTTAATGCTATCTTTAATGCGCTGAGCCATAGTGAGTATAGGCATATATCCGCATGTTCCACTTCGAAAGAAGCTTGGGACATCTTAATACGTACTCACGAAGGTGATGACACTGTTAAAGAAAACAAACTTCAAATGCTCACATCTCAATTTGAGAATATTCGGATGAGTGAGGATGAGTCCTTTAGTGAGTTTTATGTCAAACTTAGTGACATTGTCAACAACAGTTCTTCTTTAGGAACTGGATACACCGATGTTCAAATAGTACGTAAAATTTTAAGATCTCTTCGTAAGAGTTTTAGATCCAGACGTGATGCTATAGAGGAAACACAAAATCTTAAAACTATGAAACCTGACACACTTGCTGGAAAATTACGTACTTTTGAAATGGAAATGGAAATAGAAAATCCTAAGAAGAGTAAGAGTGTGGCATTTAAGTCTTCATCTAACTCTTCATCTTCTCAGGGAACCAGATATGTTAAAAACTACTGTGTTTCTGACAATGATGAGAAACTTGACTCTGACTCTCAGATTGCTCTTATAAGTCAACAATTTAGAAAACTTTTGAAAAAGAGGTAATTTGAGAAACAAGGGCAAAATGTGAGTTACAAGTCTCGTCCTCATGACCGTGTTAAGTCTTATGGCAAACAAACTAACTCAAGTACTCATACTCATAATGAATCAGACCAAGACCTCAATAAAGTTGAATGTTATAGGTGTCACAAGTATGGTCACTATGCTCACAGTTGTCCCACTAAGAGCTCTAACAGGAATCATAAAGTTATGAACATTACCGCTACGTGGGATGATAGTGATGATGACTCTAATGACCATGTTGATCCCTTCCAAGAAGGAGGAAATGGTTTGAGAGCTCACATTGCTGTTATTTCCTTAGGTAGTGATTACTTTGATGTGTTTGTACTTGAAACTGACGGAGATGATCATAATAACTATGAAAGTGATAACTGTGAAGAGCCGAGCCTTGAAGAGTTGTACTCTCAACTTGTTTCTCAGCTTGAGAAACTTAAGAATGAGAAATAATCTCTTAGTGGTCAACTTAAGACATGTGAGCAAAACAGACTCATTGCTGTAGAAAAGGTGAAATTGGGAGAAATAGAAATTGAGAAACTTAGACTCGAGTTGACCTCCACTCAACAGAAACTCGAAGTGTTTTATCATGGAGCTAAAAATATTGACAAAATACTAAGTATGAGCAAAAATGGATCTGACAAAAGAGGATTAGGATTTGATGAGCAAAACGCCAAGTCTACCTCATCTCAAGTCACTAAGTTTGTCAAAGCTACTTTAACTCCATTTTTGCCCAAACCTAGTATTATTGATGCTCCTCATAGGCAGACTGAGCAGCCTTTTGTCTTTCATGTATTTTGTTGTGAAGCTTGTGGTCGAAAGGGTCATCTTGCTCCCTATTGTAGATATGTTCCTCAACTCCGTGGTAGGAATTATC
The DNA here is from genome assembly GCA_014058105.1 of Kingdonia uniflora. Taxonomy (NCBI): domain Eukaryota; kingdom Viridiplantae; phylum Streptophyta; class Magnoliopsida; order Ranunculales; family Circaeasteraceae; genus Kingdonia; species Kingdonia uniflora. Next base: position 24,408 of record JACGCM010000237.1, read on the forward strand.
TACGTTTGGAAAGAGAGAGACCCTATCGATCATATGCCCAATCGTTTGCTAACTCCTTTTTTGCCCAAAAGTCCTTTAATGGTTTCAGGAATGTGACTGAAGCAATAGAAGAACGAAAGAAAGTGAGATTTATCTGGGTTTAGAAGAAGGACCTTGTACCACAATTAAGGTCCAATGTTGCAGTAATGGCTCTAAATGCTTTTAACTCCACACAGTGGTACGTAGATAGTGGATGCTCCCGACACATGACAGGGGATGCTACACGTCTGAATAATGTCACAGATGTTCAAGGAGGTGATGTTACTTTTGGAGGAGGAATGAGTGGAAAGATTGTGGGAAAGGGGAGTGTAGAAGAAATTGGATGCCCGGCAGTCGATAATGCACTTTATGTCAAGGGACTCACTGCAAACCTTCTGAGTGTGAGTCACCTATGTGATGCGGGCAACACAGTAACATTTGACAAGAAAACTTGTCGTGTCTTTGATAATACCGGGAAATGCATTGTAACTGCGGATAGAACTTCAGACAACTGCTATGCTGTATCGCAAAAGGAGATATCATGTAAAGTTGCTAAGTTAAGCGATGTGGAACTTTGGCACCAACGGTTAGGACATGTGAATTTCAGTGATCTGGCGAAGATTACGAGTAAGGAAATAGTTCGAGGTTCCGAAACTAAGCAAGCTAACCGATGCAGTGTGTGGACCATGTCAAATTGGAAAGCAAACCAAGAGTCCGCACAAAAAATCTACCAACATTGCTACTACACGAGTTCTGGAGTTGATTCATATGAACTTGATGGGTCCTATGAGAGTATGTACTTTGGGAGGAAAGAAGTACATTTTGGTTATGGTTGATGATTTTTCACGATTCACATGGATCGTGAAGTTAAGGCAGAAGTCAGACACATTTGAAGAATTGCATGCCATAGCTCTGTGAATACAGAATGAGAAGGATTGTTCTATTGACAGAATTCGTAGCGATCGTGGAGGTGAGTTCAAGGATAGTGATGTGATAGAGTACTGTAAGGTGAATGGAATCAAACATGAACTTTCAGCACCAATCACACCACAACAGAATGGAGTAGCTGAACGTAAGAACTGAGTCCTACAGGAAATGGGGCGAGTTTTACTTTATGAAAAGAATGTCCCTAGTCACTTTTGGGGAGAAGCTATTCATACCCCTTGTCACATAATCAGCAGGGTTTATCTGCGTCCTCTTACGCTTAATACGCCTTATGAACTTTGGTTTGGTAAAAAGCCAAACTTGAAATATCTTCGTGTGTTTGGAAGTAAGTGCTATATTACCTGTGATCGTGAGAACATAGGAAAATTTGATGCTCGAAGCGATGAAGGTATTTTACGGGGATATGCCACAAACAGTAGAGCTTATCGTATGTACAACTTGAAGCACAAAATGGTAATGGAATCGATTAATGTGGTAGTTGATGACTTAGCGGTTCTTGGACAAACAGATGATGGGGATAGTAATGTTCAAGAAGATTCCCTACCAACCTCATCTAGTGCGACACAAGATGCTCAAGAAGGACCTCCTGCTGAAACTATTCCAACATCTTCTGGGAGATTGTAGTACCAAATGATAATGTTCGTACTAATCCTTCTCGGAATTGTGGTGCTCCTAGATACCTTGATGATTATGAGTGTTCTACACTTCATGAGTCCGCTAGATGTGTGGGGTATCATTGTTCTACGTTATATGAGACAGTGGAGAGTCTTTGTTATGTGTCCATCACTGAACCAACCAACTTCAAAGATGTTTTATCTGATGAATATTAGATTAACACCATGCAAGATGAACTTAATGAATTCAAGCGACAAGACGTGTGGGACTTAGTATCACGACCGGCAAATACTAATATTATTGGCACTAAGTGGATTTACAAGAACAAGTTCGATGAGAACGGTGATGTTGTCCAGAATAAAGCAAGGTTAGTAGCTCAGGGATACAACCAAATAAAAGGGGTGGATGTAGAAGAAACTTTTGCTCCCACCTCTAGACTTGAATCTATTCGAATGCTTTTGGCGTTTGCGTGTCACAAAAAATTCAAACTTTATCAGATAGATGTGAAAGTGCATTCTTAAATGGGCTACTTGAGGAAGAGGTATATGTAGCTCAACCTAAAGGATTTGAAGATCCCCATCATCCGGAGCATGTTTACCGTTTGAAGAAAGCACTTTATGGCCTAAAACAAGCTCCTCGAGCTTGGTATGATAGACTCTCAAACTTTTTACTTGAAAAATGGGTTCATTCGAGGGGGAGTTGATAAAACATTGTTTATTCAGCGGGAAGGTAATGAAATCTTATTACATAAGTGTATGTGGATGATATTATTTTGGCTCAATGTCGAACTCTCGTGTCAAAGCATTTGGTGAGTTAATGGAAAGGGAATTCGAGATGAGCATGGTTGGAGAATTGACCTACTTCTTAGGTCTTCAAATCAAGCAACGGGAAGATGACATTTTTGTTTCTCAATCTAATATGCCAAAGATATTGTCAAAAAGTTTGGTCTTGATTCTTCAAAACATGCCCGGACGCCAATGAGCACTACCACAAAATTGAGTAAAGACTCTGCAGGTACTGATGTGGATCAGAAGGTGTATAGGAGCATGATAGGAAGCTTGTTGTATCTTACAGCTAGTCGCAAGGAAGAGTACTTCTGGGGGATGTTACTACATTGGGAACAATCTCGTTGCATGGCAAAGTAAAAAACAGAACTGCATTTCACAGTTTACTGTAGAGGCAGAGTACATTGCGGTGGGAAGTTGTAGTACACAACTAGTTTGGATGAAACAAATGTTACATGACTATGGGGTGAATCAGGGAGTGATGTCACTTTATTGTGATAATACCAGTGCAATCAACATTTCTAAAAATCCTGAACAGCATTCGAGGATCAAGCACATTGACATTCGATTTCACTTCATTCGAGACCTTGTTGAGAAGAAGATTGTTATTGTGGAGTATGTCTGTACGGAGAATCAGCTTGCTGATCTCTTCACCGAGCCCTTGGATGTTATTCGTTTTGAAAATCTTCGATGCGCTATTGGTGTTTGTTCTATTTCCTAGATTTCTCAGGACTTTCTGGTGTTGGTGTAGTTCTTGTGTGCATTGTCAGGTACTATCTTCCCTTTTTTTTCTTCTTTGAGCTAAGTCTATAATTGCGTTGCATATGCATGTATGGAAATTATTTATATGTTATATACTCATTTAATTCTTAAGTTCTTGGTTTCACTATTTGTTACAAAGTTCAACTGTCCCTGACTCTAGGTGTAAGTAGAAATCTTGAGGATATATGCAGAGACTTCATTACCTAACATTATGTGAGGATCTAACCTTTGTTCTAGCGTTGAGTGTTATTAAATAAATTCTTTCCAGCAAATCTCTCTTTGTTTTGATCTCATTATTTTTTGCATTAGTCGATGTTGGTGGTGACATAAAATTCAAGTTAAAATACTATAACCTTTTCTTTACTTGATTCGAGGCGAAATAAGAAATTGTATAAGTCTTTGGACATGATTCTAGGCATTTTCATTGTTGAACCTGTTTTGATCTTTCAATTTTAACCTAAATCATGTATTTACTTGCTACCCGTTGAGCCTAAAATTAGCCTTTTCTTTGTATTCGCCAAATTCTTGTTTTAACCCTTGTTCTGAGGACTCAAAGTGAGAAATTTGATGAAGAATGTGTGCTTGCGTATGGTTGGAAGATTGTCTTGTTTTAAAAAAAAAAATGAAAAAAATGGAGGATTTTGATTTCAACAATGAAGGAGTTTTGATTTCCACAATGAACGAGTTTTGATTTCAATTATGGAGGTGGAATTTAATTTTTGTCCTCAGAATGCCAGCAAAACACCTTATTCCTCACTAGCCTACCTTTGCATTTATGATTACCTTAAAAGACCTAGTTGATTTTAAGCTTGATACATCAATTTAGTGGAGATGATAGTTTGAAAGTCTATGGTATTTAACTTGACACCACCAACACAATTGATATTCCTTTCATGAGATCTTCATACAATAGCGTTGTTTTCTTGGACTATGATTTTTCACTTCATTTACTCTATCATGTCCTTAGAGTGATATCTAGTAAATTCTCAGGATTTTGAGTGACCAACCATGAGAGGCCTAAGTTGACTCATATGTT
>JACGCM010001235.1:0-359545 GCA_014058105.1 Kingdonia uniflora
TTTAACCATATATATCTCTACAGAAATATGTAACAAAAATCATGAAACTGCGCAAAAACATCACAATTACTAACCTTGTTTTCGTGTTGCCTCCGTATCCCTTTCTTTTGCCTGCTTTGCTATCGCAATTAGAACACCGATCTACTCCTTCCCAATTGTAGACAACAAATCCAGAGACGAGCTCAAGCAATTTGCACTTATGAGAATTTTTTTAGAGTTCGCAAAACGTGAATAGTCGCCCACCTCCAAACTATTTATAGACTCCACACGACTGTTCACGCACCGCTTCGCGACTATTCGACTACTCGACCATAACACCTTACACGTCTTTTCTCGAAGTCTTTGACCTAAACGCTTTCTCAAACCACAGACCCCTACATGTTTGCTCCAATCCTTCCATATCTCGAAGAATTTCTTCTGACACATCCATACTCCACAAATCACAATCTATCTTGTCACACAAGCGATATACATCGTCTTCCTTGTACCTTAAAATATCCCCTACATGAACACACCTCGCCATGATCACTCTTCTCATTACCTGTCCCTATTTTAATACTATCTCTACAAATCCCTATGTCTAGGGCAAAGTTCAGCGCACATTCAAATTCAAAATTTATTCGACTTTCAAATACAACGGCAACACATTACTGAATTCCATAATTTTACCAAGTCAAAATTTTATTCGATATTAAAATCGCAACATAAAATATCGACATTGCAATCTACATCAATTCTTTCTCATTTCATTTTACCTACAATTCGACCATTTTACATATTTTTCTTTAAAAAATCCATATTACGAACCCCTAGCTGTAGCATCATCTTCTTTCTTAATCAGCTTCTTCGCACGAGTCCACATGTAACTCACACGTTCAGGCGGACTCCAATATTATAATTGGCGCAGAAACTGATAACATCCTTTGCCTCTGCCTCGCTTATTCCATCATAGTTAGGTTCTACGGGGTCTTCCAAGTGAATATTCACATTCTAAATGCCTATGTACCGATCATATATTTTCTAATACTTTGCTTGAACACGACTATATACCTCATTACGTACATGAGATCTCATTTTTACCATTTCTTTAAGCCAAAACAACTCTCACTTCAAACACCAAAAGGATACTTATAGTCCTCCACATTCAAAGTCAAAACAACACATTTATTTAGCCTTGAAACTATACATTTTCAATAGTCAAATCAATCAACATCTAAATCCGTTCCTGGACCCACTCCGTCAAATATACTTCAAGTTGTAGTCAAACATACACTATTCTAAACATTTTACTTCGACATTTAACCCTTGACGACTTTCAATTTCCAAATATATAGTCGACGATTTATATACAATAAAAGTTGAGTAATAACTTTATTTATTTAAATGTTATATTTTACATTCAACACTACTCTCCTTCATTACATTACATCAAACTACAGTACTATCTTTACTTTGACTTGAAGGACTAATTGCTTTGTGCTTATTTTCACCATGATCTGACATTATTACATTTTTTTTACCTAAATCTAGCATTATCTATGGTAGCAGGGAGCGATATCCTAAGAAACCCAATGAATCTCAAGTCACTGACTTCTAACAAGAGTTACCTCAACAGATAAAGGCAGCAAAAAAGTGTAAGATGCCTCCTTCATTCGGCAAGATCCCTAGACGCCCAACAGCCAACGCATCCTTGCATTCACATACGAGCAATAATCTCCTCCCCAAACTAATACACCCATCACCTTCAGCACCGCATGGAAGCCCAAATGGTTTCCGACGGATGTAAACATTCTCTGACTCTACCTCCCCCCTACCCTCCAAATCATGGCAGAATCAATTGAAAAATTATAAAGGACCATTTTGAGATAGACCTTTAACTCAGATTCTTCACCATCTTCTTCCTTAGACGATGCGTTGTGCCACACTTGGGGCGTTATCCTTATAATCCCCACCCACAACCTCCTTGAGCCACATCTATTTTACCAACATGAATTTATCAGGTCCAATCTACCGCATTAATTGTTCATCGAGAAACAAATAACCCAGATACAGTTCACTTTGACCTCGAAATGATAATATAGACGCTCGTGATAAAATTCGTAACCTCTTCAGCTTCCAATTTCTTCTAGACTCAACCACAAGTACTTATGTCGAGAATGGGGAAATTGTAGTAGCATATTCCCTAATTCTACAAGAATAAGCCAAACAGCATAGTCGAAGACAATCATACATATTAAAGACAGATAGCATTCGAGAAGATACACAAGTCCTCGACCTACTAAAAGTGTCATGTGCCTGGTCAAGAAAGAGTTGTTAGAGATCCGCGAAGTTTGCCCACTCTCTCCGAATAGGAGACTGCTGCTTTCTTTTTTGTAAATTGTATTTATCTACTATAAATACAGGCATATAATAGATTATTCAAAAGACCGTAATTTGTAACTCTACTATCCTTACTTACTAACCTAACTGCCACTCAAAACTTGTAATAACTAGCAACATATTAGATTTTACATAAAAATTCTCCTTGAGGTCGTGGTTTTTCTCAGCTTTTACTAATTTTTCCACGTAAAATCTTATTTGTTTAGCCTATTATTGCATTTCCATTACTAATAGTATTGGTAAAGATTCTCCTTTCAGAAAACATGCCACATCAGATCCTGCATAAAGCCTAACTCATTAGATAAAATTTCTATATTGCCCCATATAACAGATACACCAGCTCGAGCTGAACATTTTTTTGCCTCTACACTATGACGATTACGTGCTTCTTGAGCTAAAAATATAACTCGAACAGGGTCAGGTACTACACCTCTTTCCTTCAAAAGTTCTACATAAGCTTATTTTAAACCCCATTCACTATCTATTTTGACCTCGAAATATAATGTCAGAGCAATCAACATACTTTAATACCTAACCTTATCACTCGGGTTGTTAAAATAAGTCAATTCTTTTGGTTTTCGAACTAGTATTACCCTTTCCTCCTCTTTTCTTAACACCTCATCCCTCTATATTTTTATCTTAGCATATCTACACTGGAGGTCGTATAACTCTTTAAAAAATTTCTTTGAATTAAATTTAAATTGCCTTCTTTCATATTCAGTTTTATTATGTACATGTTGAATACGAGCCACGGAATCCCTCGCTATACTCAACGATATCTCCAGTTCAAAATTTGTTTTTCTTAATCGCTTTATCTCCTACACAGATTTCAAATAAATCATTATCATACAAGCATTCAAGAAAAACATACTAAAAGCTTCTATCAAACTTAACAATATACGACCTTACAGAGTACAATCACATCAAGCAAACTGTATAAAGTTAAAAATAGAATACCAAAGAATGTTTAGAGATTTTTGTTGATTTTTACCTTAGATGGAGTCCCCAAAGTTTTCCCAACAGGATAGACTGGATCAGTATGTTCTAATAGAGGATCCAATATTTTCTCAGCCGATCAAACTGGCTCGGTACTTTATGGTAGAAGGTCTAACATTTTCTCAGGAGAAACAATAACATCAGCCATCACTTCGTCTGCTACCTCTGAAGGAATGACTATTTCATCATATCTTCCAGTACGGCCTAGCTGTACATTAGCTTGAGTCAATCCAAAATTATAGTAAGATTGGATAAAGTAATCCTTTTCCACTTTTAGTGCCTTGACTGATTCTGACATAACATCATCATGCTTCCCTAGAACTCTATATTTTTCTGCGAACTCTACAGTAATTTTAGCATCTTCAGCTCTCTTGTCTTTCTCTAGCTCGAGCTCAGCTTCGACCTCCTTCATACAAGCCGACTGGGAATCAACCTTCAGAGTAGATCCCTGAACTCTTGGCTCCTCTTATCAAGATACTTTAATGTCTCCTTTATCAGCATGAAGAGCTATCAATACAATAACAAAATACAACACAAGTTCAAAATAATAGCTCTTAGTTCGAATACAAGACAATCAAGATTTTAAGCACATACCGCGAAAGTATGCTCCTGATATTCATCATCGAGCTGCTTCGGAGTGGTCCCCACTATCAGGCAGTACTTCTACTTCAGCTCCCTCATCTTGGCCGCAACATGATGATTGGTATGAGAGCTACCCTCATCCTCATGTCTCTTTCTCTTTAGCACATTTCTTTCTACCTTTTCAGGAGTAACCACAATCACTTCCTGTCTCTCTTCTACACCTCCAAAAACATGTTTTATGATCTCTTGTTCCGTAGTCAGCACTGCAGTAGCAGACATACTCTGTAGAGCTGACTTTCTCAGCCTCTGAGTAGTCTATTTCATATTCTCAGATACAAGAGATGGAATACTAAGAACATCATCCACAGTCAGGCGAACTTTCTCTTCAGCCATAGCTCATTTCTCGTGAGCTCGCTGAACTTTGGGTACTACAGAATCTACCCTCTTATCTTGATGAATACCCAACTTAGCAAGTACCTGCTTTAACTCGTCCTAACCTCGAGCAATACAGTCGAACAGGCTGGTTGTGTCAGGCATCGATGAAGGATTGGGTTTTAACAAAAAAAAGGGGAACATAACATTAATTAACAGTTTAAAGATATGATATTGGTTAGTCGAAGATTGATCAACGTTACTTACTCGGGTTATAATATTTATGGTTCAGAACGAATGTTGGTTTATCTAGAACCTGAATGCAGTTACCCCTACCTATACAAGGTAATCATTCCATGGTCTACAAGAAGATTCAAAATCAATTTATCTGGAGCCTGAATACAGTCACGAGTGACTTTGGTTGAGAAAGAATGTGATAAAAATTTGAAATTTGAAACGGAGTAATGATGGCGCTTGACTAGGTGGAAGTTACATGATATTGGGAAGTGATGGGTATTAAATGATGATGCAGATGTATGTGACGGTTGTGTTTGATTAGTCACGTCCGTAATAAATGACGATGCTTGGGAAAATGTACCTGCACAATACATTTAGGGTTAAATAATGATTACCTATAACAAATATTTGAAGCAATTCCTGCATGCGTAACTTTTTCTGAGATGGTGAAAACTCAGAGGATGGTTCTTGAAGAGAGGATTGCGTCTAAAATACAGAGGTTGAAGTTGAAATACTTTGGTGACCATTCCTTAGAAATGGCGATACCCGCCCCTATTCCTCCGACGTACCAAGGCTTGTCGGGAGAGGAAACGGTTGAAGATGAGGAAGATTTTTACTATAAGTAGAGATTTTATGTCTTCGCCTTAACAAGCGAGGAACGTTGGGACTGTCTCTGCACTCTTGCGGAAGATAAGGTTAAGGCTTCATATATAGGGATAGGTGTATATGCGGGGCAGATATGCTAATTTCTTGTGTCGCCATGGATTATAAGGTTTGGCCCTCTTCATCTCTACCAACTCTTTGGTGGTGGTGGTTATAGAAGAGGCGGTGATAGTAGTTGAGGAGGAGGATGAGAAGTGGGAGTCTGCTGATGCATTTCTATCGTGTTTTTGCGCTCAGAAGACTTTCATCTTGTTTTGTGGGGGCCAAAACTGAGTCTATTGCTTGCATAGTTTCTATTTGAAGTTCGATTGGGCTTCGAAAAAACTCATGTGAGGGAAACTTTTTATTGTGTTCAATGTCTTCATTTTAACAGGGTGAAAAATCATTAAATTAAGAAGAACTGGAAGACATGATACCTCGGCGTGCCTGAATGACCTGTAACTTTTAACAAACAGGAAAAACTTATTATCCGTAAAATACCCGAAGTTCGGTGTTGGTTGGATAACATCTTGTTGTATTCCTGAGGTCGATGTAGTAAAAAACTTGTTATCTGTAAATTGTATGTAATGTTTTCGCCATGAATAAAAGTTGATATTCAATAAGTTGTATATAGACAAAAAAAATTGAATCGAAGTAAATTGTGTTGGGTATTGGCTGAATAACTACTTATAAGTATAGTAGCAATGTTTCAATGCTGCTCGAACTGAGATGAGCACGTGCTGACTATGTCGTGTTGCTGTATAAATTATTTATATTTTTAACAAGTGAGGCGGAGAAATTGTAGAAAATATTAATCGTAAAAATTTGAGCTGTTATAGGTCGATAGGGATACAACTCGTGGTAGGGTAAGGTTGAATATAGTAACTAATGCATGTGCTAATGAGGGGATAAGTTTAAATAATTTATTTTAAGATTTTGTGTTTTGCTGTTACGAGATACAAGGTAAAAATTACGTATTTGTGAGGAAAGTGTGTGAGAAACGTATAAATATGGGTAGGATAAAAGAAAAATGGAGGAGAGATTAGGATGGTACGACTCTATCTCAGAGGATTCGTCTTGCCGTGGAAGGACGATTGGCTATAAAGATTACTGATGTACGTGAGTAGATCTTTCATTCGTTTGGTTATGATGATGAGCTACCGGTAAGGGAATGTAAGCTCGAAGGTTAGATGTAAGGAGTAGAGAGCTGAAGTATGTTCGTTATTTCTATGAGGTATGTTTCTTATATTGGTGAGGTATTCGGTAGATCGAGAGAAGTTGGCTGGTTTGATTGCTGAAGTTGAGATCGAATTCAAAGATGTGAGGACCGACGAATAATGTGATTGGATGATGTTTGTTTAGGTTACTAAGGCTGTGATAGATGTTGTGTAAAGTGTTTCTTATGAATAATATAATTGTTTTAAATATAACAGAAATAATATAAGTCAATTGGATCCTCTATAGGGGCGAATCTGCTTTGAGACTGTTTTAGCAAATATTTTGAATAATTTTAAAATTTTGCACAGTTTAGAAAATGACGTCAATCACTATAAATATGATAAACAAGAACAGAGAAAGAAAAATATGAAAATGCAGAAGCTTCTAGTTTTGTTTTGTATGCAAAAGGAAATAGAACTCTGGCATTGTATAGAGTGAGTCATCAAGAGTGTGGGAAGGTCAGGAAAAGATATGTAAATTGGGAGAAAAAATATGTTAAAAAATGAGAGGAGTTGTAATGATGGAAATGTGGTTTTATTGAAAAGGTACAAGGCGTTTGACATGGAGAGTGGAAAGGATGCCTCAGTTCTGGAATCGAGGACGTTCGTGTAAGGAGTAATAAATGCCAGCCTCTTGAGAGAGAAAGGATAAATAGTACTTCGTCTCTAATCAAACATTTTACAACTTCAAAAAAATTAGAGAGCACTGAGAGAGAGAGACAAAAGATCAGGGGATTTAATAAAGAGTTATCCAAATGTGATAAACGATTGAAGAGGGCAAAAAATTATGGATCACGTATGTGGCTATACAACAGCGTTGTGAGGGAAAATTTAGACGCAACTGCCGATTCTCATTCGGATACTAATGGTTAGTAGAGATGTATGCGATATATGTTAACGTATATATATGTTAAAGATATATTGTTATACATAAATGACTGTTCAAAGATATATGTTGAATATATATATATATATATATATACATAGATGGAAGAATGATAAATACTTTAACCTGTATGTAGGTTGAGCGTGAGAGGCATATGTGTAGGTCAAAAATGTTCTTGTAAAAATTGTTTTTAAGATGGGTAGTTCATTTGTTAATAAGGTATCGACCTCTGGTCGGATGAATGAGTCTGATAATGAAGGGGTAGTATGATTGGAACAATTCTCGGGTTTCCCTGGTCAATTGGTATGTCCTCCTGGTTCTGATAACTTTAGAGAGTTTTATAAAGCCAAAGCGACTGTAGGGGGAAGTGGGGCAAATGTGTAGAGTTTGCCGGTAGGCAGTTTAAGGGTTGTACGGTAGCAGTAGAGGAAGAGTATTTTTACCTGTTGGCTGATTTAGAAGTGGAAAAATGAGATAGGGGTATAGATGAATCGATCTCGTTAGAATATTTCGATGGGGATGTCCGAAGTGACCTCTCGGAGAGTTTTTTGTGTTACCTATCTCAATTAGAGTATGGGTTGAGCCTTCCCCTCACCAATTTGGCGAAGGGGGTTATGAATATAATTGGGGCATGTCCTGTTCAATTGAACGAAAATATGTGGGAGGTACTAACCGTGTGTGACCATCTGAATGAAAAATAGGAAAATGAGGGGAAAGTGAGGAGGATAACCACTGATGACATTTTGCAGTTTTATGGAGTAAAGAATTTTAAGGCCAATGGGGGGTCATATTTTTGTGCAAGCGTAACTCGGCGTTGCTTTTTTGACCTGAATTCAGCAGGTCGAACCTAGAATGACAACATCATATGGGTGAAGGGTAATTGTCTTCAAAGAGATGATGAAAAACCTTTGGACCTTCGGTTTAGAACTGTAAAGCAAAGTAAGTATAGACATGCATAGATAGAATTATTATTACATTTTACAGACAACTGTAGTCGATAGTAAAAAGTTGTTTATTGCAGGTGTGAAGTCTAAAGTGGAGAAGAAAGAATCTCTGTTGGTGGAAGTTGTGGAGGAGGAGACTGAACTCGAACTTGTGTTAAAGGGACTCGGCCTGAGTAGAAAGAAGAGGGTTGATAGTAGGTCGAACAAGGTTCATAAGCTTAGTCTACCAGGTCGATGACGGGGGTTAATGAAGGAAAAAGGCAAGTAAGTGGTGAGGAGGCTCAAACTAATCTTTCCAAGACTCCTGGAACTGATAGTTCGGCTCAGCCGAATCCCATTAAGCCAAGCAAGATAACTCTAAAATATCCGAAGAAACGGATGCTAAAGGCTCTGCCGGCCTCTGGTACCACTAGAAATGGTGAGGTCACAAAATATAAGAGGAGGAGGGTCAAACCCTCAAGGGAGTCAGGAGAGAAGGTCACCGAGGGACGATCTGCTACGGTGGACGACTTTAAAGAGGTCAAGGAAAGGGCCAGGTTGGCGGTTCTCCAAGGAGGGGAAGACACGAGCAAGATGGTAAGTTTTTATTATCATAAAGAATTGCTTAATACGTTTCGAGCTAATCGCTGAGATCGATATAATTTTTGCAGGTTGCTCATCTTGTTAAGGGGATATGGCTTGGTATAGAAGATGAGAAAAGTGACTTGAAGAAGGCAAATGTCAAGCTGGAAAAAGAATTAGCTCGATCCAGGACTGACGCTTTGAAGTAAGTCAGGCAGCTGAAGGCTTCTCATGCCGTGGTGATTGGTCTGCAGTAGGTAGAGTCAAAGACCAATCTTGACGAGATGGTTGAGGAGCATGACAGACTAGGGCGTCATTTGATGCTGAAAGGCTATTATGAGGAGGAGGAGGATGCCATTAAGGCGGACACCTATGTTGAGGAGGAATATGAGGAGGAAGCAGAAGCGGTGGGGATCGTGGATGATCTGCATGGTGTTTCCCGCCAAACGGTGCTTAACAATAAAGGGATAACGTCAAGCTCCCAGAAGGTGATAGTGAGAAGGTTGGGTTGACACGTGTGTTTGTATAAATATTTGTAAGTTGTTTAAACTGTGTGTGGGGAAGAAACTTCTGAAGATTGACTTTGTTTTATAAACCTTTTGTAGGCAGTTAGAAAGATGAGTCTCAGAATAAATGATCTAGAGTCTGGACTTGCCAGGGAAAGAGAGACCTCTAAAGCCTTGTTGTCTGCGCAAAGAGAGCTGCAGGTTAGATCGTAATAGGTTTTTCGACTTGCATGTTATACCAACATTAAGTTATCAAGTAAATGAAATAAAGATGCATGGTAAAAATCAACGCTATTAATATAGGGTAGTATATCGAAAGTATGTACCTTGTACGCCGAAAGAAGACTCATGAAGCATTTATCTGATAATGAACTCCAAACTTTTAGTCTAAAAGTATTTGGAAGCAGATGTTTACAAATCACATAGTCTCTTTAAAAATGTAGTATGCATATATTCAAAGGCTTTCCTGAATCGAACTGTACTAAAACTTGTTATATTTCCTAGGTCAAATTGGATTCATCTCGCTCACGTGAGAACGACGTACTTATGTGTAATCGGGAATTTACGGAGCAATTCGATAGGATGAAGGAGGCGAATAAGAATAGAGAAGATCAATACGTAAAGGCGCATTTTAGACTTGTGGAGTTGACCTAGGCCGTTTTCGACTTGACTCTTCAGGTCGAAGAGAAAGATTTTGAGATAAAGAAGGGGTTAATAGAGCTAGCGGAGGTAACAAAATGCACCGAGAAGCTTTAAAGTTGGGTTGACGCGTTGGCTGTGAAGGGTAAGCAGGCCAACACGGCTCAATACCGTATTCAGGCGTTGGAATAATCGAAGGAATAATTTCGATCTGATCTCCAGAGATATAAGAACGAGCTGGAGTGAATGAGATAAAAATTTATCGAAAAAAACGATGAGCTGAGGGTAGCTCAAGAAAATTTATCAGCTTCGAAAGCCGTAGCTGAATATTTGCAAATAGCTTACCCGCCAAGGATATGGAATTCTGAGAAATACAACAAAGGTGTAACGATTTAAACGAGAGAGTTGCACGACTTAAGGCCGAACTGGCTCAAGCCGTTGCGCGTGCCAAGAAAGCCGAGGCTAGAGAGCGTTCAGGGGGAAGTAAAACTGAGGTTAAGGCTCCTTTAATTCGAGGGGATGTAGTTAGTCTCTCAGGCCGAATTAGAGAGCTAGAGAGTGACATATATTGTATTCAGGGGCATGTCAAGAAGGGAAATACGAATTTGAGGGAATGTCAGCATAAGTTGGATGTTGTTCTTATCAGGGAGAAAGTTCTGGAAGGGGAGATCAAAGCAAAGGAATTGTTGGTGAAGAGGAAAGAAGAATTATTGGAAGATATGCCGGCTAGGGAAGAGTTGAACGCAGAAATTAGGAGACTTCGTTCTCAGGTAGTAGACTTAGAAGCCATGAACCTTACTGAATTAACGAAGTATATTGTAAAGTTAGAAGAAAATCTAATCTAGGTTAGAGTCGTGCCTCAATGACTGAACTGAAGAATGAGTACGCTAGGTTAGAGTCATGCCTCAAGAGGATGGGAGCGAGATTTGTGACAATGGTCATACCTGATGCATCACGATCTGACCTGTTAAAGGCGATTGTTGCATATTTTATAAAGGAAGTAAAAAAACTTGAGTCAGAACGAGATACCTTGTTCAAAACTTTATCGGATAAGGGATGCATTTGTGGAGCTAAGATAGATCGAGGGAACTGTCTGGGCATCATGGAGACTCAACTGGGCTCTCAAACTGCTAAATTGATAGATTTGGGTAGAGCTGTTGTGACCCGCGAACTGAAAGTTGGACCTCTTGATATAGGGGGAAGCACTGCTGACTCTCCATTAGCAGAAAAGAAACCCTTGTAATATGAATTTGACCTGAAAATAAATAGTATATGTCGCAGACACATTAAAATAGATGAAAGCTAGTATGACCATTGCCTTATCTTGTGTCTGGTGGGGTCTTTGATCTAAAACAATTTTTTTTTATTCGTTTTAATCGCAGAAATAGGTTGAGTTAAACCAAGTTGAAACTTGATTTGAACTATAGAAATGTCGTAGACATATTGAAAGAGATGAAAGGTAGTGTGACCTTTGCCTTATCTTATGCCTGGCAGAGTCTTTGATGTAAAACGAGTTTTTACACTTGTTACAGTGGCAGAGATGTAGTAAAAGAAGTCAAATCAAATGATATCCTTGATCCAGCTGGTGTAAATGATCTAAACAAGTTGAAAAAGATGAAGACTAGTATTACATTTACCTTATCTCTTGTTTGGCAGAGTCTTTGATATGAAACAAGTTTCTATACTTGTTACAATCGTAGAGATGTAGTAAAGGAAGCCAAATCAAGTGATATCCTTGATCCAGCCAGTGCAAATGATCTAAACAAGTTGAAAAAGATGAAGAGTAGTATTACATTTGTCTTATCTCTTATTTGGTAGAGTCTTTGATATGAAACAAGTTTCTACACTTGTTACAATCGCAGAGATGTAATAAAAGAAGCCAAATCAAGTGATATCCTTGATCCAGCCGGTGTAAATGATACAAACAAGTTGAAAAAGATAAAGACTAGTATTATATTTGCCTTATCTCTTATTTGGCAGAGTCTTTGATATGAAACAAGTTTCTACACTTGTTACAATCGCAAAGATGTTGTAAAGGAAGCCAAATCAAGTGATATCCTTGATCCAGCCGGTGTAAATGATCTAAACAAGTTGAAAAAAATGAAGACTAGTATTACCTTTGCCTTATCTCTTGTTTGGCAGAGTCTTTGATATGAAACAAGTTTTTACACTTATTGCAATCACAGAGATGTAGTAAAAGAATCTAAATCAATTGAAATCCTTGATCTAATTTGGATAAGATTGATTGTAAGCTAGTATTATCTATGCTTTAATCTGTAGAATAAGTTCGGTCGAATGTTCGTGAAGAGAATGATATTGTTCAAAAAAAACTTTCATTGATAAGTTCAAAATTTATATTGGATGGAGATGAGAATCTCACTTTTGGAATTGAAAAACAAAATAGCGAACAATGGAAATGGAGTAGTAAGACGCCTAACGATAGTATCGTTTTAGTCGCCTAGTGCTCCAAGGATTTGAAATGGGGACTCCCTCCTCTGTCATAAGATAGTATGATCCCAGACCTAAGAGACCTGTGATAATGAATAGACCCTCCCAATTGTCAACTAATTTTCCAGCGTGAGGCTCTTTGCGATGTTGACGAATTTCTCTAAGGACGAGATCTTTGATTTGGAAAGTACGGCTCCCGACTTGATTATTATATGATCTGGCAAGCATATGATGATATCGACCTAGGTTAGTGATAGCGTGTTCCCTGGTCTCATCTATCATATTGAGGTTGCAAGCCAATTCAAACTCATTTTCCTTGTCAGTCAGCTTGTGATCGCGAACTGGATGATGATATTCAGAAGGAATGACAGCCTCAGTGCCATAAGCAAGGAGGAATGGGGTACACCCAGTAGATTATCGGGGAGTGGTTCGATACACCCACAGGACGTGAAGTAGTTTGCGAACCCAATTTTCTTTTTCCTGTGAGTGAAGCCATTTTTTGAGTCTATCCACGATGGTTTGGTTGATGATTTCAGCTTGGCCATTGCCTTGAGGGTAGTATGGATTTGATGGTAAGTGGATGATATTGTGGTGGTTTAGGAATGTTACGACCTTTTCTCCCACAAATTGGGGCCCGTTATCGATATGAATTAGGTGAGGGCACCCGAACTGAGTGATTATGTGGTTCCAGATAAAAGAGATGACCTCTTCTTCTCTAGTTTGACATAGTAGAATTGCTTTTACCCATTTTGTGATACAATCGGTAGCTACGAGTAGGTGATGGCGATTACCTAGAGAGTTAAAGAATTCACCGACGAGGTCTAGTGCCCATCTTTTGAAAGGCCAGAAAACCTTGCTTGCATGGAGTTTGAGCACAAGAGCGTGTATCATATTTCCATATATCTGGCAGGTATCGCACCTGTGGGAATACTTTTCTGCTTGCTTGCGCATGCCGGGCCAGAATACTCCCTGAGTTATAGCTCTGTTCGTTAATGATCTACCTGCGGCGTGGGAGCCACAAGTTCCTTTGTATAATTTACGGAGCAGCTCGTCTGCTTTTAACTTGGAGAGGCACTTGAGGTAAGGCCCTGTAACAGAGAGGCGGTAAAGCATACCGTTTTGGGTAATGTAACGCTTTGAGTTGTTGATCAACTGTTGGCGTTCTTTTGGATCTGCTGGGAGTTGTCTGTTGTACTTATTGTCGACACCGAGGTAGACTAAAAAAGGCTTTCGCCAATCGTCGTCTCCCCTTTATCACCCCTAGTGTTGATTGTGCATACAGATATACGATCAATGTTGGGGGTTGAAATGCTTTCGATCTGGATATATCGAGCTTCTGTACCCAAGACTCCGGCTAAATATGCCAAGGAATCGGCGTGTCTATTTTTCACCTCGAGGAAGATATTTGAGAGTCGCTTTCGGAAACTTACACATCTTATCTGCAACGAGGGCTGCGTATTCGATCATCTTTCTGTTCTTCTTGTACAACTTGGAATAATGATGAACGATGAGTAATGAATCTGCGTAAACTGAGAGTTTTGGGACATCGAACTCAAGAGCGAGGTCGAGTTCGTGAATGAGAGCTTCATACACAGTGACATTATTTGAGGCCTCAAAATCCAAGCGGATTGATTTCTCAATTCTATCATTAGAAAGGGTAAGAAAAGCGATCCCGATCCCTGGCCCTACGGGTCCTGTTGATCTATCTGTGAAAAGCCTCCACCCTGACGTAGTAATCCAGTCAGCTCATTCGTGGAATGGCTTGGGAGTTGGATTCTCTGGCGTGTTTTTGGCAGGTTCGGGTCGTGCACTTCCCACTCGGGATCCTCTATTGGAAAATCTACAAGAAAATTGGCAACGGCCTGACCTTTTTCAGAATGACGCTGTTCGAACTTGATATCATGTTCTCCCAAATTGACTGACCATTATTGTACTCTTTGTCACTTATCTTTTTTGGACAAAACTTCCTGAAGTGGGTAGTTCATCATAACTTTGACGGAATGTGCTTGGAAGTAGTGCCTGAGTTTCTGCTAAGTGTAAACAAGGGTAAGAAGAAGTTTCTCAATTTTTGATTACCTTGTTTCCGTTGGTATTAGTGTTTTGCTGATAAAGAAGACTGGCTTTTCTATTTTCCCTTCCAGGCAAATGAGAACTGAGCTGAGAAAAGTATTTGTGACTGCTAGGTAGATTATCAGTTCCTTATTACCTACTGTGGTGCTCACTATGGGAGACGTCCCCAAATAGATTTTGAGATCCTGAAAAGTTGCTTCGCATTCTGGTGTCCATGTGACTTTTGCAGTTAGCTGAACCTTTCCTCGTTTGGTACATCCACAGAGTAAAAGGAATAGCCAACGGCAGCGGTTTGAAGATTTAGAGACAAAAGGGTTGATCACGACAATCTTGTCGGGGAGTTTTTAAACATCTTTTGTTATCTTTGGAGAAGGCATGTCGAGGAGAGCCTGAATTTGATATGGATTGGCCTTAATCCTTTTCTTGTTGTTGAGGTGGCCTAGAAAACGGCTAGAATATACCCAAAATTGATATTTATCAGGGTTGAGACGCATTTTATAAGATCGAAGGATGTTGAATATTGTGTTGAGATCTAAGAAGTGATTATCTGATTGTACGCTTTTGCACAAGAGATTATTAATGTAGACTTCAATGATTTTCCCTAGGTGTGCTTTGAACATAGTAGTCATCAATCGTTGATATGTGGTACCTGCGTTCTTAAGCCTGAAGGGCATGACTTTGTAACAATAAAGGCCACTTTCGGTGATGAATGTTGTCTTCTCTTGATCTTCTTCTAGAAGTGAGATTTGATTATGGTAGAGTCCATCATAGATAAGAGATCATGGCCTGTTGTGGATTCAAGGATTTGATGAATGTTAGGAAGAGAGAAACTGTCATTTGGAGTATGTTTGTTCAGATCTGTGAAATCTGCGCAAACACAAACTTTTTCGTTCTTTTTTGGGACAACGACAATGTTAGATATCCAGTCCAGATATTTGGCTTCTCGAATAAATCCTACTTTGATCAATTTCTCGATCTCGGTGTTAACTTTATTTCGAAGATGAAGTGAAAGTTGTCGCTACTTCTATTTGACCGTTGTGGCATTGATATTGATGGCTAACTTGTGGCAAGCCATGGCCGGATCGACTCCGGGCATTTCTTCGAAAGACCATGCAAAAATGTCTTGATTGAGTTGCAAGAATTGAATAAGAGCATCTTTCTCATGCTGAACCAGCTTGGTTCCGATGAACGTACCTCTGTTAGGTCCATCAATGTGGACATATTTTGTGGGCTCCTCTGTAGGTGATTGATCATTGAGGTGATCACTTTTCTGTAATTACTACGCGGCCAATTGGTCTGAAGTATCTAGGATGGCAGATACAGTATTTTCACAAGCTCGAGAGAGTTTCTAACTACCCCTTATTTCGTAAATACTGTTGTCGTGTTTGAATAGGAGTACTTGATGATAGATGGAAGCAATCGCTTCCATATTGTGTATCCAGCAGCGGCCCATAATCCCAAGATAGCGAGATTTGGCTTTGATTACGTAGAAAACGATATTGATAGTGGTTGGTCTTGCCGTAATAGGTAAGATAATCTTGCCTACTCGTTCCTCCCTGGAGCCATTGAACCTACTGATGTCTGTGTCACTCTGAATGACTTGGTCGGCCAAGCCCATCTGGTCGATCGTACTTTGAAAAAGAATTTCAATACTGCTTCTAATATCGATCATCATTGTGTGCATGACAAACTGCTTCATCTTGAGCATTATGACTAACGCATCATGATGTGGAAATTTGGCATGGCTAGTATCACAATCTTCGAAGGAGTTTTCGAGTCGACGACTGCTTGACTCGGGAAGAAGTTTGGCTTCTTTTTCTTGAGGTGTAAGATCACAGCATTCCAAAACCTTCCGGCGCTTTGATCGGTTGGAATTGGTGATCCGGTTGAATTTGATCATGTTGCTGAGGTGCATATAGTAGAGATGCTTCTCCTTAACTTTATCGTTGACCTGAACAACTTCGAGCTGCTTCTTATAGTTGTCATCTTGGTATGACTTCAAGTCAACAATGGATTCGAGCATTCATCCTTCCTTGAAAATGAGCTCGAGCAACCGCTGTAGGGCAAAATAATTATCAGTAGTATGATGATTTACCTTGTGATGTAGGCAAAATGGTCGATTATCGATGGGCTCCAGTGGATAAGAGACGCGGTAGAGCGGGTCTTTCAACAGCAGTGGAAAAATTGTTGAGATATGGACGTTCAGCTTTTGGAGGACTGGTTTATTTTGGGGACCGTTTCTCCGAGGGTATCCAGTGTTTCCCTTGGTACGTTTCTGATCTCCCTATTCCTCCTTAGGCTCGCTGGTTTGATCTAATGGTGGGGCTTTGGTAGAGAGGACAGATTTAGTAGACTTTTGTCGCTCAGACATCATTCTTTCCAAGTTAACATAACTGGACTTTGGTGATCATCTCCTCTAATGTCGCAGGCTTGTTAAGGAAGAGGTACTTTTTGGCCTTGCAGTCAAGCCGGCGAGCATTGGTGAAAGCGGTCACAGCTATTTTTTGGTCGAGGTTCTCCTCTTTTCTCGCGAGCTCGTGGAATTTCTTTCAGAAGTCTTCAAGATTTTCTCCATGTGACTGCCTAAGACCGATAAGAGAATACAAGTTCTCATCTTTGTCTCTATTGTGAGCATATGTCTTGATGAACTATTTCTACAGCTGATCAAATGCGTAGATAGATTCTTCAGGAAGATAATGGAACCATCGGAGTAGCTCCTCCTGTAAACTTGTGGCGAACAGACTGTAGAGAATGTGGTTGAGGTTGGAGTACAACCCCAATGAATCACGATATTGCTGAATATGCTCATTCGGGTTAGTACCTTTGTATTTGTGAATTTTGGGAGTATGGAAACCTTTCGATATTTCCATATCAAATAGTTCTTTGGCAATCAGACTTCCTTGTAACTTAGTGGTATCGCCGGTAGTACCCAGAACTTGTGCCTCGATCAACTCCTTAATTCGTTGGTCCATGTGTTCTTTTGTGACGTAATGACGTATTGGTTGAATCGCTGGACGTGTTGGCAAGGGATGATGAGTTCCCATACCTTCACTTAAGTGATCTCATACTAGAACTTGGTGGAGAGGTCGCTGGTATTCCTCCTGACGGATGGAAATCTGGTGACCTCGACTGACAGCTGATTGAACTTCTCCCCCCAAATGGATGGAGGGCTACAGTCCATATGGTAGATTTTTGGAAATGGTTTTACTGGCGACTCCCCGAGGTCCCAATCTTTCCATTGCTGAAATACGGGAGGTTTATGAAAGTTGATCGCGACCCCTGGCTGGAGGAGCCTGTTGAGTATTTTGCAGAGCTTCAAGTACAGTCTGCATCGTCGTTATCTGATCTTCCTGCCGTTTGAGCGTTGTCAAACGAGTTTGTCATTCTACATTGTGCTCTTTTTCTCAGAGCTCGCGATCCTTTATCAATTGAAGTTTGAGTTCGGCGCATTTTTCTGTCTCAGCGTGGAGAATCGCCTGTAACTCGGTGAGCTGTCCTGGATCCACAAAAATTTTGAGCTAAGTTCTTGCGGCCTGTCGTCTAGAAGAAACCATAATTAAAAATTACAGTGAAAGACTATTTTAGGGTATCGTAGAAATGCAATCTTTCCCACAGACGACGCCAAATGTAATGGCCAAATTCTGTAAGCTCGAAATGATTAGGAATTAGTTATCACACCAATGAACCTGTAACAATACTCTAATGGAAAGTAAGAAATGGAAACAAGTGATTTTAGCGTGGAAAACCTCTTAATAGGTAAAAATCCATGGCCTCGTATGGAGGATTTTTGTAAAAATATATTTATTGTTTGAAGTGGATATCTTTATTGCAAGTGATCTCTAAATATATAAATACTTTTGATCTCGTAAATAAGAAGTTTGTGTAATTTTTCTGGTCCCTGTCTCTTCTGGAACTTTTCCTTTATACTTTTCCCACAACTCTTTATCGTGCTGGTGCATGTTTTCTGAATAATATGGTTAGTGGTGGTTGACTAAATAACTGACGAGTTCGTGGGAGACAGGTATCTTTGATTGGATAACGTTTTTTGGGTTTAGCTCGATCCACGTTCTTAAGTAGTTTGTGGGGCTAGTTGGAATGTTGACTGGAGTGTTAAGTGTTAAAATTGTGTGAGCCTGAGATTGAGGTAACTCGAGCTTCGTGAGCTCCATTTTGAATGAGATTGAGGGAGAAGTCCCTACAACGGCATTATAAGACAGTTGACAAAAATATCGCTCATGAAGTTCAGCAACCTTGATCTAAAGCCTATCGTCTACTGTACGATGAGCTCATTAGAAACGCATCCTCACCATGATTACTCGCACAGAAAATTAATCCTACAGAAGATACAAGACATAGCAGCCAAGAATCCCACTTTATATAGTCACTAGGAAGATATTTGTAAATCAAGATCACCCCACAAATTTTGCTGAAGGGTATATTTTTCTAAGAATTTTTTTGGGATAACAGAATATCAACAAGCAAATCCAAAATATTGTGACAGGTCATTCTTTTCATATTATGAAATATCTTCTCAGATTTTATACGAGGAAATATGCAGATGACAACATAATAAGTAAAGCAAGTCTAGCGGTGGCACCTGCAACCCTTATTAATTTTTTTCACATTTCGAGACATTCTTTCATCCAGTTTGAAGACACAGATCGCACAAAAAACCATACACCTTTTTAGTAACCCAATCATCTTACAGAAATTATCTATTTCCTATCGCCACATTTTTGAACTCATCTAATTTTTCAAACCTCACCTATCACTACCATTTACCAATATCTACATTACAATCCTTACAGCTCAATTTTCCTCATCATACCCCATGATAAACTAACATCTATTTACAGACTCCTATTTTACAACAGAAAACTGCACAAACAAGTTCAATACAAAAAATCAAGATACCAAAACAAAGACATTTCATTAGTTCAAAAAAATTTCTTACATAATACTTTACAGATAATAAAATATTCTAAACAAATCCACCAGATTACTTTACACAGTTCCAGTTCGAAATGCCTTTCAGCAGTCAACGAGGAAGAAGATACAAAATTCAAGCAACTTCTAACTTTGATCCCATGCTGCAAGGAACAGGAAACAATAGAATTGGAAATCACAGATAAAAGATCTTCTTTAGGGCCAATATCTATGGTCCATGTAAGAAAAACCTTCAGCATTACCACCTCTTTCACAATAACCCCTACCTCCCCGTATCTTAGAGACAGACAGAAGGTCTTATTTCTTTAACAAGACCCACTCATTAGCAGGGTACCGACGAGACTCCCTCAGACGAACGCCTGCCACTTCATTTTTAATTGTCACAACCTCCTCCACCACCAACCGAAGCCTATTTTGGTATTCTGCCTCAAATGTTAATAGATTGTGGAAACGTACCATCTGATAATAGTCATTCCCCGCCTCCATTACTTTTTTATATGACATATGATGATAGGTGGGAGACACAGGAATTGGCGTTGACAGATGCAAAGGCTTGTATCCAAAATACCTAATGCACAGTTCCTCCATCTTCCTACGAATCTTAAACTCTCGAGCCTGATTCCTTTGTAGTCACCATCCTCTCAACAATAGAAGATTTCAAGTACATAAACAAACATAGAGAATAAAATAGTTTAGAGATGAAGACTTGGTTCATCACACTTACCTTAAAATACCTTTTATACTGTGATCAACATTCAAAGACGACTTTTCAAATTCCTAACGTCAGAAGGATTTCCCATACAACAGCATTGACTAGAACCATTGGTTCTCGAAAACCTAAAAGCCACAAATAGATACTCATGAATATACATTAAAAATGATTCCTAGATATTAACTGCAGCATTAATGACATTTCTCAACCAATACCACTCGCCCACAAGTTTTCTTGTACTGTTGGCTGAGAGGGGGCGGCTGTAGTTGCTTATTCCATATCTCATACTCATGCTTCATCTTCGACCTACATATAAACTTTCGACCTCTTCAACAGAGCATGTGGCACATTTATAGTACGATCAGAATCAAGACAACAACGCAAGGAATAACACAAGTTTCTCAACCAACACCACTCGCCCATGATACTTCTCGTATTCTTGGTTAAGAGTCGTCTTGTAATAAGCTTATTTCGTATTTCGAACTTATACTTTATCCTTGAACTCATCAACATACATGAAATACTACTAAAGACAGATTCGGTATTGAGTCATCACCATTCGACCTCTACATTAACAGTTCGAGTCAACAAACACAACATCATCAATGAAGCCGTTACAAGACAGGCAGGATCAGCCCGTTACACAATCTGGTCAAAGAATATCTAACATATATTTTGTAACGTCTATCATCAAGAATCTTAAATGTTCGTCAAACGGTCATATTGTAGGACCTATAAATAGGACCAGAGAATTCGAGATGAGGGACGGAGGAATTCTCACTCTAACATTCCATACTCAAATACTCAGAACACTCATTGTAATAAACTAGCACTCTCAATAAGATCTAGCTAGAATCCCCAATCATGCGCATTCTTAAAGAGCGTGTGTGATTCCCACTTACTACTCTTCAAAAGTCAAGACTATGCACACTCTAAAACAGTAGTTCAGGACATCTATCATCAACCCAACAATCATCTTAGTTCGTCGGCTTTTCGGACTTACTGTATAATAGGGTTTACGGTTGGGAGATGAGACTGTAGACTAATAAAAACTTATTAGAAGTAGGATATGGTGCCAACTGAATTAAGAAGTAAAACATGCGCAATCTTTCTTGTTCCAAAGATGCTCCTTTTCTAAATGTTCCTGAAATCAATATGTAGTGCAATGGTTTATCTGTAGTAATGTCTAATTCGTCCCGAAATTATTAGGGGTTAACTTTTACCTAAGAGTAATAATGTCTAATTCGTCCCTCATGCCATTACGGTTGTTGGTTTAGTAAACTATTATAGCTGTAAACGGTTCATAACTCGTCTTGTTCTAGAAGTGACCTTTATGCATTGCATGCACATAATCCGTATTCACATAGTATGCCTATCTTTCACATGTATTATTTATTTAACCTTCCAAGAACATGACATGCATGATTGTCAAGAAGACTAAAGACTCGAGAGGAGCGTGTGAATACCAGTTACCCATTCACACTAAAAACGACGCGTGTGATTACAAAACGACATACAACAATGAAGCCGGCGGGTCGGCGTGCCCAACTGGTCCCAACTTTGAAAAAAAAAAAAAAATGTTTCCTAAAACGACACGTTTCGCCCGCAAGGGAGCAACCGCCAAGAAAGAAATAAAATAAATAAAGACAAGTGAGTGGTGACGGCACCATTAATGAGTGAGTGTTTGTTGCCGTTTCTAGTAACAGCAGCCGCGATTCCTCGCGTGACGTTATCTTTTTAAAAAAAAGTTAAAAGGAGGTTTAATTAATTATTTATTTGAGGGTGGGGGTGGTGGTGGTAGAATTAATTAATAATTGTTTATTGGGGAGAGGGAGGTGGAGTGTGTTTGTTTGTTTGTTTGGAGAGAGAGAGAGAGAGAGAGAGCGTTAGACACGCCAAAGAGAAAGTGCTGTTCTGACATTGTAAACTCTCAAACGTGATTTCTCCGTTTCTGATTCTCTTTTCTCACGAGAAAATCAATATCACTACCTACTTTTGTACGCGCGCGCCTTGTTTATTCGTCTAAACTTGAACTCACTCACGAATCGTACTTTGTACGTTCACACGTATCGATGCTGCAAATATAGACAGGAGGGAAGGAATCCGACTTTCATGGGCTCAAACTCAACTTGCTCTCTAAGCTTGTTGCACCTCTATATGGGCTTGGGCTGGTTAAGTGAGACTATTTTTAATTCTTCTTGTCCAGTAAAGCATGAAAATTGTTGAAGAAGCCATCGACTTGTAAAATTTTTATAAACTTACTAAAGTATTTGACATCTTGTCCCTCATACCATTTAGGTACTATGCTAGAAGATCGTTATCTTTACCACATGAAAATTAGCACGTGTGTCCGATGCTGCAAACAGAGGCAGAAAATCGTCCTTCATGGGCTTGGGTTTTTAGCTTTTGGTGAGTAAAGTCGGGGATAAGGCAACCCACATGTCCAACATATCCCAAACTCACGTTAATCCAACTCGAGTCAGGTCAACAATGCTGAAACTCCACCTGGTCCAAAGTTGGACCAATTTATAGGATCAGGTGGTAAGGGCTCTGCTTGGTATCCCGTTTATAACTTTAGGAATTAAGGAGTTTCATTTGATCTAATTGTTAGCAACGGGTGGATCAAGAGTAATGATCGGAATTCCTTGATTTGTAGAGATATTTCCGGCATACCAAACAGAGCCTAGACAAATGAGACATTCTTGTTCAAAATGGTTACCTCTTGACTAACACCGGTGGCAGTCAAAGGGCGTACCACCGGCGGCAAAAATCACTGCCATGTGCCTATAATCCATGTTGCCACTTGGCAGTCAACGACATACCATCAACTTATTCCCCAAGTTTCTCTGTTATTTCCAAAGTCCACTCTAGTAGAGAGAGAGCCCGCCAAAAATGACCATTTCAATGGTCATGACCACCAAACCCCCTCCTCAATTTCAACGCTCAACTCCTCCAAACACTAAAACCCTAAACCTCTCAATCCCCCCACACCAACAACCTTGTGTTATTGTTGACTAACAACATGAAATCGATGAACATGAACCCTAAATCTGCCGCTGAGAGGGCGGTATCGGTGATCGGTTACGGGTACGATCTCTCTAGCGATATCCGTCTCTCTTACTGTAAATCGGGACCGTCAAGGTCTCGTTTGATCGTTCTTGATGAGAATATACACAGGGAGTTGGTGTTGCCTGGTGGAGTTGTGGTTCCTAATGTATCCAAGTCGATTAAGTGTGACAAAGGCGAGCGGACTCGGTTTCGATCCGATGTTGTTACGTTTCATCAGGTGAGGTGTTTTGAATTTGGCTAGTTTGAGTAATTTAGCTCAAAATTAGTGTGGGGTAAATTGACCTTGGAACTTAGGCAACATCTAAATTATTTGGTGATCGGGAAGATTTCTGGTGATTTAGCAATTGCTGACTATGGGCAATACATGAAAATAATCATTAAAAAAATTGCAGATTTATTGGAAATATTTGTGATCTTAAAAGGCGAGAGTTGTAGTTAGCAACTCGTTAATGAAGTTGTTTGTGTGAAGAAGCTCAATTTAAGCTTAATTTTGTAGCAAGGTGATTTAGATAGATAAACCTATGAAAAGTTAGTTTTTCTTAGCACGGAAAAGAAAGATTATTAGCACAACACCAAACACTTGATATGTGGTTCACCATAAATATAATGGCTATGTTAGCGGACGAGTGGCAACAAATATATTCAACTATTGCAAAAAAATCATTGTCTCTAGGTGCCAATCTCTCGCAGTTTTCTCGTATTTTGATAACCCTTCAAGTTACTGTTTGTATGAAACACTAGCTTGAGCTCTACTAAATTTAAAATATTTCCCTTCAAAACTTGTATTTGGTTCGGGGAATGACAGAGCTGTCTTTCCTCTTGTGATTTATTAATGGTTTACAAAATATTGAACTCAGATTTCTTCTCTTAACTGATTCTTTTTCACTTGTTCCAGATGTCAGAGCAGGTCAATAAGGAACTATCGTTAACCGGAAAAATCCCATCTGGATTGTTTAATGCTATGTTTAGCTTCCCAGGCAGCTGGCAGAAGGATTCAGCTTCAACTAAAACTCTTGCCTATGATGGCTGGTTCATAACATTGTACAACATTGAGCTAGCTAAAACCCAAATAACACTGTCCGATCATGTGAAGCAAGAAGTTCCTTCTTCATGGGATCCTACAGTCCTTGCCGGGTAAAATCTCTTTGCAAAACGTGTTTCTCTAACTATATATTATTACTGTGCTTAATATTAACAAGGATTAAGACTTATGTATTATAATTAAAGGAATTCAGTATGAACAATCATGTGATGCTAATTGATTGAACAACCTGATGACGTGTAGAGCTTCTACGAAACATCACCGGAAAACTAGAGATTGGTACATAATGAGATTTACGAAAGGATCATTACAAAGACTAGAAATTTGCTGTACTCTTAGGCTTCGCATGGTATCTCGGAGAAATCCACGAGGAGAAAAACTTGGCGATTGCTGATCATTGGATTATCCAAGCTGAGCTGTCGTAACTTAAATCTGACGGTTAGCAACTGACGGGGTCAAAGGAAATACCTGAAGCACATGATTTCTGAAGGGAATTACGGAATACCAAGTGGAGCCGTAGTCGATAGACGATAGGGGGTTGAATCTATGGGTTGTTGGGGCCTATGTTATTCTATAATTTCTATTAAGCAGCAGATTATGGAAAAGATATGAAAAGAGTGCTGCATGAATGTTTAATTGCGAAAAAGAAAAAGAAAAAGAAAAATATACGACTCAAGGATGTGGATGGTATTGCCTCACGGGATTCAAAAGAACAAAGGGTTCACTAAATGCAGGCGAATTTTCGATGGGGGTTCTGGTGGCCAATAAGTGCAATGATTCAACAAAAATAGTCGGATGACCATGGATTGTTTGTAAGGTGGATGTGAAAAAGGTTTTACAATTGTGTGAATTGGGTGTATTTAGAGTGTTGTGGAATAAATATGCTTTGGTAGAATGTGGACAGTTCCTCTGGAGTATTTTCTCATCACGGATAATTCAACGGGTTATTGGGTTTTAGACTCCACCACGGAGAGAATGATTTAGTACAGAAGTAGGTGTTTTGCAACTGACAGCGAGGAAATGAGTCTCCTATTTGTAGTTCGTGGATGAAACCTTGGTAGTTGTGGTGGCAGTTACCACCAATAGTACATTTTTGTTGTTTCTACAGCTTTTGGTTTGCTCATCTTCAGAAAAAAGTAAAAAAATTGGGGTTGCACTGGTATAGCACATACAAGGTTTGATTGGTAGTTGGCATGCTTTGTCAATAACCATTAACTCGCAAACCAGTAGGCAAACACACACACAGGGAGCTCTTTTTATTAAATAGTATACTAAATAGTATACTAGGAAATTGAAAAATTATGATTTTTTTGAAGTGTATATCAACGGTGGGATGATTTCCATCACAATCTAAGGTACAAGTTATAACCCACAAAATTTACCATTCCAACTCACGGCCTCCCAAGATACACACATTTCATATTTTTTTTCTTCTGTAAAATGAATTATAAAAAACCTATCCTTTTTACTCTCTCTCTCTATCTCTCAAATCAATGATATTCTATGTACTATATTTCCCCTCTTTCTATCTTAACCTTTCTGATCCAGGAGGATCTAGGGAAATTGGGTAATTAACCAAAGTCGTTCGAACGACCAATGTTCACCTCTCTGGAATTTTGGCCCAAAGACAAATTTCGTTCGAACGAGATTGGATGCCGTTCGAACGACTTGTCAAGTTTCTAGGGTTTTAGACCAATTGGCGTAAAGTCGTTCGAACGACTCCCTATTTCTTTCGAACGAGCTTGGCGTTGGTTGTATTTCTCATACGTGTTTTTGCCTCGAGATGCGTTCCATTTGCATTTTTAGTTCCCTAGTATATAAAGGAGACTTAGGTTATTTTTCTAGATCTATGTTAGTTCAATAAGAATTCTGAGGAAGAAGCTTAGGGTTTAGAGTAATTCAAGTTGTAATAAATTGATTTGAGCAATTGAAGCTCTTAAATGGACTTTTCCCAATCCAATTTCTGTGTTCTTCGTATTTTTCTGCTAACTAGAGTTTCTCTTCGTATTGTGGATTACTTAAAGTTATGGTACTGACAGTACAAGTACCATATGGTTCATACTCGTTTATATAGTTCCACTAGCTTTGTCCTTTGTTGTGTGGTAAATAAAGGCAATTCTTACCTTGGAGACCCAGTGTATAATTGTTATTACCATTCCACGGGTTGTACCTCTTCTTAAACATGATTTTGCAGGTTTGTCGAAAAATATGGTACTCATGTTATTGTTGGGGTAAAAATGGGAGGTAAAGATGTCATTCATCTAAAGCAGCAACAGAACTCAACTCTTTCGCCAACCGAAGTGCAAAAAATGTTAAAGAAGTTAGCTGACGAGAGATTTTCTGACGGTGCCAATGGTAGCTTTAACTTGAATTCTGACGGAATATCAAGGAAACGAAAGGTACCCCACGAAACCCATGAAATTAAGTTTGTTGTATGGTTCAAAAATTATGATCTCTATCGTGGCAAAAAAATCACTACATAGATCGTATATCCAGCTGGGTGACACTGTACATTCTGGCCCTCCTAAATATTAGACAATTTTTTTGTAAATCGAGATGTTTGTTGTATATTGTATATATTATATAGAAAATATAGAACATTGCTCCATACATTGGTAATATTTAAGATATGTATCGTCAAAATAATATACTCTTTTTTGTTTTTTGAAGAAGCAAAGGAATAATAAGTCATATTTAGCTGGACTGTGTTAGACAATTCAAAGTTTACTTGTATACAAGTATAAGTAGCAAAATAATCTTGGTGAAAATCTTGTTCCCTCTTTATATGTACTTCCATAACTAGTAGGATTAATGCATCACCGAGGCCACAAATGCCGTTGTAATGATACCTGCCAAGCTCTCTTTTGATACAAGAGAAACCATGTGCACATTGGCCAAAAAAGAATTTCACATGTAAACCAAATAACATTTCAAAAGTAATTTACACAATGGAGTCAGCTGAAAAGGAAGTCTCCAGTGGAAGTAATACTCTAAAGTCCACTTGACAAAGATAATCCTCTTGACTCGAATGAACATATGCATAAAGTCACATATGAGAAATGAAATATGTTAATTACTACGTGCTAAAGCGAACAAACGGAAAATAACGATCTCTTTATTGCTTAACCTAACTACTACAAGCTCT
The DNA here is from genome assembly GCA_014058105.1 of Kingdonia uniflora. NCBI lineage: Eukaryota > Viridiplantae > Streptophyta > Magnoliopsida > Ranunculales > Circaeasteraceae > Kingdonia > Kingdonia uniflora. The sequence continues at coordinate 27,395 of JACGCM010001235.1, forward strand.
CTCTCTCTAGGGTTTTTCCCTTTCTCAAAATGCTCAACACTACCTTTCTACTAACCTAAGATCTCCCATATATAAGAGATCGCCACCTCTCTTTATCTCCCCATAAAATAGATAACTAACTAAAGTAATCATAATTTAGAGGATTCTCTAAAGTAAAAATAGAATAAAATAAATAACTAATAAAATAAACTATTCTAGAAATCGGACACGAAAACGTGCGCTCACGACCTATCAACTCTCCCCCTCTTTGAAGGATTCGTCTAGGAATTCAAGAAGGAAGATCAATCGCTGTAATCTCCGCGTCCCCATACTCTGGACTAAGTAGCTGCTCAAGTGCATTATCCACGTGATCATATAGCTGCTGAGAAATGAGTGTCATGGTTTTTCGTGGGTTAGGACACTCGCGCCTCATATGTCATGTCTTTCCACAATTGTAACAAATAGTCGTGCTGACAGTCCTGCTGGTGTTACCGAGGTAGGTGTCATGATCACTATAGCCGGTGCTGTAAAAAACGAATATCTTGAAGGCTTCAACTTAGCCTCAACTCGACGAGCCATTTCCACTATCTCTGACAAGGACTGTGGAGAGAATAAGATCATCTCGTCCTGAATGTGTTTCGTAAGACCCAAACGAAAGCGACTAATCCTTTCTGCCTCCGACTTCGATAAGACAACACGAGATGACATGTAAAAGTCACTAGCGTAATCATCCACGGACTGGTTCCGAACTTGACGTAGGGTTTGAAGTTTGGCAAAACTCTCCTCGTAAGTGCTTGGAATAAAACGAGCCATCATCTCGCCCCTCATAACCTCCAAATCAATGATATAATCATGACTGCCGGATATCTACTGCTAAATATTTTCCCACCAATTTAATGCATATCCTGTAAGCTTCGTCTCTACCAATGTCATTGCCCTCTGTCCAGTTCATTTCTTGAATGCAAGCATCTTATCAACTCTATTTAGCCAATCTATAAAATTGTCTGCATCTGATTTCCCATCAAAATTTGGTACGTTAATCTTAACGTCAAATTTTAGAGTGCAGAAAAATGGCGTTCGCAACCTGACTCTCTAAATTGCCCTGTTAGCCAAACCCCTGAGTGCCATACTGTGGTTGTTGTCTATACCTAGTAGTGCCAACACCCTTATTCGGCTTATATTAATCCGTGCGAGAACGTGTTCCGAAGTTATTTGGAGGTACCCCCCAACCTTTACCCCTTCTGTCATGAAAACCATGTCTTATGTCTTTGGACCCTCTCTGATCAAAATCATCCCAATGCCTATTATTGATTGTAAACCTACTCCCATTAGCCCCCTGTCTCTGTGGTGTCCCCTGCCCAGAGTATCTAGTCCCCTGTGGAGGTGTCGGCGGTCTCTATGGCAGCGGAGGTATATAAGGAGGTGCCCCTGCGGGGATCTGCCCTCCCGAATGTGTTGCAGTAACTCTCCAATCTCCACTATTTGACTGGCCATGTTTGCTCCTATCTATGTTACCCGAAACAGCCCCCGACTCCTAATGTTGTACTTGTGAGACAAACCCCCTATGTTCTGCAGCCCCATTTGCCATTAACTGAAACACGGGTGCCGTCAAAGAAGAACGCGCACTTTGATGGTTCGTGGACCTCAAGAGAAGCATCAGAGGTGTTGTCTTCACAGAGATGGAGACCGGAGGCCGGAGGCCTGTCGGTGTTCCCGCCGGTAAGACAGTAGTAGGGGGCGTTGTTGACGTCGTTGCCATAACCCCCACTATTGACGTAGATGCCGGAGCCAATATCATCGATGTTGCAGGTAAACGGGGCTGAAGGGTCGGGTCTGGTCTCTTCTCTTTCTATCGTTCTCCACCATTGGCAAATTTGAGCTCACGTGGGGAAGATGGATTTGTGTTTGTAAATGGGCATGGCCCGAACCCAACAAACTTGCCCCAACATGCCCCAGTAGCTGAAATACCCATGTGATCCACACGTGTGGTAACCACGTGTGGCATACCATCCAAAAACACTCCCTGCCTTGGCATGCCCTAACATGTGCCTGACGTGCCTTGCCCCGTGCCAGTGGCATGCCTCATGCCAACTATGCCTTATATGCCCGTCTGTGCACGTGCCTTCAGCACCATGCCTCTGCGGTGGCATGCCCGTGCCTATGTCGCACCACATACCTGGCACGCCCGCGCCTCTCTCCCCGACTCCCTGGTTTTGCATCGCGGTTCGGGTCGCCTCTTTTGCAGTTTTGCGGTGACGATAAAGACCTCTCTCTCCCGATTGTCGGTCACCGAAGTTGTGGGGGACCTCTCCCTTATGTATTGTTGTGTTACTAACCCGTCGCCAACCGCGGGTTCGTCGCTCTGATTCGGTGCCGTACGCCGAAGTTCTTGGGGATCGACGAAACCCTCAACGTCTCGTGAATCTGCGAATTTGTCGATGATCTCAACATCAACGTTCAGACCTGCAAAAAAATTGTAAATATGGGTCCTTTCCCCTTCCGAATCGGACTTCCCTGTTTGATTTTGGGAAAAATTGTCTCCTTCCCGCGCCCAACCGCACGCAACGGCGTTGGATTCATGGGGTTGATGCCCCCGTTTCTCCTATCATGCATAAAGGCACTCATTGGTAGATATCTCTTTCTTCCCCTTGTTGAACACCCATTGCTAACTTCAACATCGTCGCCCCCAACATCGAACAACGATACTCTCGCTGGAAATGCCATTACCGCCGCACATCGCCTTAATTTGTTTTGTCATGAGCTTGTTGCTGGCCGTCAACTCTTTCGTGCATTCCATAAGCAATGTTGTAGATTCCTCTACCGATTTCAAACGCTTTCCTTGCATAAGTTTTATCGGTTTCTTCGGTGTTTTCTTACCCATCTCCACACAAAAAAATTCCTGTCAAAATTGTTTTAGCTCTAGTACCAAGTTGTTAATTACTACGTGCGGAAGCGAACAAACAGAAAATAACGATCTTTTTATTGCTCAATTTAACTACTACAAGCTCTTTTTCTAGGGTTCTTCCCTTTCTCCAAAAAGTCAACAGTACCTCTCTACTAACCTAAGATCTCCCATATATAGGAGATCTTCACCTCTCTCTACACTCCCCATAAAATAGGTAGCTAACTAGAGTAATTTAGAGGATAGAATAAAATAAAATAACTAATAAAAGAAACTATTCTAGAGATCGGTCACGAAAACGTGCGTCTAGGTCGTGACGACCACTACCTATCAGAATATATAACGTGATGATGTGAAAGAAGTGGCTGGTGGTTAAGGAGACCCTAACCTCTATATTATGAAAGAGACTAGGTTACAAGAACATTATAAGCTTCCATACCACTTCCACTAACATTCTCAGAGATTATCTTCTTGATATTTTTATTCTTTTTGAAGGAGGAAGCTAGAGCTAAGGCAAGACCCCCACCCGAATTTCATTAAGAGCAAAAATTACAAACAACTATACAAACCTAAGGAGTCTGCTTTACAAATCTTAGACAGTTCCAAAGGAAAAGAACTAGGAAAAAGAAAGAAAGATTTGTGCAATAAGATAATCAACAGCCCTAATCGTTTCTCTGTACCCATGTTCAATCTCAATGTGCTTCAAAACACTTGTCATGGCAACTATTTTTTTCATAGTATACTTTACTTCTCAGGGTGGAGCACACTTGCTTTTGATGAAATGATTACTAGTGGTTGAATCAGAGAAGAGACCAAGGTTTTAAATATCGTTATCGGAGTAAATGTCGGCCATTTCATTTTTCGAGATATTGGCGATACAATCGATATATCCGGCGACATTAGCACAAAAGGATATTACGATCTAAATCGAAGAATGTGATTTTTCAGACCAATATATTGATATCAGCGATTTATCGGGGATATTGTTGATTTATCGGGGAAGTCAAACGACAGTATTTATTTCCTGCAGTTATTATAGAAAGTGTTGAAGGAAGTACATATAGTGAGATTGATGATAACTCAATTGCATTTATTTGCAATATACACTTAAGAATTCAGTAATTTAAAGTACGATAGAAGTTTAAAAATTAAATTATCTACTTGTAAATGCATTTTTTTTAGTAGTGGGAGAACTAAGAAGTTAGTAATTTAAGGTGCAGTAGAAGTTGAAAAAAAAAAAAAAAAATTAAAGTCGAAAACTGTGTTATGTATCGCCCGACATAACTTTAAATGTCGATGATATCTTTTGATATTTCCCGATATCTCAGGATACACTCTTATATATCACGATATACTGCGATATGTCATGTGACTCGTAACTTTACCATCCCCGTCCGATAGTTTTGGCGACATTAGGTGTCGCCCCTTTCCATAACCGAGATATCGGCATATCGGCCGATATTTAAAACTATGGAAAGGGCACATCTAGTAATTCCCTTGCTTCTGGCCAGCTTCAACCCTAGTGCAAGAGCTTGAATTCAGGTATTGGTACCGTTAGAGGGTAGACCCATGTAGCAGCTGCAATAGTAATGCCTAGATGGTCCCTTATGATAGCTCAGGCAGCAACCATATTTATCTTAAGAGATCCATCTGTCTTTATTCTGAACATACCAGCTGGTGTAATCCGTTTGCATCTCTGATTGGATTGTCCATGGTAATTTCACCTGAATGATCCATTGCTCTAGAAATTTTCTGTTGTAGTTGTTGTCCTTGAGGGTGATTTCCTTGTAAGCCGATTTGAGTCTACTGTCATTACTAATTTTGTAGATGACAGCAGCTTCGACACTAGCTTTGGACTGCAGCGTTCCTTCCTCACTCCAAGTATGATAGGAGTATGCATTGAACACCAAAGTTACAAAAACCCTTAAATCTTTTGATCATGGTATTGAAAATTTAAAATGAAAGACATTATAAAAAAGAACTATAGTCCTTGCCTCCTTTCCCGTACTTTGTGCATCTTCCAATGACAATAAATTAGAAAATAAGTGACTGATACAGACCATTTCTAATTTTCACTTTAAATGTCTAACACACACACACACTGTGTTTCTTAAGAATGTCAAATGCGGTTTAAGAAAGTCAGGGACGTTACACATCCTACTAGGAAGAATATAGGAAATATTGATAATTAAAGTATGTCGATTCCAGTAACCCATTTTTCAGAATACTAATATAACCTTTTCAAAGTATTACTAGTGTAGCTGCACACAACTTCTCTCTTTGGGAAACTATGTGCCCCTCCTTGACTGTTTTCTTACCGGATAAAGCTCTGTTCATATCTTAATAGTTCTCCTCCATCCCCAATTATAAGGACTCTTCATTTTTTCAATTTTCCCTGATAACATTATAACATCACAATGGAATATGTAATCATTTATGATAGGTCGTGGGGGTGTCATTTCCACGCATGTCTTGAGGGCACTATCTATTTTAGTTATTCATGCTTTATTTTAGTTATTTTATTTAATTAGAGGGATATATGTTGATACCTAATTAGTAGGAGAGAATAAATGATACTCTTCCTATAAAGAAGAGTTGTTGAGAGTAGGGTTAGTTAGTTTTTGGTGAGTATTGAGAGAGTTTATGAGATTAGTATAGAAAGATTAATAAAAGTTTATTTAGTTTTATTTTCGTTGAGATCGCTTCCGCAATATTAGTTTCTATTACGTCATTAGGCCTATCTTCACACATGCTCATCATTACTCAGATTTCAATTCCAATCTCCATACTCTGAATTGTACATATAATCCTTTATTCACAAACATCTATACCATGTAAACAAAATGCACTTCAGATGGGCAAAATCTTGGTTTAGGATCATGTAATCAAGAAGGAGAGAGTGAGATTTTATGAAACTTTAACCTTTGAAGGAGGATTAGAGAGACAGAGAGTGAGAGAAAGTGTTGGGGCAGAGGAGATGAGTCCCAGAGAGAGAGGAGACTGAGTTAAGTTGTAGGGGTATATTTGTCAAATATATAACATGAGGGATATTTTTGTCAGAAGATATTGAGCGGCTAAGCGAGCCGTGTACGACGTCCGGTAACGGCTCAATCGAGCTGGCATTAGGCTAAAGTTGCCCCTTATAAAGAGTAGGATGTATGGTGTAAGGGAAAAGTATTGCCATCGTCAAAAAGGCCTTCTAGAAATAGCAATATCACGAATAATAACGATGTTGATTATTATGCATCTGAAGTTTCTCAAGTAAGAATAGAAGTAGAACTATTTGAAGTTGAAAAAAGATAAATGAAACGAAATATTTGCTACAGAAGCACTGACTCTAGCGTATTTTTTGTACTCTTGTGTCATTTCAGGATGATCGTTCGGCGGCTTGGGAACAGAATGCAGCATTCGCAAAAACGGCGCGATCTGTTGTTGTTTCTCACACAAAGGAGGTAGGTTTCTTCATATATTTTGTATTAGTGTATCTGACTCGATATCGATTTCATACTCTTTTCTTTGGTGCAGGATATGGAAAGTGTTTATGTCCGGATGGGTGGTATTGATAATAATCAAAGTCATAACCAGTGGCTTTCAACTATTTCACAATCCCCTGACGTGATATCGATGTCTTTAGTCCCGATAACATCTTTATTGAGTGGTGTTCCTGGTAGTGGATTCCTAAGCCATGCAGTGAATCTTTACCTTCGTTGTAAGTAATTTATTCTTTTCCATTTCGATCAAACATATTGAATGAAGATCAATCTTTGCCCTTCAGTTCTTGTATAATCTTATTATGGGATAAATTCCTAAATTGTTAAAAAGCTAGACATAATTAGATAACGCTTATTTTGAATCCATCCCCAGATTTTAACGAATAAGATTCTCCTGCTCCCCACCGTCCCAAAGATTTCAACATAGACTTGCCTTCTAATTGACACTTTCTGTTGGTCTACCATGGACAGTTAGTTGGCTATTCCCCTCTTTAATGAATTACCTAAACTACCCCAATAGTAAATATACTGAGTTTGATATATGTATGCTCCTAAATAGTTGGTGCTTTACTCCAACAATCAATTTAAGCTTTAATGAACAGTCGATATTTCATGTCCCTAAACAGCTCTAGAGGCAGGCCTGCCATAGTCCATGATTTTGAAGTATAAGGATACTGTTTATGCACAGGAATTCTGTCTCTTTTACTTCTTTACGGGAAGCCAATTTTGTTACAATCGCATCTGCATTTTATTCTGTTATAGTCGATTGAGTTATTATATTTAGTTGTCGAGGTATTTGAAATAGTTTTATAATTCGGTTAGGTCGGTTACGTATATTTGGATAGATTTAGTTGTGTAGGAAATCATAGATGAAACGTGGTATCATCTCAATCAAATAGATAACTATTAATAGTGTCAACCGAGCTTATCTCCATTCTAGTCTTAATAAGTAAAACATAATAAAAATAAAACATTTAAGTTGTAGTCAACATTTCATATTTTCGATATTATTAACCAGGAATTCAGTTAGTGTGCTTATTTCTTCTCTGTATCATTCTTGCGTATGTAATGAAAGTGCTCAATTAAGTAGTGGATCTTATAATTTCAGATAAGCCGCCAATAGAGGAGCTTCATCAATTTTTGGAGTTCCAGTTACCTAGACAATGGGCTCCTGTATATGGAGATCTTCCCCTTGGTCCTTATCGCAGGAAATCTGGCTCACCTTCACTCCAGTTCACTTTTATGGGCTCCAAACTCTTTGTAAACACAGTCCAGGTGAGTTAATATTCTTTTTCAAGAAACATGAAATGATTATACATTTTATTTAGTTTTGAATATATTTTTATTTTTAAACAAATTATTGTTGCACACTAATCTTGTATGTGAAATAATGGTCGAGTATAGACTAGAGTTGACATGGTAACTGATAGATCGTGCGTCATCACAACCACGCCCTAGATGCACGTCTTTCGTGACCGATCTCTAATTAGTTTCTTTTATTATTTATTTTATTTTATTCTAGATAATCTTATAAATTAGGATTACTCTAGTTAGTTGCCTATTTTGTTGGGAGTGTAGAGAGAGATGGGGATCTCCTATATCTAGGAGAATCCTAGGGTTAGACAGTTAGTGTTAAGTTTTGAGATAAGAGAAAAACCCTAGATGGGTTTAGAGAGAGCTTGTAGTCATTGATTGAATTGAATAAAAGAGATCGTTTTAACTTAGTGTTGATTGATCTGCGCTCGTAGTTTGTAACAACTTGGTACCAGAGCTAACAAGATTCTGCGAAGATTTTTTTTTTTAACAATGGGGAAGAAAACACCGAAGAAGATAAGGCAACCAACCCAGGGCGAACATTTGAAGACGGTGGAAGATTTTAATGCGTTACTAGTGGAATCCAACAAAGAGCTTAACGCTTCGAGCAAATTAATGTCAAAGCAAATCGGGGCGATGATGATCGCGGTGATGTCAATACCAACAAAATATTACATGTCCGATATGGACAATAGCGAGCGAGGGACGGAAAATGGTGATTTCGGTAACCCTGGGGTGGGGCGGGGAAGAGGTGTTCTAATGGGGGGGGGGGGGGGGGGGGGGTTGCAACATGGTAATTAACCCGTTAACCCCAGCACCATTATCGGTCGTTGGAAGAGGAAAAAAGACAACGATGCAAACCGTTCCAAGAAGGGAAAATTTAGAGTTGGCGGGCGACGGTTATGAAACCCTGATCTTGAACTCATTTCAAAGGTTAGATGTCGATGTAGAGAGCGAGGATAAATTTGCCGATTCGAAGGACGAAAGGGGTGGACTCGATGAACAACGAAGAGGGGTATTCAATGTGGGGATAACCGAGAACGTCATCAGATTTAGGGAACCACCGGCAAGAGAGAGAATCGCGACAAAACTTGCAAAATTGTGACTTTGACCCAGGGCTGGTGGAGACGACACACGTGCAGGTCACGAAACAAGAAAGGGTCAAGGCACAGGGAGCAAAGGCATGAATGGCATGCCGAGAGGCACCGCTCGCGTGCCAAGCACACTTACCACACGCGTCGAGCACGTGGGTACGTCCACTGCTGGGGCGGGTTTCTTTAATTCTGATCTGAGCCCAACAAGGGTTCGGGCTCAGATCATCAACCCTGAAGGGGATGACCCAAGCCCGATTCCACCAGTGGGCCCAACTAATTTTTTTTACGATCAACAACTCGTCTTCCCAACTCGAGTTCGCCTCTGACATTGTTGGGGAGAGAACTAGACCAAGGAAATCAAGCTCGTCTTCCCCACTCAAGGTCAGACCCTTAAACATCACCAATCGGGCACGACGGAGATGGAGAGAACCCGACCAATAATGCATACAGACGTGATAGCTCACGAGTCTGCATAGCAGAGAGGTTTTGTTTCGCAGGTTCAACATAGGGATTCGGGGGTTGAGTTTGGTGGCGTTGACAGAAACAATAACGGATATGCAGGAAACGTTAGTGGGGATTGGAGAGGGAACGAACACCATTCGAGGGAGAACTGTCTGTAGGGGCACCCCCGTATGTACCTCCTCAGCCACAACGCCCACCGACACCCTTACAGGGAGCTAGGTATTCTGGACAGGGTACTTCGCAAAGACAATGGACTAATGGAAGTGGCTACACGGCTGATAACAGATATTGGGATGAGTTTGGTTAGAGGGGATACGGGGACAAATATGGATATGGACATCAACCGTAGTATGGCACACATGGGTACGGTTTTCGAGGTAACCAGAAAAGTCAGGTAGCGAACGCCATTATTTATGCATTTCAAAATCTAAATTCTAATGTTTTAATTAATTTACCAGATGGGAAATCAGACATGCGCAGTTTATTGATTGGCTAAATAGGGTTGACAAAATGCTTGCTTTCAAGAAATACACAAGGAAAAGAGCAGTGAGCTTTGTGGAGACAAAATTAGCAGGGTATGCCTTAAATTGGTGGGGAAAGTGTTTAACAGTTGAGGGTATCCGTGGGTAATGATAATGTTATTGATTGGGAGGTTATGCGAAGAGAGATGATGATTCATTTTATACCAAGTACCTACGAGGATGAGAGTTTTGCTTAACTCCAAACTTTACGACAGGCTAGGAACCAATCAGTGGATGATAACACCAGCAACACCAGCGATTTTTACATGTTATCTTCACGAGTTGTATTATCAGAGAGTCTGAAGTACAGTCTGAAACACAGTGGGTTAGTCGTTTTCGTTTGGGCTTACAAAACGGATTCAAGATGAGATGGTTTTGTTCTCACCACAATCGCTTTCAGAGATAGTTAAGATGGTTCGTCGGGTTGAAGTTAGATTTTACATCACCTTCTACAGTTACGACGTCTACGACTCCAACAACCCATGCAGGAGTGGTCAAACCATCGAGTACAGCTAGCACGGGAAAACGGGCATATGAGGCGCGAGTGTCCTAATCCGCAGAAACCAATTACGCTTGTGTCACAGCAGCTACATGATCAGATAGATGAGGCACTTGAGCAGCTGTTGAGCAACGACTATAGTGACGCAAAAATTGCATCGGTGGACCTTCCTTCACCTTGAATTCATGGCTGAATTCTATTAAGAGAGTGAGAGTTGATAGGTCGACGACCCACGACCTAGGCGCATGTCTTTCGTGACCGATCTCTAATTAGTTTATTTTATTATTTATTTTATTTTATTCTAGATAATCCTCCAAATTATGATTACTTTAGTTAGTTGCATATTTTGTTAGGAGTGTAAAGAGGTGAGAATCTCATATATCTAGGAGAATCTTAGGGTTAGACAGTTAGTGTTGAGTTTTGATAGAAGAGAGAAACCTTAGATGGATCTAGAGAGAGCTTGTAGTCATTGATTGAATTGAATAAAAGAGATCGTTTTAACTTAGTGTTGATTAATCGCTTCTGCACTCGTAGTTTGTAGCACTAACATTCTAGGTTCTAACATGTTATAAGTGGCAGTTATAGTCCTATACCATACTTTATTGACCTCTTGGATAATTTTTTCAAAGAAAGGGCCGTCAATTTTGTGATATTCTAAAATCATAAGGCATGTCGAGAATGTTGCATATTCTAAAATCTCAAAGCACATCGGGAATGTCACTTATGTGATTTCGTACAAAACTCCCTAGTTAGAAATTTTCTTCTATTCTGCATTTGACAACCCAATTGAAGTCATCAGAAATCTTGTAGAATGTACTTACTCAATGGCATTCTCAAATAATTAAAATAAATACTAAATGGCCGTTATATACAATGAGAATTATATATATATTATATATAAATTTGATTTGGTTATATTCAGGAGAAATATGGTATCCTGAACATTATTTCGAGTATAATTTTGTTGCTTATACCTACAGCTTTTTGTACTTATTTATAATTTTTGTATTATCGTTTTCCGCTTATGGGATAAATTGCTACGTAGACAATATTTCATAAAATTAGCTAATTATTGATCCTAAAGATACGAACTGCTACTGATAAATGTGATGCTCAAGACTGATAATTGCACTTCTCATCTCTACTAAATTTCTGGTTCATTATCCACTATTTGCAGGTCGAATCTGGGAATCGACCGGTGACTGGCATCCGTTTATACTTGGAAGGGAAAAAAGGTGACCACCTAGCAATTCATCTGCAACACCTATCCATGCTCCCCAAGATCCTTCAGCTCTCTGAAGATTCCAGCTCTGACCCCGACGAGGATATACCAGCTCAAAAAGGCTACTATGAAGCCGTTAAATGGAGCTTATTCTCACACGTGTGCACTGCTCCAGTTGAATATAAAGGTTCTCGAATTGATGACTCGGCATCAATTGTGACTAAAGCTTGGCTAGACGTTAAAGATATTGGGATGAGAAAGGTTTTGTTTTTGAGACTTGGTTATTCTATGGTTTCATCTGCGAGGATCAGAAGGTCAGAGTGGGAGGGATCTATGAATCCCTCTCGAAAATCAGGCGTCATTTCCACGTTGATCAGTACGAGGTTCAGTACCATGGGACAAACTCCGCTTCCGAAGCCAGTAAAAGTGGAGGTGAATTCGGCTCTTTTTCCTGGAGGACCACCAGCACCGGCTAGGACACCACGGGCGTCGAAATTTGTGGATACGAAGGAGATGGTGAGAGGACCGGAGGACCTTCCTGGATATTGGGTGGTTACAGGAGCTAAACTGTGTGTGGAAGGTGGCAAGATTTCAATGAAAGTTAAGTACTCTTTGTTAATAATAGTTTCAGACGATGAAGAATACCTCAGTTGATTAACAAGAAAAGTGAATCCTGAAAAGAATGATGGAAATATTGCCATATGCAACTCTTTCAAATATTTGATGGCAATTCAAATATGATTCCCCTTTCACAGTGCAGAGGTGAAGGTCACACCGAACCAGGGCGCAGAGATTTGTAGGATGTTCAGGGGTTCTTCGAGAATTCCGTTGTGGATTGTATGATTATCTTGTGTAGGTGGTAGGAAGATATGTTCATTTGTTTTTTTTTTGTTTTTTTTTTTCAGTTAGATTATGCCCATCTTGTGAGGCTGTTTCTTTACGCTTCAATATACATTGTAAAGGTTATATTGTTTGATTAATGGATCCTCTTATATATGTACCTTTTTCTTCATTGTAAACCAAAATTATCAATTCAGGAAAATAAAGTTAAAGATCATCCATCTGCGGAAATTAAAAAAAATTGGCACCGTTGGCAATGTCTATCCAGGTACTGTGTGAGTAAACTTTAGGGTTTACTGAACAATAAACTTTAGGGTTTACTGTAAGTGAGTAAATCACACCCTCTCAATCAATCCCGTATGTCTTCTTACGTGGAAGTGAGCCGTTTACCTCTTTAGCCCAAAATCACCCATGCTTCCAGGGACCCACCCAACGGTTTAAACTGGACCTTAACTCCCCTCCGAACCTTCCAAAGACTCAACTCAAAATGCCCCAAAAAAGCCTTTATTGAATTTTGGTCAACAGTGGGCCTCACCCATACAAGCCCGGCAGATCTGTTTTGATCCTCAACTCCAACATAGCCCAAGCCCATGCCAACTTAAAGACATCCACCACCAACATTTCTCAGCCCAAAACAAACCCATAATAGAAAATTGTTTTGATCAGCCCACCTATCCCGGAAGTCAACTAAGCCCACCCACTGAGCCCAAGAAGCAAATTTCTAAACCCAAACCGATTAAATCCTCCACCAAAGTCTTCTTCCTGAACCATCTCATGCCCGAAAACACTCCGGAACCCCCCGGCTCTCACCGAACGTCCAAACTTCAGGAAATCTCTCCGACGCTCGACCACTCCTTGACAGGCAGCTCCAGATGGATCACACCATCAAGAGAAGATATTTTTGACTCCGACAGTAGGCTTACGACCAAATATAACAGCTCTATGCCGCGAAGGAACGACACAAAAAAATCGAAGTTGCTCCTTGAATTCTCTGACGAATCACCTGATTCGGATAATCGCACTCGAAAGAGAAGAAGGCAAGAAACACCGGCGGACACAGATGCGGACGATACAGACAGACCCTCGAAGGTATGGGTTTACTCACCTTTCGCACACACGCACATCTCTTTAGGTAAGAACATGCATGCCAATCTTTCACTTTCTCATTTTCACTTGGGGTTTTCTTTCAAACGATGGCGAACTAAAAAACACACAACGCACAGGCATGCACAACTAAACACTACACTTCTAAAGTTTCTTCATCGTACTATGTTTAACTTGCATGCCACAAAAAACACTTGCACTTACCATAAATTTTGGTTGGCTAACCACTATCCCCGCACACACCCGCACCCCCTACACCTCCACAATACCCATAACCACATTAGACCCGCTGATACCCTGGCCACCTCTTTTAAAAGTGATCTCTTTAGAAGGCTGAGGCAAGCTTTTATTCTCGACACTCGGCCGGGCATGGGTGGGATCGGCGAACATCTCTTATCCTATAAGAGGAGACAACTCATCGCTAAATCCCGCACCCTGCTTACCGCCCCTCCGAAGCCTGAGAAAACTAACACTAAGCAGACTCCCTCACATAAAACCCGATCATCCTCTGTTTTAAACGGCGCTTAGGGGCACCCCCGCTCTCACACCAGAACCCAAACACACATTTATCCTATTCAAAAATCCTGGTCTCTTAACCCCTCTCATAGAAATTCATCGGAAGCGGACCCGATACCGGCCCTCGGTTTAAAATGATTATTTTCTCATGGAACTGTAGGGGGATAAGCAAGACGTCCACCCCTAGAGAACTCAGGACGCACAACAACAAATATCACCCTGATATCATCTTCCTCTCTGAGACCAAAGCCGCCAATCCTGAATCTCTCCGAAATCTGGCCAGCTTAGGTTTCCCCCACTCCCACTCGGTCAACGCTACTCCCACACATGGAGGCGGCATCTGGTTGGCCTGGCATGACAACATCAACCTTACCATTCTCTCATCATCCCCGAGGGGGATTGACGCCCTCATTTCCTCCTTCACAACTAACCAGCCCCCTGACAGTGAGCCTACACACTGGCTTTGCTCCTTCACCTATGGTCCCCCTGAACAGCAGAACAAACTAAATTACTGGAGCGCGATTAGTGCCATGGCTCCCAATGTTAAGATACCCTGGCTGATTATGGGAGACCTTAATAGTATTTCGAACCAGAATGAGAAATTCGGCAAAATCCCTTTTGACCCAACAGCTCCAAACCCTTTTTATGACTTCATTTTCGACTTCGGCCTCATCGATATCAGTTTCTCGGGAGTCTCGTTTACCTGGTCTAACAAGAGGAAAGGGCGTGAGCTCATTAAGAAACGGCATGATAGAGCCCTCAGCTCTGCTCAATGGAACGCGTGCTTCCCCGACGCCACCCTGCACAACCTCCCCATCATCGGCTCGGGCCACAGCCCCATCATCCTCGACACGGAACCGAAGAGAACGGAGCCGCCCAAACAATTCCATTTCCTTTTGGCCTGGATCAAGCACGCTCGATATCAGGATATCATTAACCATGCTTGGGCTAAAGATCAACCGGGATCCTGGCCGCTCCGGCTGTGTAACAAGCTCAAACACACAAAAAAGGAGCTCTCAGCCTGGAACAAGAAAGAATTCAATGCTAACCCGATTTCCATTCTCAACATTCGTAATCAGATTGCCAAAATTCAGAAAGAACAACCTAGCGAAGCGAACATCACTAGCGAACAAAATCTCCAAAGTCGTCTCCATAACCTTCTTAACATTAAAGAATCTATCTGGCGTGAGAAATCGCGTGAAACGTGGCTTTGGGATGGAGACCGGAACACAAAATTCTTCCACCTTTCCACCTTAGGTCGCAGAAGGGTTAATAATATCAAGAAGATCAAGCGCCCTGATGACTCATGGGGCCAGGGGAGAAAAGACATCGGCGATACATTCATTCAGTACTTCAGGGACCTTTTCACTCCGTCCCACCCCACTATCAAAGTCGGTGACCTGAACATCCTAGAACCCTCCATTACCGCAGATGACAACTCTCTGCTCACGAGAGATCCCAGTATGGAAGAGGTCAAAGATGCCCTTTTTTCCATGAATCCGCATAAATCCCCAGGGCCGGACGGGTTCACCCCCCTGTTCTATCAGAAGTCCTGGGACACGGTCAAGCATAATCTCCACCTAGCCACGATCGCCTTCTTCCAGACGGTTATCTGCTGGGCGAATTTAGCCATACCAACGTCACCCTCATCCCCAAGCACAATAACCCAGAGAAGCCAGAACACTTCAGACCCATCAGTCTCTGCAACGTCAAGCTTAAGATCATCACCAAGATTCTAGCCACACGGCTCCGGCCCCTTCTCGATAAGATTATCTCTCCTGCCCAGAATGCCTTTATTCCTGGCCGGCAAATTTTTGACAATATTATCATGGCCCAAGAAATTCTCAAGACCCTGAAAAAGAAGAAAGGTAAGAGAAACTGTATGGTGATTAAGCTCGACCTCAGTAAAGCTTTCGATCGTGTGGAGTGGGAGTTCCTCGGTGACACGATGTGCGCCATAGGATTTTGTGATAAATGATGCAATTAGGTTCAACAATGCATCTCCACCACTGCGCTCTCTTCCTGAAGCCAGGAAGAGGTATACGCCAAGGCGACCCCCTCTCCCCTTCCCTCTTCCTTATTTGCTCGGAAGTCTTGTCCAGAATTCTCCTTCAAAAAGAAAAAGAAGGCACTCTTCATGGTATTAAGACTGCTAGAGGCAGCTCGCCCGTCTCTCATCTCCTTTTTGCGGATGGCCGCTTTATCTTTTGTAACGCCCTTAGCGAAGCTGACATACTCAAGCAAGCTCTGGACATCTTTACCAAGGTGTCAGACTAGGAGATCAACTTTGACAAATCTTGTATCTTATTCAGCAAGAACGGTCATTACCGCCATCGCAAGATCATCCAAAGGATGCTGCACATCAAGAGAGATTCCTATGGGGAAAAATACCTTAGTGCCCCTCTTACGTTCGATCGTGCTAAGAGCCTTAACTTCCAGGATATTATAACTCGGGTGTCAAAGCGGATTGAAGGCTGGAAAGCAAAATTCCTTTCCCAAGTCGGCCGCATCACACTTATTAAAGTTGTTAACTCAGCAATACCGACCTTCCTCATGTCTATTTTCCCCCTCCCTCGCAAAACTTGCAAGCAACTTGACTCGATGAGCGCGCGTTTTCTTTGGGGAGCAAATCAAGAGGACAGACCCAAAGCCCATCTTATCAAATGGAAAAAGATTTGCAAACCCACCCAATATGGGGGTCTGGGCATCCGTACCATTGTGAACCATAACCAAGCCCTGATGGCCAAGCTCTTCTGGCGGGTCATCAAAGAGCCAGAAAAAGTTTAGACTCAAAGCCTGAAAGTTAATTACTCGCCCAGAGACTCTGTTATGCTGGCCCTCCCCAAACCTGCCGACTCCTGGATATGGAAAGGAATCCTTAAAGCCCATAACAACATTTGGTCTGAGCTCCGTTGGCACATCGGAGATGGAGAAAGCGTAGATCTCTGGTTGGAACCCTGGATCCCGGATATCAGATTCGGGAGACCAGCAAGTCTTGTCCCCGAAGTCAGAGACGTCACAAAAGTTACGGACCTCATTTGGTCCAATAGTCGAACCTAAAAAATACACCTCATCCAATTTTTATTCCACCCAGACGTTGTTGATTTAATCATCCATATCCCTCTCAGCATCAACCCTGCGAAAGACACCCTGAGATGGACCAAGGAGAATAATGGCATCCTTACGGTCAGATCTGTTCACAATTTTTCAGCCATCACTTCACCGGGAGACATGTTCGCCATCCCCCAATCTACTCCACCTTCCATTCCTTGGGAAAAAATTTGGAAACTCAAAGTACCCTTCCGCATTCAATTTTTCTTATGGAAAATCCTCTAGAACGGTATCCAAACCAAAATCAACCTTTGGCATGGTTACGAAGACTGGGATACAAACTGCCCCCGGTGCGGCTTGGAAGAGGAAACCACCACCCACGCTTTATTCTTCTGCCCTAAGATCCGCGATATATGGTTAGAGTCTGAACTCTTGATCAACTTTAGAAACTGGAGCTACTCATAATTGATTCCTCTCACTCTCATTAAAAGTTTTCAAACCCATGGACGTGCCTCTGATTTTTCATCTTTTTGTAGCTCTTTTAGCACCATTTTATTTGCTATTTGGGACAGCAGAAACTCGTTAGTCTTCGAGTAACATACAAAACCGATGAGGGACATTCTGCACCACGCAAAAAAGCTCTACACCATCCCTAAAACTCCCTCGTGCCCTCTCCTTACCATTAGGAAAACTCAGACCCAATACCAGGTCTAGGAGGGATGGCACATCATCAACGTGGATGCCTCCTGGACCGCCCAGGATAAGCCTGGGGGGTCGGGTTTCACTATTAAAAATTACTTAAACTTTTTTGTCTGTGCAGGATACGATCAGGCCAGAGCAGCCGACACTGAAGAAGCTGAGGCGCTCTCAGCGCTTAGAGGACTGGAGGAGGCTCGACACTTAGGTTTGCAAAGGATCATGCTTTTGTCTGGCTGCCAGAGGATTGTTCGAGCTTTCAGAGAGCGGTCAGAGGATCTTAGTTGGGGAGCTCTTACCATTGCTCCGGATCTGAGAGCAGTGGTTGATTGGTTTTTTTATTTAAGATTCGAGCATGTTAACCGTAGATGGAACGATTCAGCTCACATTTTAGCAGCTAGGGGAGTTGGTTCCCCCTCGTCTTGTCGTTTTGTAGGCCAAGAGGCCAATAACTATGTAACTTTTCTGTCCCTCCCTCGCGATTAGGCGAGTTATTTCATCCTCTTCTTTCTTTTGCCTAAAAAAAACAATAACCTTTTAATTTTGTATAGTTTAGGGCATTTTTTCAAGGCATGCTATTTTTTTCAAAAGCAAATAAAATTTAAGAAGGGCATAAAATAGATACCAAGTTAATAAGGTTTGTGATGTTGGGTGTAAACTCGAATGTGAAGAATGGAATTGTCGAAGACTGATATTGTCGAAGTCGTTCGAACGAGCTTGGATGCAGTTCGAAGGCTGAAGACCAATTATCGTAAAGTCGTTCAAACGACCCTTTTACAACTCCTTGGAATTTTGGCCCAAGAGCCCAAGTCGTTTAAACGGGCTTGGATGTCGATCGAACGAGCTTAGCATATGTTTGCTTTAGATTTTATTATGATTCGTTGGGCTTGCCTCAAGATCCGTTCTACTTGTATTTTAAGTTCCCTACTATATAAAGGGCACTTAGCTTATTTTGTTAGTCTATCTTGTGTAAGTTTAATCTTAGAGAGGCTAGGGTTTGAAGAGACTCCATTAAAATCTTGAGAAGCTTGAGAGATCATTGTAACTTATTTAATATCATAGTAAATTGTTCGTGGGGAGTGATTTTTCATCCACAAGGGTTTTCCACTTCCCTCCTCCGGGAAAATCTTTGTGTCTTTTATATTGTTCTTTGTTGATTTACTACTTGAGTTGGCGATTTCCGCATATCATTCTTGTCTGAGAGGAGGGAGTAGCTACCTCGATTCTCAACAATTGGTATCAGAGCGAGTATTAGGGCTTGTGTGGTGAAGAACGATGGCTGATCAGGAGAAGTTGAAGATCACGAAGTTCAATGGATCAAATTTTGGAGTATGGAAGATGCAGATAGAAGATTACCTCTATCAGAAGTATCTTGATTTACCACTGGGTGGAGCTGAGATGTTGCCAGCAGAATACGATACTGCGAAGTGGGGCGATTGGATCGCAAGGCGCTTGGAACCGTTAGGTTAACGCTATCA
Source organism: Kingdonia uniflora (assembly GCA_014058105.1). Lineage (NCBI taxonomy): Eukaryota > Viridiplantae > Streptophyta > Magnoliopsida > Ranunculales > Circaeasteraceae > Kingdonia > Kingdonia uniflora. The sequence continues at coordinate 46,564 of JACGCM010001235.1, forward strand.
TCCTAGATTCTACACATAATCTCCAAAGTTACGACTACGAAGGGTTTGATGGAGACGTTATCTGCTATGTACTCCCGGGGAAAACAAGGTACACCTTTTATGGCGTTTGTTTACTTTGAAGATGAAGGATAATGGTAGTGTGCAAGCTCATATCAGTGAGTTCAATACCATACATGCTCAACAGGAATCCGTTAAAATTACTTTTACCGAGAAGGTGAGAGCGTGGGCTATTCTAGGGCAGATGCAGAGAGCTGGGAAGGGTTCATTATAGTTGTGAGCAACTCATCGGGGAAGGAAGACATTAAATTTGACACTATAGTCTCGTTGATTATGAGTGAAGATAATAGGCATAAAACATCTGAACCCTATTCGAGTTCAAACGGCAGTATGTTGAATGTCGAGGAAAGAGGGAGGTCTTACAGAAAATTGCCAAAATTTGGAAGGGGTCGATCACAATCAAGAGGAAAGTCTAAGCCGCTCGGTGCGTGTTGGACTTGTAGAAAGAAGGGCCACTTCAGGCAAGATTGTAACTCTTCTTCTTCTAAGAAGATGGATGATGAAGAGAAAGATACGATGAACCTTACGGAGGAGGTTAGTTATGACGAGGCTCTACTACTATCGTGTGACGATGCTAACGAATCTTGGATTGTTGATTCGGGCGCTTCTTTCCATGCTACTGCGAACGAAGGTTTTCTAACTAATATTGTTAAAGGTGACTTCGGTACGGTATTTCTTGCAGATAAGAGTGCACGCAATATTACTGAAAAGGGAAATGTTAAGTTGTTGTTGCCTTCAGGGGGAACATTGGTTTTACAGAATGTACGACTTGTATTTAAATTAGGGCGTAACTTTATATCGGTTAGCAAATTGGCGGATGATGGCGGATATGTGAGTACCTTTGGTGCAACCTTCTGGAAGGTTACAAAGGGAGCTATGTTAGTAGCTCGAGGCTTGCGACAAGGAATGTTGTATACAACGCAGAACACAATTTTTATTATTTGTGCAGCCACTCCGGGGATTGATACAAGTACGTGGCATAAACGGCTCGGTCACATGAGTGAGAAGGGAATGAAGATAATGGTAACAAAGGGAAAGCTAGAGGGTCTTGTTGAGGTTGATCTCAAGTTTTGTGAAGAGTATGTTCTTGCGAAACAGAAGAAGGTCAGTTTCAAATTATCTGGAAGATCAAGGAAACCCGGAAAGCTGGATCTTGTACACACAAATGTTTGGAGGCCAACCAAGGTGTCTTCTCTTGGTGGTTCTCATTATTATGTTCATTTTATCGATGATGTTACTCGTAAATTGTGGGTCTACTTCGTGAAGAACAAGTCAGATGTGTTCGATAAATTCAAGAGGTAGAGGGCTCTAGTTAAAAATGAAACCGGTTTGAAACTGAAGTGTCTCAGGCCAGATAACGGGAGCTAATATTGTAGTGACAAGTTTGAAGACTATAGCGCATCAAACGGGATTAGGAGACAGAAGACTATTCCCGGAACACCGCAACAAAATGGTGTTACAGAAAGCATGAACCAAACAATAAATGAAAGAACGAGGAGTATGAGACTCAACGCTGGATTGCCAAAGTGTTTTTGGGCAGATGCAGTAAGTACGACGACGTACTTGATTAATAGAGGATCTTCAACGGCTTTAGATTTTGGACTTCCTGAAGAAGCATGGACCAGTAAAGAAGTAAACCTTAATCACTTGCGTATTTTCGCGGTTGTACCTCATATGTGCTTGATAATTCAGATACAAGAACCAAGTTAGATGCAAAGTCAGCGAATTACATTTTCATTGGATATGGTGGTAATGAGTTTAGGTATCGGTTTTGGGATGCAAAGAATCGGAAAGTTCCGGAGCTGTAATGTTACATTTAATGAGGAAGTCTTGTAAAAAGATTTCAAAGTACCTGTGGAAAGGATTCGAGGTGAAGTAGCAGAAAGTGTCAGCATTGAAGATGATGAACCTTCTTGGGAGGATGATGAAGAAGTCGTTGTTAAGTCTGATGCACCAGATCAAAACGAGGAACCCAATGATCTAGACATTCCAATAACACTTCGAAAGGAGCCGAGAGTTGCAAGAATTCTGGCATGGTACGTTAACTCCTTAAATTACTTGTTAATTACAGATGGTGGTGAACCTAAAAGTTACAAGGAGACTTTAGATGTGGGAGCCAAAAGCAAGTAGAAGCTTGTTATAGATGATGAGATGCAGTCATTATTAGTTAATCGAACTTGGGATTTAGTTCGGTTACCGAAGGGGAAGAGAGCATTGCACAATAAGTGGGTATACAGACTAAAGGAGAAATTTGAAGGTTCAAGGAGATTCAAGGCTAGACTTGTGGTGAAGGGCATTCAGCAGAAAGAATGTGTTGATTTCGGTGAGATTTTTGCTCCTGTTGTGAAGATATCTACTATTCGGGTTGTGATTAATATAGTTGTTGTTGAAGATTTGCTTCTTGAGCAACTTGATGTCAAGACAACATTTTTTCACGGTAACCTTGATGAAGAAATTTATATGAAGCAGCCAGAAGGATATTCGATTAAAGGGAAGTAGATCTTGTGTGCAGGCTCACGAAGAGTTAATACGGTTTAAAACAAGCGCCGAGACAGTGGTATTTGAATTTCAAACAGTTCATGTCCAGAAATGGCTACTCGAAGAGCAATGTAGATCACTGTTATTTTATCCAAGTATACGGGCCGGGAACTCATATATCATTCTACTTCTGTATATAGATGATATGTTGGTAGCAAGTGCCGACATGGGAGAGATAGTTAAGTTGAAGGAACTGTTATCCCGGGAGTTTTCTATGAAGGACTTGGGTACGGCGAAACAAGTTCTTGGTATACATGTTACAAGGGACAAAAGGCGGCGAGAATTGAAGTTGTCTCAAGCTGATTACATCGGCAAAGTACTGAAGAGGTTTAACATGGATGGTGTTAAGGTTGTTAGTACACCATTGGGAGGTCACTTCAAATTATTAAATGATTGTTATCCGAAGACGCAAAAGGATCGCGATGAGATGCGGAAGGTTCCTTATCAATCCGTGGTTGATAGCCTAATGTACGCTATGATTTGTACGAGACCAGATATTGCCCATGCAGTGGGAGTTGTTAGTATGTATATGAGTAATCCAGGCCAGGAGCATTGGAGAGCTGTGAAATGGATACTGAGGTATCTAAATGGAACTCAAGATATGACATTATGTTATGGGGGTTCTCAGATATGCTTACAGGGTTTTGTTGATTCTGATATGGCGGGTGACATGGATAGGCGGAAGAGCACTAGTGGTTTCATTTTTACATTAGAAAGCGGTGCAGTTACATGGGTTTCTAGTCTACAGAAGATTGTAGCTTTGTCTACAACGGAAGCGGAATATGTTGCAGCTACAGAAGCGTGCAAAGATATGGTTTGGCTCAAAGGGTTGATGAAAGAGCTTGGTAAAGAACAATTTTCTCCTAAGTTGTATAGTGATAGTCAAAACGCTATACACTTAGTGAAGAATTCAGCTTTTCACTCTATAACCAAGCATATTGATATTCGGTATCACTATATTCGCTCGCTCCTCGAGGACGGTGTGTTAAAGCTTGTGAAGATTCACACTGTTGTGAATCCGACCGATATGTTTATGAAGGTGGTGATTTTTTAGAAGTTGACGACATGTACAACTTCTGTGGCTTTCAAGATTGAAGATCCGAGTAGAGCGAACAATTCATTTGGAGACCTGGAGATGGGTTACGGGATTCGATTTCAAGTGGGAGATTGTTGGGTGTGAACTCGAATGTGAAGAATGGAATTGTCGAAGACTGATATTGTCGAAGTCGTTCGAACAAGCTTGGATGCCGTTCGAACGAGTTGTCATGTTTCTAGGGCTGAAGACCAATTATCGTAAAGTCGTTCAAACGAGGTTGAGAGTCATTCAAATGACCCTTTTACAACTCCCTGGAATTTTGGCCCAGGAGCCCAAGTCGTTCGAACGGGCTTGGATGCCGTTCGAACGAGTTTGGCGTAGGTTTGTTTTAGATGTTATTCTGAGTCGTTGGGGATCCGTTCTATTTGTATTTTAAGTTCCCTACTATATAAAAGGGAACTTAGATTATTTTGTTAGTCTATCTTGTGTGAGTTTAATCTTAGAGATACTAGGGTTTGAAGAGACTCCATTAAAAGCTTGAGAAGCTTGAGAGATCATTGTAACCTATTTGATATCATAGTGAATTGTTCGTGGCGAGTGGTTTTTCATCCACAAGGGATTTCCACTTCCCTCCTCCGGGAAAATCTTCGTGTCCTTTATATTGTTCTTTGTTGATTTACTACTTGAGTTAGCAATTTCCGCGTATCGTTCTTGTCTGATAGGAGAGAGTAGCTACCTCGATTCTCAACATGTGCCGCTTCTGGCATGTTAGGCTGGGAATGAGTGCCCTACACCACTATAGGTAAAAATAAACTGAAAAATTGGAAATTGGGAGGCAAAAAAGGAGCATGTCAGCGGCCAAAGTAAGAGCAACCCACCCCCCCCCCCCCCGGGAAGAGGTAATTTGATTTTGCTACAGCTAGAAACTGGATATCATTATGAAGCAAAACCCTAGTTTGAGACTTGTATGAGCACGATGTAAATGTAATCGATACAAATATAAGATATCAAAATTCTAGGAAAAAGATGATATGCTCAGATGATTATGTATCAAAAGGTAGACATAAATGACAACTCTTTCAATGCCAAAGGCAAATGTGAGATGTTGAATTAAGGTCTACAACTCTATGCAAAAATACATCAAATGGGACTCTTCCCATGTTTTTCTTCTCCACTAAACATCCTTAGGCAGCTACAGTTGCATCAGGAGCAGCTGGAGTGTACCAGCCACGCAGTATCTCAATTGCTTTCTTTCTTCTGGCAAGCCTGGATTTTCTGTTGGCTCCGGTGTTACGATGTAGAGATCCGGCTTTCACTGCCTTGTCAATTGCTGAATATGCTTCGGCTATAAGTTTCTCGATCGTAATAATTTCATCAGATTCTGCGTCAGATTTCTTCTTTAGTCCATCCAGCGCTTCGAAAACCTGAAACATATCTCGTTAATCAGAAATATGATAATAGTTTACCAACATTTCATTTGTAAGAAAACTAGAAAAAGGAAATAAGAGTATCAATTTATATTCTGGCACTAACAAGGAAGCTCTATGCATCATCAGGCTTTACATACGGACTATAAGTAATTGATATCCATAAGCAGATAGGTTTATATTTAGAATTTCTCTACGAGCCAAACATTAGGTACAGAACTGCCTTTGATATCAAGGTTTTGAAAGAAAAAAAAAACATATGAGTATATCAGGATATCTGTTGATATTATGAACCGCGTTCTACACAACTCCTAAGTTTTATCACTGATTCTTACATGGTCTTCCCACATCTTAATTTGTTGTTCATATAACACTGATTCTTTGAAACTAAAGACTTCTTTGATCATTATTCACAACCACAAATTCAATTCATTCAACAGTTTTCTTGAATACAATGCGTTAATTATCACTGGAATTATAAGGTCAGTGGCATCTTTTCTTACATGGTTGCGAGTTTATTTCTTTGGTATAATTTTGAACAAGACATCATCGTTTCAAAAAAAAAAAATCTCGCCCACCAATTGCAGCTCCTAAGCATGCTATTCTTTTTTTCTTCTGAAATAACTCGTCTATCGCGTATATGATACTTGCAGATGCCATGCTTGAGGTTTTCTTAAACTATTAATCCCCATGCTAATAATTAAGATCTCCTAAAAGTCTAGTCCTACAATTTGCATGAAAATTTGAGTTGGCCATTCAACCTCATATTCAAAGGTTCTAGGGGGACATAGAAAGTTTAAAAATTTGCATCTTGTTTTTTTTTTTTTTTTTTTTTTCTGATTTCAGAAGGGGATATTTTTCTCAGCCCTTAATCCCACTAGATTATATACAAGTAATCGAACAACCACATGGGGTTCTTGTCGCTGTAGTCATAATTCTGCACTATGAAATATTTTCCCCTTCAATAGCCTCCCCTACTTTATTTGTCTACCCTTCCCTTCTCCTCAACACTCACAACAAGATAACCCCTTCGACCCGACCTTCTTCTTCTTCTTCTTCTCCCTTTATTAGGTGAATTCCTAACTAAACAATTACCCTTTTATTCTTTCAAGAAAAGGGATAAAACTATGGCTTATCGGCTTTGTACATCGAAACGCAAGATAGTCAGACATTCCTAATTGAAATTCATGAACCCCAAACTTACTAAAGTCTTTATAAAGTGCAAAATAGTCAGGCATTGGGGTGAATTACCTTCTTCATTCTAGTTTTCATCTCAGATTTCTTCCCTTTGTTGTATACCCGCCTTTTCTCCGCTTGCCGAGCTCTCTTCGCTGCGGAATCAGCTTTCTTCCCCGGAGCCACAGCATCGCAAACAACAACAAACCCGCGACGAGTAGGCCTCTCAGCTGCCATCATTGAAAAACTATTACCTGAAACATAATAGAACAACAACACCCACATTTAAGAATCTTGCTCTACTCTCTAAAGTTCAACTTTTTTGGGGTTAAAAGAGAAATTGAAGAAATGGGTATTCATGAAAATGGGGTTTTGAGCTTAAAAAAGTTACCTTTAGAGAAGAAAGAGCCGGAGATGTTAGTGGTGAAGCTGAGAGGCTTCAAGGTGGTTATGGGTTTCACAAGCGCACGAGAAGAGGTGCAACTAATGGAGGTGTTTGAGAACTGTTTTGGGTTGTAAACACAAGATGAAACACAGTGAAGACCTGCCATCTCTCTCTCTCTTTGTAGATTATTATCAGAGCAAAAGCTTATCTATCAGGGAAGAAAAGGGTGTTATCCACAAAAGCCAAATGTTATGGCTTTTATCAAAATATTGCATTTTTTTCTTCTAAGAAAGCCAAATGATTTGATGAGTTTGTTATAAGAAGCCATATAGTATGGCATCCCTTGGAAAGCGTGGAGCTGCATAAGGTCTTTGCGTAGGATTTATACGTAAAAAAAAACCAATGAAATTGAAATGCACATTTGTTTTAGATACCAAACCTGCCTGATTTCCAAAACAGATAACAATGACTAAGAGCATCCACAGCAACTAGGTACACCCTGACGTGGCAGGTGGATTTGCAAATCCACCCTCAAATCCTCACAGCAGCTAGGTCGATTTGTGACGTGGCGATGAAAAATCTACCCTGATAGTGGAGAATGGATTCATGTGGCGCCCTTCTAAACCGCACGTTGGGTAATGGGAACTCCAGATTGAGCCACGTATAGAGATCTTATATTTTTTTATTATGTCGCGCAATTTAGAACTGTGCGTAGTGACGCCGCGTGGTTCAGAACTGCGCGTAGTGCTATTTACCTTGATTTGTGACAAACTGCTGTGGGATGGATTAGATTCACCCTCATTTTGGGCAAATCCACCCACCCTACTGCTGTAGATGGAGTTCTGGTTTGGGAGAACGCCTTCTTTGAGCAGCTCAAGTGAATAGGCTTAGGGCGGTTGTGTTCATGTTGGGCATGTTGAGATATAGTCCCACATCAGGCACACATAGCTTTGCACCTCAAAATACAAGATCCTGGGCTACTCCTCCCATAGTCAATTAGTTTTGAGATGGAAACCCTAGTTCTAATATGGTATCAAAGCGGGTTTCTCTTTCACGTATCGAGCCCAACGGCCCACATGCTATTCTGCGTTACTCAAATATTCGTCCATGTGTTGAGCTCATAATCATAAATTACACCACCCGTGCGTGGGGGAGTGTTGAGTTGTCCAGGTGTTGAGCTCATAATCATAAATTACACCACACATGAGTTGGGGGAGTATTGAGATATAGTCCCACATCCACACGTGAGTTGGGGGAATGTTGAGATATAGTCCCACATCGGACACTCAGGGCTTTGCACCTCAAAATATAAGATGTCACTGCAAACCACGAAACAATCCCTCTCCCTTGGGTATTTCTTCACTAACAAGATCCAATGTATGAAATACAACTTTACAACAAAAATGATGGAATGCATAAGCCGTGATCACTTGTGAATGATGAAGAAGAAGACTTGATATTCATTTATAAAGTGAAGCTATTCTACAATATGCTACATGGAAAATTTGTTGGAAAAGTTGTCTGTTCTTGCCACCAATATGCCAAAAGCTCGACATCGTTAGATTATGCTATATGAAAGAGAATCAGACTTCGCATTTGGAATTTCAAGGGAAACATTATGTAAGAAGAGTGTGAAAATAATTTTGTGATCATGAAGCATAAGTTGCTCGTACCATAAAATAGGAAGATAATCCAAGAAACAAAAATCAAATTGTTGTTGATTTAAGCCATTCAGAGGGCCTACAATCATTTATTAGATAAATTTACGAGCGATAACTAATAAACCTAATGCCCAGATAACATCCTCTTGAAAAGCTTGAGTTCGAATTCCAACTTGCAATCCTCACAATCGAAAACCAAATTCTCCTCTTCGTACTCCGAGACCCACCTCGGCCATTTTTTGCCTTCATCCTTAGTACAAAATTTATTTCCACAAATTGGTTCTTGAGAAGTAAGTACATCCTTCCGCCACATCTGGCTTAGAATCATCTTAGCCTTCATTCGACATTTTGATACCTCATTATCTCTTTGAATTTTCTTTAACATCTCAACTCCTTTAAGTATTGAATCAACATCGACACTAGAAATCAAGATGATTCCTAGCACGTATGGCGCTATCTTGTGGCCATGATTTGCTGCCCTTACCAATAGAGATCGACCCAAATCTGCATAAGAATTTGCGAAAAATGCTACCTGAAATTTTTTTTTTAAAAAAAAGAGCATTTAAACAACACAAATCATAAACACTAATTTAGAAGGACTGGTTAAGGTAGTTAATTAGTTTACCATTCCAAGTCTGTATAAGGCCTCGGAGTTTCCATTCTCTACGCAGATTTGTACAAACGAATTATACGACTGAAACTCTGGTGAGGACTTTGGTTTCCATAGAGCAAGTGGAAGGCCATTCAAACTAACATGTTTGTATGTGTAGCTATGCTTTCCTTCGAGATTCATGTCCCTGCAACTGTATAAACAAGAAAGGCAAACTTAGAAAATCATCATCAACAGAGATGCAGAGAAACAATGTTTATACTTTAACTAAAAAAGAGAGACAAGGTTTGCACGAGAAAGGAGAGGAAACAAGGGTTACAAGGCATGATATAGTGGTCTTTAATACAAGTTAACCGAAGTTTGTTAATGTAAGGTTTAAAGTTTACATTTTGGATGTAGTTTATCAATTATCCTCGAACCATACTATCAATATTTTGGATGCTAAATATCAGTGATATTGAATGAAAAAAATAAATCTTAGATATCATCAATATCTCCTTAAGAGCATCAGCAGCCTTGCTAAAGTATAGCTAGCAAGATGAGTTGAAAAATAATATTTAAAAAAGTCAAAAAAATAGACTCCCCAAAAACTACTCTATGTAAAAATAAAAATATGACGTGTAAACAAAAAATGTTAAAAAAAGTAATTTAAATTTTTCAAACACTTTCTAACTATTGATTTTAGTTAAAAAAAGATTTTTCACGTAATAAAGTTTTCACTCTCCTCATTGTTGATGATTAGGGAGGCTAAGAGCTTCCCTAAACTTATTTGGCTTTTATAGGCTCCCTATCCCTATTTTTTTCTTTCTCTCTCATCAAGTATAGGGAGTCTAGAGAAATATTTACGTGTAAAGTTACTTTAGAGGTTTAAAGTTAAAAAAAATTTATTTTTTGCCTTTTATTTTTAAGCATAACTAATTTTAAGTGGTTTAGGTAGTTAATTTTGTGATGCGGCTCCTTTTTGTAGGGAGTTTGCTACATCCACAACATCAAAGTTGGGTTGAAACTCCTCAAAAGTACTCCCTATTATAGAGTGGCTGCTGTGGATGCTCTAAAAACATAGTTTTTAGTACTTTCTCCTATTTATTTTAACTATAGAGAGCCTACACTAGATGCTCTAAGTTATGGTATCGACTCTCAAATTTTCGATATATATATATAGTACCTATATCATATAGAATATCTTAAACCCGAAATAAGTTTGAGATTACAGGGTGTTAATATCACTAAAATAAACCATTAGGGGGTTGCTAATTTTTAACCACATTAGATTAGTGTGCATGCATCAGTTTATGTTGAAAAAGCGTGACCCCTACATGAATAAAAAAAATCTAGATAGTTCTGATTTTTTGCATGCACTAGTCACTTATTGCCATAATTTGTTTAATCAAAGTGTGGAGAAATAGATCATACGTGAGTCTCAGTTTGACAAGGTCTACCGCAGAAGTTTTTGCAACTCGAGCCACAAGTTCAACGAGAAGAAAATCCCGTGAGAAAGTCTTCAGTGGATTTAAGAATGTTTTCTTTGCACTTTTCTTATTTTTCATCATCTTCTTCTTTGATCGAAGAACACGACTGCTTGGACCCATAATATGTGGCAACGTTGAAGAGCTAAAGAAACTATCAAAGGGGGAGCTAAAAAAAGACAGAAGCAAAAATTATAACCAAGAAAAAGATAATAGCTTTGTAGTTGGCGGGAAATAGAGTCATCTCGAAACAGAGAAATAGCACTCAAATCCTAATTAATTAAACGGCTGTCATGTAATCTCTTAAACTTGGAAAAAAAAAATATTTCCTTATTTGACGAGTTAAGTTGTACTTGTGCAGATACAAATATATCTAGTAGTATGTCCAAACATACAAAAGAAATACAAGAATACATTCTCTCAGGACACTAATTTACATATTCTAATTTCTGGTTTTAGCTTGCTAGTAAAATTTTACTGGTAATTAACGAATAATCAGCGAATAATAAAACCGTATGACATGCCTAATGTATTCTTTCAATTCTTACTGGTCGAAGAACCTATTGATCTTGCGGTAGAAGGTCTAGTTTGGTCAAGACAACTATGGGACATGTATAGCTCTAGTTTGCAAATAAAGCACTGCCATGGGCGGATCATGGCTCCATGTTTGGTAAGACATATACCGCCGGGGATGTGATATATTTTCAGATTTCTTAGACAAAATACCCCAATATTTATAGCCATATTTGACAAACACCCCATGCCCTAACGATTTGTCACATAATTGACAAAACCCACACATTTGCAGTTTGATTTTAGTCAACTATAATTGTTGACCCTAATTTTTCATACGTGAACAACACATGACTTAACATAAAACCTAAAGTATCCTTAAGATAAACATGTGAAATACACATGACTTAACACGTGTTATAACGCATATTGTTTAAGTTGAAAGGCAAGTATCTGAGACAACTTCCTTTTATTGATTTTATTTCCTAATTTTAAAAAATAAAATCTAAAGGGCATTTTTGTATTATAAAAAAATTATTTCGTAAAAATAATCAACTGCAGTCAAACTGCAAATATGGGTGTTTGTAAATATATGATAAACCGTGGGGGTGTTGTCAAATATGACTATAAAAGATGGGTATATATTAGTCTAAAAAACCCGCATATTTTCCATCAAACTTAAACCAAATAAACACCCATAAATTTAAGCTATTTCAAAAAAAAAAAGAAGAGATTAATCAACTCTTTATGGTAATAGGAGAAACACACAACTCTTTCTCTAAGCTCATGCAGAACACACTATCCTTAATCTTCCTCAAAGTTTTCGACGGTAATATCTATGTTTAATTTCTTCTTCTCCTTTGCAGTTCTATAACTCGTGTCTTCAACCAATGTGGTTTGCGTCCCTCCTCATTCCTTAGTCTTCCATTTGTGTATTGTCTCTATTTTTTCGTATCCTTAATTGCGAGCATTCTCGCTAACATGGTATGCCGATATATATCTAAGTCCAATTTAAATTTCGCAATTAACAAAACGAATTGAGAGAGTTCACCCTTACACTTAAGTGTTTAAATTGACGAAACATCCACCAACTGAATTAGTGTATAAGATTGATAGTACTAAGAGATTTCATTGTAAGGGGAGTGTGTGAGATTGAGAGATTTCATTGTAACCATTGTGAAGATTGATAATCTAGTTAGTTGTGCTTGTTGGAGGTTTATTTTGATTATGGTTTAGGGATTTTTCATCTTGGAAATCCTATGCGCTTGAGTGTTTGATTGTTTTTTTGGTTCTTTGTGATTAGAGTAGCTAGTAGTTTTCAGATATAGTTCTCTATGTTTCATGTGTTTGCACTCGATCGGCATAACAAATTGCTATCAAACTATAGTTTTAAGGGCTGAAGAAGAGATTTGGGGTGGAAAATCAAATTACTATAGTGCGTTAAGTTTGATGTGGAAAAATTCGGCAGGAAGATAATTTTTGATTTATGGCTAATTCAAGTCAAATTTCTCTTGATTCAAGCAGGTTTAAGCAAAACACTGAAGGGAAAGCTTATTTCTAAGCCGATTACGATAGCTGAAGGAGCAGCGGTCTAGAAAGAATGTGAAGTGAATGACAAGGAAGCTAATTGGGAAATCTAGATTCTAGGGCTGCTAGTGTTATTCGCCTAAGCCTCGTACAAAATATTTTGGCAAATACAACCAGTTTTAATACTGCAAAAGGTCTTTGGGAAAAACTGGAAAGTTTGTACCAAACGAAGGGCTTATCTAATCGTTTATACCTGAGAAAACATTTTTATACATTGCGAATGGAAGATGATACCAGTATTGAATCGATCGGTGTTCAGATAGATTATTAGGATAAGGTGCTTAGACTTATCTAGTATTTTTCAGATTTCTACAAATACCTTCAATCAACATTGATGTATGGGAAGGAAATGGTGAGCTTGCAGGAAGGGACGACTATCTTATTTATGAAGAGATAAGTCTTAAAGGTGATGATTCTTTGGGCAATAGTTGTTAGGATTGCGACTCAAATAAGTGGATATAAAATTTGTTGAGTTTTTTGGATATTCAATTCGAACTGACTGCGGCCAATTAGAACTGATTGAGAAAAATACGGGCAACAAGGTTTCAGTTCAAACTGAAACATTCCAGTTCAAACTGAATGTGGCCTGCCTTAATTCTGGTGTTTCAGTTCGAACTAAAACTTACCCAGTTCGAACTGAACACGATATCTCTTAATTTTTGGGCGTTGATACGTGCCTTGTGACGTGTATTTCGCATGAGTCCTTGTTAGATGAGTCTCTTGAATTGGGAACCTTCTAAGTTGTGTTGGATTAGGGCTCTTTGCTTATAAAAGAGAGACCTAGGAGATTTGGGGGAAAACCTAAGTTTACCCTATTAAAGATGTAGCCTCCATGGCTAAGCCTTGTACAGAAGGGGTTTTTGCAAGGTTGAAGAAGTTGGAGAGTTCTCTTGGAGGTTTGATAAATAGAGGGGAAGGGCCTCTCCAACACTAAGCTAAAGTGTGAATCAAAGGAAGGAGAGGAGGGATAGTCCAAGAATAAGGTAATCAATGATGGAGAAAAAAAATGATAGTTCGAGGGAGATGGTTCATGTAAAAGCTTTGTTTGAGATGGGTCGAGCGATTTTCGGTGTGGTTGAGGTAACTTCGGTTATTGATGGTTCTCTTGATCTTTTGTAAACCTTGTAAATCTATGTGAGTTATATTATGAGGTTAGAGATCTCATGTGTGATGAGATCTCTTAAGAGTTTGTAAGCGTTTCTCAAATACATAATGGATTTATTGGCTCAGAGGGTGTGGACGTACCCCTTCGGGGTGAACCACTATAAAAAATTTATGTTGTGTGTGCTTGGCTTATTTCTTATTGCTATTGTATGCCATGATTAACCGGATAAAGCCAAACGTAGTAGGAGGATGTATTCCGTTCGTTCCCCCAACAATAGTTATGCTTAGTTCTTTGTGCTCTGATACCAAAATGTTTTACCGATCAAAGCAAACACGCAAAACAAAGAAAATTAAATCTGAAAATTACTACTCTAATCATGAAGAACTAAAGGCAATAAAGCACACAAACACACAAGAATTTTCCAAAATAAAAAAAATCCTAAACCGGAATAAAAACTACCTTCCAACAAGCACGACGACTAGTATTATCAATCTCTACAAGAGTTACACTTAAATTTTGCACTCCCTTTACAATTGATAGTTAGGGATGGCAATTTGCCCTGCCCCACCGGGGATCTGCCCCGCCCCTCCCCGTTTGGAGAGGATTTGGGATGACTATATCGGGTATGGGGGCGGGTCTGGGCTAGGCTTGTATAAATCTGTCAGGGATCGGGGCGGATTTGGGACTGATAAAAAAAATCTGTTATCCGCCCCGCCCCATATAACACCTTTACAATTATACCCCTAATATATATATTACTAAGAAATACATAACCCTAAATCCTTAACAACTCTCAAGTTTCAACTCTCAACCCTAAATCTCTAAATCCCTAATAACTCCACACCCATCGAATCGAAATGAAAGAGTAACAATTTTTCTCACCAATTTTTTAAACTTCAGATGCAATTCTTCTCCAGATACAATTCTTCTCTTTGATTTCATCTAAATTGGGGAATCAACAAAATTGAGGAATCGAATTGTAAGTTATACAACGGGTATGCTCTCTCCCTCTCTGAATCGAATTACAATCTTTTGCTGAAGTTCTTTCTTATTGGAGTTCTTTCTTGTTGGAATCGAATTGTTATTTGTTGGAGTTCTTTCTTGCTGGAATCGAAATATCAAATTGATGTTTGAATCAAATTGTTGTTTGTTGGAGTTCTTTCTTGTTGCTATTTTTTTCATGGTTTATGTTCTCTTCCTCTTGGTAATGTTATGTTCTCTTCATCTTGCTGCATATTTTCATTATTGCAAAATGCAAACATTTTTTCAGTGAACTATTCGAGTCAGAGCCTAAACACAAAAAAAGAGGGTTTTTTGGTTATGTCATGGTTTGATTTTAGTTTCTCTTAAAATGGATTTGGCAATTGCCGTTAGAGAAATATGGGTGCTTGAGGTTCGAGCAGCTTGTGGCAAGGTGGAAGACTTTTTTATCCTGAATCTAGCATACTTGCTCTCAATTGTGTTTCATTAGCATTTCTGATATGGCTGGTCTAAATCAGTACCTTGTATCTTGTGACTTGGTTTTATCAATTATATTGTTATCTACTAGACTTTGGAGGCCTGTTTGTTGAAGAATGTATTTGTTTCTTTATCCCCTATGACCAAACAAAATTTAATGTTAAATTAAGATACATGTTGGACAAATTGTAGGAAACATTTTAAGTTATTTATGTTGTTTACTGTGTTTATTTATACTTATCTCGTAAAAAATTAATGGATATATATTGGGGACATTTATGCATCAAAATATGGTCTGAATCAGTACCTTGTATCTTGTGTGTGTGTGTGGGTTGATTTTTATTTTATTTTTTTTAAGTTAAATGGGGTGGGGATGGGATTAGGTTTTGTAAAGTGAGGCGGATTCGAGGATCCCCGTTTAGCTTAAACATTTATTGGGGCGTGGATGGGGGGTTGGAATTTAAGCGGGGATGAGGATAGGATTAGTTACCCCGCCTCAAATCCGCCCTATTGCCATCCCTATTGATAATCCTCACAACGATAAAATCATAAGAAAAAACTCAAAGAAAAAACAAGGAAACTTTCAAATTACTTACTCAAGCTCTGAATATCTTCTTCTCTAATAGTTATTCTTAGAGCATCTCCAACAGAGTGGTATGCTGTTAAAGTTTTCTCATACTTTTGCAAAAAAAAACCCATCCAACAGGGGTATGGTGTTCAACATACTCACCCCCATACCCCTCCAAAGTATGTAAAACCTGAACTTGGTGAGGAGTATGTCCGTAACGCCTAGGCACTGAACCGTTCAACGCCCAACAACTTTTTAAATACAGTTGTCTAAGGGTTAAGGGAATGATTAACAGACGCTGGGCACTAAACTGTTCAGCGCCCAAGAAAAAATACATATTATTTGGCATTTTGGTGTTAGGCGCTGAACCGTTAAGCGCCCAAGAAAAAAAAACGTAATTTTCTGTTGGACCAAAACAGTATGCGATTCTCGAATACCAGTATGGTAAACCGGAACAGCATACCACTCTGTTGGAGATGCTCTTAGATCTCATCCATATATCGTTATTTCTATTAGATCTACTTAATTTACCTATTTATAGATATAAAATACAAATACCTAATCTACTAAGAATCCACACTAATCAATAAGATATAATCCTAATATAATAAAAGTAGTATCTAATATCCAAGTTATTAGATTGAGTAACACTTGAGCTCTCTATTTAATGTTACCTTTTTGTCACTCCTAACGATGTCATTTATATTGTTTTATTGCAATACACTGTTTTGAGTTCCATACATAACACTAGGCCTGCTTTCGGATCAGATCGGAAATGGAGGGGTTCAGAATTTTTCTGATTTTTTTGGAACTATAAAATCTATTTCGATCAGATCTAATTTTTTTCGGAACTGTAAAAATGAATCCGAATTCATAAATTTCAAATTTTGAAATTTCGACTATTTTATAACAAATTTCGGAATAACAAAGTTCTCACTTCTTCAAATCAAACCATAATAATAGAGTTTTCACTTCTCCAAGAATCAAAGATTTAGAATCGAAGCCATAGAGGAAATTTAACTTTTCTTCTTCGCTACGAATCAAAATCGAGGCAGTGGAGATTTAACTTAAGAGTAGAGGGAGTGGAGATTTAACCTTAAGAGTAGAGGGAGTGGAGGGCAGTGGAGAATGAAGGTAGTGGAGAATGGAGAAGAAGAGGCGGTAAAGAATGCCCTAGGTTAAGAATCTTAAGATCTAATATTTTATGTTTTAATTTGGATTATTTGGAATTAAATCGGATCAGATGGATATTCGGAATATTTTTCGGAATAATCGGATCGGAGGGTATTCAGAATAATCGGATTGGAAAATCTAGAATTTTAGAATTGCACAAAGCTATCCGATTCCGATCAGAATTTTTTCGAAAAAATTTGGAAATTGGATTTTCAGAAATCGGAATTACAAAATAGGGTTCCAAAATCGGATCGAAAATCGGAAAAAATCGGAAATTTGGACAAAAGTTGCAGCCTTACATAACAACACTGTTTTGAATTCCCTACTTAATATCTCAAATTGATACCTTTATAAATCTACCTTTCTAAATGAGCAATTTTGTCAGTTCATCATTTATATTTTTTTCATTGTACTCTTGCCTTCAGTTAGACACATGTATTTGCGATAATGGAAACGTAATTTGTTATATTAATAACTCGAGCTGACTTTAAAAGTTTTTAATTTGCCACGTAAAAAAACATGGATGTAAATTTTTTAAAAAAATCATCCTAAACCATTAGAATCTATGACTTGTCATATTGAATTGTGCAAATTAACTAGCTTGATTTAATATAATTGCACAATCTATAAACGTACAGAGTATTTGTAAGGGCTTATTTCTAATCATCGTACTAAGTCCGATATTAGAGCTCACATAGTTCGAATAAACATACTAATAACCAACCAAGGATTGAGGGCAAGAAGATTGTAATACAGACTTCTTCATCTACAGTTCGGGGATATTGAAGCAGCCAGTAACATCGCACTGCAGAAGATACTCAGATATCCACCAACAGTTCGAACATCGTTAAAGATCACATCTTTACCAACAGTTCAAAGTTACAGCTAAGGTTGTCAAGAGATCCGTTACAAGATCAACAATTATCAGATAGCAAGACGTTACAAAAGACCTCATAAAAGACTCATCAAACTCATATATTGTAACGTTCTTCATTAAAGCAATAACGGTCATATTATAAGACCTATAAAAAGAGACCTAGAGATTAGAATCCAGGAGGCAATGATCATCTACAAAACTCTTAGAGAAAGTCATCCCTACAAAAACTTAGATATTTAATCTTTTTCTCTTTGTAATAGCAAGCATCTATATAAACACCATTCTTTCCAAAAATCCTCAGGAGAGGTCGTGGTTTTTAACCCATTCAAGGGTTTTCCACGCTAAATCTCGTGTTAGTTACTTTCAATTCTTAGCTAGCATTCTTTATTTCAAGGGTGTAAGGCACTATCTTCATCCAATACGAAAATAGGCTATTACATTTGGCACCGTCTGTGGGAACTAAGCATACACTCAGCGTTCTCCGATCCAGTTTTCATATTCATTTTTTGAAGGATGGAAAATCTAGAAATACTCAACGTCCTGCCTGACGCTGCTGAGGGAGTGACAGATCTGCGAACTACTATGCAAGCAGAAACTGAATGACAAATAAAACTAGATAAATAACTCGCCAGCATGCAGAGCACGATCAGAGTACTTCAAGATCAATTAACAGCAAATCCGAGACCACGGAATGTTTTGTCTGCAACCTTAAGAGTATCAGTCCATGATCGCTTGGGAAATCGAAGCAAAAATCTAGCACTTCCTCAAATTCTGCCAGAAGAACCAGTTCTACCTCAGGGTTACATCAACCCACAATTACCCACTGGAGCGATAATCAATCTGTAACAACGAGAGGAACAAGACAGAGAAAAACTTCGAATTTCAGTCTATGACCGCATGGGAAAAGCAATAGGAGAGCATAATCTACCAGGATGACAAGCACCAGGCGAGCTGTCACGTCTCGACAATATCTCACTCCGGAGCAGGTGGACAAACGCATCAAGGAGCTGTTGGATGCTCAAATACTCATTGGAAGAAACAGCTATACTAAATTACAGAAGAGTCCACTCGCACAAGAGTTACTGGACGAGGAAGTACCCACCAGTTTTCACACTCTGAAGATTCATAAATATAAGGGGGGGATCCTGTGGAGCACATCCAAGAATTTTAGGATTCTTTGGGACTACATTCGACGTCCAACCACATCCTCTACCGTATCTTTCTGACCAGTTTAAAAAGCGAACCTCTACGATAGTTTCACGCACTCAAGGAAGGATTTATCTTTACTTTTGAGCAACTTCGAAAACTGTTTGTCAAGAACTATTTGCACAATAAAGACAAGGAGGTGAGTCTTTACTCTTTGTTCAGCCTCATGCATGCACCAGGTAAAAAATTTGAGACATTCACCAGGAAATTTTTTGGGTTAGCTCAAAGAATTGACAACCTCGATAAGAAAATTACAATCTCCACTTTCACTAATGCTCTACTCGTGGATGGACGAGTCAAAGAGTACCTAATCTTTAGCAAGCCACTGACGTTCGAGGATATGATTGAGAAGGTCAACAACTTTATCGACCTCTAACGGCTGACAGCTGAGAAACCAAAGTCTCAGCGCATCACTCTATCCACCAAAGATCATCCCGAAGAGCATGCTCACAACAACAGTAAAGACTATGGGGGTGATAAGAAACGTTTCAAGTCCTATGACGATCAAACACGCCAAGGATAAAATAAGTCAATTCCATGCATACCACAGTTAACAACTACTCTTACGAACTTATACCCGCTGCTACAAAAAGATGAATTCTTCAGAAATGCCAATACTATCCCACCCATACAAGGAAAACCATACTATATTCACCACAAGATTCAACATCATTACACGGAGTAGTGTATCGCACTGAAATTTCTTCTCCATAGTATATTTGCACATGGTCGAATGCTTGAGTATATTGTTGAGATCGAAAGTTACAAAGATGGCATCTACAAGACTGACACCATGATCGTCCAAGTTGGCGAAACAAATGAAGAAAAACACTTGTACTTCATCGAGACTCAGACAGTCAACAACTCTAACAGATCCAAATGTAGGCGTGTTGGACAATGCCATGATCTGACAATGGTAGACAAAGAAGCTCGTTTGTTGCCAAAATCTAATAATCAGCGAGCTAGAATTTCTTTCGAAGACTGTGACGTTCGTCACGTCAACTTTTTGCACCACGATGCTCTCGTCATCATGTAAAAGATGAAGAACATAGTTCTACATACGATAATGGCAGATACCAGCAGCAGCATCGAACTATTATTCCAGAGCACAATTGACCAAATGGGCTTAGCAGACATGGTGGAACCAAATGACATTAATGTCTCTGGATTCAACGGCTCTAAGGAAGAGCACGTGGGATAAATCACACTTCCCATCACAGTCGGGTCAGTCACACTTGATGTAGTTTTTTACGTCATCAATGCCAAATCCTGTTACCTGGGCATCATGGGACGACTATGGTTGTATAACATGAAAGCTATTTCCTCCACATATCATCGGGCATTACGATTCGACTGGAAAGGAGGGATCTACGAAATCAAAGGCAGCCAGAAATTGGCTCGAGCTTGCGATAATACTATTTCCATTGAAACTGAGCCAGCTACAACAACTCCAACATAGCAATTATAGCAGTCAATTCTAGCAGAACCTTAATTACCAAGCGCCGAACCGACGGAGTACATCGAGATCAGTGGCAAGCAAAGAGGTGTTCACATTGGAACTCTCTTGAGCACGGAGAAATGCTCAAATCTCTTACAATTCCTCTCAGATAACAGCGACGTCTTTGCTTGGATGTTTCAAGAAATGTCTGGGATCGATCCAGCTGTGGCATACCACAAGCTAGAGTTGAAGGATAAAGCAGAACCGGTTAAACAAAAGTAACGAACTCTAGCACTAAAACTTCAAGACGAAGTAAATAAAGAGATTGACAAATTGATTGAGGTCAGTTTTATTCACAAATCTATTTACCCGGACTGGATCTCAAACATTGTCACAATCCCAAAGTAGAATGGCAAAATCACAGTCTGCATTGATTTCACAGATCTCAACCGATACACTCCGAAAGATAGCTTCCCACTTCCAATCATCAACCATCTGCTCGATTCTATAGCAGGGCACAAACTTCTCTCTATGATGGATACCGCATCAGGATATAATCAGATACCACTTTTTCCTGAAGATTAAGACAAGACTGCGTTCATCATTGAACAAGGTTTATATTGCTATAAAGTCATGCCTTTTGGCCTAAAAAACGCTGACGCCACCTATCAGAGATTGATGACACAAATGTTCAAAGACCATCTCGGTAAAACAATGGAGGTTTACATTGACGATATGCTCTGCAAAAGTCTCAAGAAAGAGGACCATCTTATAGATTTATGAGCAACTTTTGAGATTTTGCGATCTTACAAAATACGTTTAAATTCTGATAAATACCAGTTCGGCATACAATCCAGAAAGTTTTTGGGTCATCTAATTAGCAAAAGAGGCATTGTAGCTAATCCATCAAGCATATGAGCTATCTTGGCTATGCCTTCACCAAAAATAAAGAAGGACGTTCAGAAACTAGCCAGGATGATTGCAGCACTCAACAGATTTGTATCCAAATCATCAGACAGATGTTGACCTCTATTCAATCTGTTAAGACAGGGTACATCACGAGGAAAATCAAAGAAAGATCCAGAGATCGAATGGACAGATAAAATGTAAAGCGGCTTTCATCGAACTCAAAAGTTATTTCAGCAAACCACCAGTTATGAGCACACCAGTATATGGAGAAGAACTCATAGTATACCTAGCTGTCACAGATACATCTCTTAGATCCGTTCTTCTCCGACTCAATGAAAATACTGAGAAACCAGTCTATTTTATTAGCAAGACTCCGACTCCCACTAAAACAAGATACACCAAGATCGAGAAGCTTCTTCTAACCCTCGTCTATACATCACAGAAATTGAAGCAGTATTTCCAAGCTCATACTATTCGTGTCTTGACGAACTATCCACTCTATAAAATCTTATCTAAGCACAAAAAATCTTAACGTATTCAGCAATGGTCAGTAATACTCAGGGAACACGATATACATTTTGAACCACGTCACTCTAAAAAAGGTCAAGCCGCAACAGATTTTCAAGAAGACTTTCCAGTAGGCGATCTGAATTGGGAAGAAGAATTTATTGGTAAAATAGATGAACCGCTCACAGACCAGTCCGAAGATAAATCAGATTGGGTAACAAAGAAAGGTTGACGACTTTTGACTGACAGTTTCGTCGGACCAGCCAGATCAGGAATTGGAATTGTCCTTGTTACTCCAATGATCGGCCCAAAAAATCCGTTAGCCTCAATTTTGAAGAAACCAATAATGAAGCAGAATATGAGGCATTAATTCATGGCTTGGACATGGCACTCACACTGGGTGTAGTAGAGCTCTCTGTCTACACAGATTCATTATTAATCGTCAACCATTACACAGGTGTATATCAAACCAAGGAGAGACTGGTCGACTATGCTGCTGCAGTAGTCGAACGAATGAACAAATTTCTGACAATTTCTATGGAGCATTGATCAAGGGGAGAAAATAGACATTCATATGCACTCGCTTACCTTGCTGGTGTCCTTGGATCAGAAGCTCGTTACTTAAAAATCAACGTCATTTCTAACCCCAGCATTAATGCCATCGTATCCAATACCATTGATACTGGGGGCAGCGAGGAGATCAAAGATAATTGGAGACAACCTTTCATTACATACATCGGACCTCAAAATAAATTCGACCGTCCACTTCCAGAGGATCCTACAGAATGACAGAGATTAATTGACAATGCTCGAAGATACATTATTCAGGACAATCTCCTATATAAAATTTTGGTCACTGGTCCATACCTCATTTGTCTCTCTGACAAAGAAGCACATCAATTCTTACACGATCTACATGAGGGCACATGCGGATCCCATGCAGCAGGACGTTCTCTTGCAAATAGAGCTTTAACTCAAGGAATGCTTTGGCCTAAGATGAAAGCACAGGCAATCATATATGCTCGTAAGTGTAATGCTTGTCAACGGCATGGCCCTAAAATACGAGCTCTGGCACTCGAACTTCATTTTTAAGCCAAGTCACTTGGCCATTCATACGATGGGCTCTCGATCTCGTAGGAAAGTTTCCTACAGCACCAGGAAAACGAAAACATTTGTTGGTCGCTACAAATTACTTTACTAAATGGGTAGAAGCAGTCCCGCTGTGCCGGACACAATAAGAAGAAGTGATCAGATTTATCTAGGAGAACATTATTATTCAGTTCGGCAGACCACATCTTATCAGAATTGATAATGGGCCACAATTCATTGGCTCCAAAATCGTGGCATTCCTCAATGAGCACAACATCATTCATTCCCCATCCAATCCTTACTATCCACAAGGAAGCGGACAAGCTGAGATTACTAATCGAACTATTGTGGATGGCATCAAGAAGCGTTTAGGCGACATAAAGGGGGCCAGACGTAGTTTGGGCCTACAGAACAACTCCCAGAATAGCAACAGGCTGTACTCCATTCTTACTAGCCTACGGGACTGAAGCCATCATTCTCACTTAGGGCTGCAACTTTTGTCCGAACTTCTGATTTTTTCCAAAATCCGATCCGATTTTTTCGATTTTGGAACCCAATTTTACAGTTTCGATTTCCGAAAATCCGATTTCCAATTTTTTCCAAAAAAATTCGGATCGGAATCGGATAGGCTTCTGTAATTCCGAAAATAACCGATCCGATTTTTCCAAAAATAGCCGATCCGATTTTTCTGAATACTATTATTCCGATTTAGTCAGAATAACATATTCCGAATATATCCGAATCCAAAATATCAAAATAAAAACCTAACTTATTTGCTAATTTTTCGGAATATCCAAAATTTATTCCGAAAATTCTGAATTTTGTTCCGAATTTTGGAAATTCCAAAAATTCCAAAAAATTTCGGATTCGAATTTATTTTGGCAGTTCCGAAAAAAATTGGATCAGATCAGAACAGGTTTTCTAGTTCCGAAAAAAATCGGAAAAATTCCGAACACCTTTATTTCCGATCCGATCCGATCCGAAAACAGGCCTATTCTCACTCAATATCATCATCTAGTATATGATCACGAGATGACAGATGAAGAAAACGAATTTCAGATCGCATGCAATCTGAATTTGATCGAAGAAACACGTGACAGAGCCATTGTTAATCTGGGAAGATATCATCTTGATTTGTCCCGATCCTATAACAAGCGTGTTCGACACCGAGAATTCAAAGTTAAAGACCTCGTTCTCAAAGAAATCCCACAACATCGCAAAGTACCTAATGCTGGAAAGTTAGCAGATAATTAGGAAAGTCCTTTTATCATAACTGACATAAGTGGTTTAGGATCCTACGATCTCAGTACACATAAAGGCGTACCTGTTCCTAATCCATGGAATACCCGTCGATTGAAGCTGTATCGAAGATAGAAATGTTGTAACATCAGATATTATTCAATAAAGCACTTTTTCATCATCATCCCGCAAGTCTATTCAATTCAACATTCTACCTATCTCCGTATGGTTCGCTCAGTTCGACCTATACCAGAAAGTTACTACAACAATTACTACAACATAGCTTTTCAAGTATACATGCTCTCCCGAGGGTCGTTTATTGAGTCAATCAATTCGACCTGGGCGAGACACGCTATACTGTTATTCAACATTTAATATATCTCATTACGGTCGCTTATTGATACGCTCAATTCGACCTTTAACTGAGACCTACAACATAGTTCTTCAAGTATACACGCTCTCCCGAGGGTCACTTATTGAGTCAATCAATTCGACCTGGCCAAGACACGCTATACAGCTATTCAACATTCAATATATCTCATTACGATCGCTAATTGATATGCCCAATTCGACCTTTAACTGAGACCTACAACATAGCTCTTCAAGTATACACGCTCTCCCGAGGGTCGCTTATTGAGTCAATCAATTCGACCTGGCCGAGACACGCTATACATTCAACATTCAATATATCTTATTATAGTCGCTTATTGATATGCCCAATTCGACCTTTAACTGAGACCTACAACATAGCTCTTCAAGTATACACGCTCTCCCGAGGGTCGCTTATTGAATAAATTAATTCGACCTGGCTGAGATACGCTATACAGCTATTCAACATTCAATATATGTCATTACTGTCGCTTATTGATTCGTTCAATTCAATCTTTAACTGAGACATACATTACTATTTCAACAAACAAACATCTCTTTACGGTTGATTATTGACTTGCTCAATCTGACCTATACACAAGAGAATACAACATCACTGCAATCATATCTCTATATGATATTTATTGGTTCCCCCAATTCGACCATACATAGAGATAACAAGACAAAAACTTTTTTTTAATCAACATTTGACATTTTTCTACAGCAAAAACATATTTACACTCTGTCTGATTACAATGTAAGCAATTTAGGTATCTTTCATGCTCCGGGCGTACAACATTCAAACTTTCCCCAGGCTCAGATGAAAGTAAGGCAGGGAAAGATATAGCAGCATCAGCTACAGTAGGAGACGCATTCAGCACTTCCGTAACTCTCGACATCAGATTATCTATATAATATAACCGCACTAGCAGCATATCATACTCCATATCGTGCTCAGTTGAAGCAGCCAAGATAGAATCACGCTCTTGCCAAAATTTCTTTACATCAACATGCAACATATCCATAGTGCACAATGTAGCATTATCTGCAGTCAACAACATAACTTCACCAAGCTCGATCTTCACTTTGGTTAGCTCGTCGTCAAGATCCTTGCATCGATCTACCAGATACTTTTTTTCCTTCAGTTACGAAGCCATATACTGCTTCATTATCTGCACACTACGATCCATCTCCTGCTTCATACATCGCAACTTCTCACACAACTCTTGACAATACTCGCTATCATTATCTGCTGTATCTACCAACTTTTGCAACTCCTTATACTTCAGATCGAGCTTCTCATAAACCACATTACCTTGCATACACTCTATTTCCAAGGCTTGCTTTTCCCGCTCTAGATCGGCGAGCCGTGTGTTACACTTATTGATGGTTACGTTCAGCTCTTCATCTCTCTTTGTACATACTTCTTTGTGAGTTCTGGCACGGTCACTTTTTCTCTGACAAGAATCTCGAGCCTCACGCAAATCCCAGCTTAACTTTTTTAGACGATCTCGCATATTATGGAGTTCAACATCTTGCTTCTTTAACAGATTAGCATTATTTATTACTGCTGATTTATGATACAACATATCAGTCTTCTATTTTTTAATCGTACTTGACAGATCCAGCACTCGTTGGTTCGCAGTCATGGTTTCCACTTTTTTCTTCCTTAAAGAATCTTTCCACAGTTTGGCTTCATTATTTGCAGCTTGTATCTCTGTATCCTTACATGACAACTCTACAGTCACAGCATTTAGCCGACTCTGCAGCTCCAACATATTAGCCTCCAGCTTCGAGTTCAACAAGGCCGTATTTTCAACCACCAACGAACACTGCTGTAATTCGGCAGTCAGTTCATTATTTGAAGCGGAGAAAGCAGAGAGTTTGTTTTGTTTATTGACTTCAGCCTAGAAGAACAGATTACAAATGGCATACATCTATCAACAGACATTCATGCAAGCAAGACATATCATTCAACAACATTTATTACAACATCGAGATATGATGTTATTTTTACAACTACATACACAAATCAACTACATTATGCAAAGCGCAATTATATGCCACTGTTTAGTTGGCTTATGGTGGAACCCTACTACTACTCACATCAACTTGCAAAGGTTTATCGAAGATTGCGACCTCTTGATGATGAGTCTTATACCGTGTGTGAGGTAACAGATCTTCAACCTCTTCCTCCTTAGACTCTTCAGCTCGCGATCTCGAGGTTGAAGCTCCCCCACCCTCATTACCTTTTGCAAACCACATATTTTCAACTTTATCATTCTATACTTCAACATCTTTACCACAACTCGAGATATAACGTCTAAATTTATTCTCTACTCTCTCGAGCTCACCCCTATAAAACTCGATCACATCAGTTATCTGACATTCATGATCTGATTTACCAGCACATTTTCCCCACTTTGGAGTAAGATACTTCTTCAAACGCAACTGGGACACCTGTAGACATTTCTGCCTATCTAGTAAACGCACTTCTAACAACTTCACTCTCTTCTTCAAACTCTGCAGCAACTTATTACACTCTACCTTTTCACTCCCCAGACACGTATTATGTTCTTTACATTGCTCTAGTTCGTTACGAGCATGCTTCATATCATTTTCTAAACGTGTCTAGACCCATCTATCTTCCTTCTTTATATTGAAGAAAAGGATCCTCATCATTCTTCACCCCTACAAAAGTTAAGCTTATCAGGCAATGGACCTACACCACCCCAAATGATTAATGCACCAGCCCGAGTTGAACATCTTTTTGCCTCTATGCTATGACGATTACGCACTTCTTGCGCTAAGAATTTTACTCGAACTGGATTTGGCACTACACCTCTCTCCGTTAACAGTTCTAAATAGGTCTCCTTCAAGCCCTGCTCACTATCAACTTCGACCTCAAAGTAAAGCGTCAAAGACAATAACGACCTTTGACACTTTAACTTATCACTCTCATCTATGAACTGCTTATCCTTAAGGGATTTTTGGAATAAGACAAACCTATCGCTCTCTTTTTGTAAAACCACATCCCTCTCAATTTTTATCTCCCCATATCTACATTGAAGCTTGAATAACTCCTTCAAGGTGTTATCAAAATTGGACTTATGAAAATGACTCTCATATTCAAGTTTATTGTGTACTTGTTGAATACGATTGATGGAATCCCTTGCTCGACTCAAAGCCTTCTCCATCTCGCTCACTTTCCCCCTCAAACGAACTACCTCTTACATGCAAATTATACATTCACCATCAAACAACATATATCAACAACAACTGTAAAAATTCAATTCTCAGCAATAAAAAGATTTATCACCACTACAAAGAACAAATTCGACCAGACAGTCTAAAAATAATATTACAGCTACATAATCAAGAATTAGCTCCTACTACCTCCTTGGTCGTAGCATCAGCCACTGGAGAAACTAGGGTCTGCTCCGAAGGTTGATCAGCCACTGGCGAGGCATCCTCCCCTGGGAAGATTATCTTACCATACTTCCCAGCAATAGTAAGATTGACATTATCTTTAGTCAACCCCCAGGAGATAAATGCTTGAATCAGGCTATTTTGAGCAGCCATCATAGTGTCGAAAGTCTTCTTTGCAGCATCTTTGACCTCTTTCTTTAACATAACAGTTTCTGCATCGAACTGCTTCTTCTGTAGAACTTTCTCCTTCTCCATCTGATCCTTCAACCGCTCAGACAATGCAGTTTGCTCTTTCTCGAACTGTTCCCTCAGTGTAGCTTTCTCTGCATCATGTTACCGAACAAGTTCAGCACGGTCCTCAGTTCCTGCCATCAACACCTCCAAGGCCGATTACCACACAATAGACAACTACACCACAAGTACAACATAACAGAATTATCAATCAGGTCATTTCTAAAACACAGATAGTCAAACAACAACATCATACATACCTGTGACATGCTGGATTTAATCTCAGTATTCAAGCATTTTGGATCATGCTTTGCCAGATCCCGTGACGTTTGCCCCACCACATTGAGATTGAGCTATTTCGAAGAAGCTCGTTTTGGTTTTACCTCTTGCCTCTGCTTCTTCATAGGAGGTGTCACATTTACAGCAGTATCCACCACCTCAGTCCCCATCTGCTTCGTATGCACAGGAGTTGTTTGCTCAGAAGGGAGCCACGGCCTTTTTCCTCTAGATCGTCAATTTTGTGTACTCGAAGTACCCACAACACAGGCAGGAATCTCTATAACCCCATCGAAAGCAGAACCAGAAGTAGCCATAGCTCGATTTTGATGAGATCGTTGAACTTTTGCAACTACAGAGTTCATCATTTTATCTCTTCGGATACCTAACTCTCCAAGTACTTGGTTCAGATCAGTTCCTTCCCGTGATACGACGCCAAATAAATTAGACGTATCGGCAATTACTTTTAGTTTAGGTTCTGCCAAATCAACAACAAACTATGTTAGCAGCTCGCAACAAGTTAAAAGACTAAGTACAGGCAGAATAAAGACACTTACTTTTGTTAAAACTCTTATATTTTAGCTCGAGCGCCGGTTCCTCCTTGCATACAATTACCCCTCACCATCACAAGATGGTCGTACTAGGGTCTCCCAGCAGATTCAAAATCAAAGAATTTCGGCCTCGCCGAATTACTATACAAGTATCCACTCTTTCGACTTTCCACATATTTTAACTTATAATACTTCAAGACATCGTCCGCAACGAACTGTCTTGCAATATCACCATCTCTCAATTTCTTGTTAAGGGCTTCACAGACCCTCATCATCTCGAAAATATTGCCATTTAATTGGGCAGGGCAACTCATTAGAGCATTTATTACCCCTTTTGGAAAAAGGTCAAGGGAATATTCAACCCATAAACAACCCGGTTCAGATAGTAAAGGAACCCTTCCTCTACGACCTCCGCACCAGTGTCGTTGTAATAAGTTATTTCTACATCATCTCCTATACCCATATTTTTCTGCCATTGATCCAGGGAAGGTACTTGATAATGTTCTATCTTTCCACCTGGTCTCACCAAACTCCTAAGCCATAACCCTTCATTCATCAGATAATGCCCCTATTTTCCATCTAAGTCTTTCTTATACTTGGAAAATGTCTTCCCTACGTCTACATCAGCGGGATACTTAACAAATTCCCCAATTTTAACCCCCACTTCCAATTCCCCAGTTTCAACCCCCACTTCCAATCCCTCATTCACCCCAGAATGAAGAGCAGTTGGTATATCAACAACTATAGTACCCCTTACTACCGAATCATCCATAGTCCTGCCAGACAATGATGATTCCTCACTACTGGAGGATACCATAACTTTACAGGAAAAATCTATTCAACATTTTATAATCAAACAGGCCTCCTACCTCAGCCGTACCCAATACTTTATTAATCAATCAAGAAGTTTAGACATGCAACTACCATCTACCATGACAAGTAACAAACACACTATTCACAACAACAAAAATGGTGGAAACATAATTACTAACCTGTACTAGAAGAGCAGCATTAGTCGTTTCCGGTCACCACCTTCACTTCATACGATAAAACGTTGGTTTTCCTAGCAAGATCACAGTATAACGGTGGACTGCGATCAAATTTTAAAGACTTTATCTCTCTAGAAATGCTTCTTTCTCTCTCTACAACTGAATGTGGTTTGTGAGAAGGAAAAAGGCAAGAATTTATATTATCCCTCAATTTCTAAAATGGCAGCTCTTTGGGATACGCGTTAGCATCACCCCTCCTTGCAGGCACATCTTTTCGTTTGCCCTCATAACGATTTCTAGAGTAACGTGCCCGGTTATCACATCTGTCTCTCTTCTCTGCCATTATTAAATTTAAGGACTAACTGCCCAAGAAGATTTGTACAGATCATGTAGCACGATCACTTCCATAAAACAATAACCTTCTGCGACTACACGATCCTGCTATGCTACTTATAGCATGATTTCCAATTCAAAACCCTAGTACAGTGTTTACAGCTGTCACTTACCTTATTTTTGATCTGACAGAAGCAAAAAAATCAGCAACAAATTTTGCTTCAATTATATTTCATTCGACCTTTATCACAGATACAAAAAGTAATGACAAGACAACCTTAACATAAACAAATCATTTTATTATGGTTAATCATCCGACCTTACATATAATTACATTTCAGACAGACGGATGGTTCTTTTCACCACATAGAATAATTTCCCCATGAGCAGCTCTCTCATCCTCTTCAGCAAGCTTATCCAGCGCGATTTCTTGAACTGCTGCCTCACGTAGCTCTACATCTAGCAGAAGTTTCTAATAGACATGACAACAATATATCTCAAAAAGGCAACAAATATATAACACGATCTGTACAGTTCAGATATACTTCTTCCAACTCAGCAAAAATTTGATCTACATATTTTTGACCTAGCTAATCTTTGACTAGTTTGAGAATTGTTACACGGCGTCCTACAACAGTTCATTCAAGAAGTTTCAAACACTTATAAGACAAGATACAATAAGTTCAAATTTATTATTCAAGACAAGCGAATTACAAGGACAAATATTTTATTCAGTTAGAAAATCAAGATTACAAGATCTACAGACAGTTATTTCTTCTACAGAACGAAAGACAACGTATTTTACAAATAACAGTGTAACACTTAAACAGAAGAAATGGAAGGCTCAGCAGAAGAACTGGAGTATGGCAGAAGACAAAGTTAATCCCACCACTCCTCTATAACCCCCACCATCTCTGCAGTCACTGAAGACGAAGGACCTCCTACACCATTACAAAACCCAATCCTTCGTAGGATATCGGCAATACTTCACAGACGGCACCCCAGCCTTCTTATCTTCTGCCGCCACCGCATCCTCTACAAGCATCCGCAGACAGACCCGACGGTAAGCAGCAAACAAGACCACATAGTGGAATCGCCACATTTGCTGATAATCATCCACTGTCTCCTCTACTTCTTTCCACGACATCCCATAAAAAGTTGGAAGAATAGGGATTAGAGTTAGCAGAGAAATACATTGGTCCCCAAAATAGCGAGTTTGAAGAATCATCATCTTGTTCTAAACTCTCTCCTCATAAGCCTGACGGCGAGTAGTCACCATCACTACTACTTATACAAATCCAGATGACTGACAGGTTAAACCAATATGAACAATGATAGCAATTGGTCACCATTTTTTTATAGCAGCAGCATTTAAATGCATTCCACCACTTCCAATAAAGTCTTTATCACAAGCACACATCTCAAGCAGAATTTTTGGGAAACCCAACAGTCAAAACAGTTATTCCTCCAGATAACTAGGAAGCCATCAATACAGTATTTAACACAAAATGACTGGACTTCTCAACCAACACCACTCGCTGCACACGTTTCTCCTGCTATTGGCTGAGAGGAGGCAGTTGTAAGGGCTTATTTCTAATCCTCGTACTAAGTCTGATATTCGAGCTCACATAGTTTGAATAAATACACTGATAACCAACCAAGGATTGAGGACAAGCAGATTGCAATACAGACCTCCTCATCTACAGTTCGCGGATATTGAAGCAGCCAGTAACATTGCACTGCAGAAGATATTCAGATATCCATCAATAGTTCGAACATCGTTAGAGATCGTATCTTCACCAATAGTTCAAAGTTACAGCTAAGGTCGTCAAGAGATCCGTTACAAGATCAACAATTATCAGATAGCAAGACGTTACAAAAGACCTCATAAAAGACTCATCAAACTCATATATTGTAACGTTCTTCATTAAAGTAATAACGGTCATATTATAAGACCTATAAAAAGAGACCTGGAGAGTAAAATTCAGGAGGTGATGATCATCTACAAAACTCTTAGAGAAAGTCATCCCTTCAAAAACTTAGATATTTAATCTCTTTCTCTTTGTAATAACTAGCATCTATATAAACACCATTCTTTCCAAAAATCCTCAGGAGATGTCGTGGTTTTTAACCCATTCAAGGGTTTTCCACGCTAAATCTCGTGTTAGTTACTTTCAGTTCTTAGCTAACATTCTTTATTTCAAGTGTGTAAGGTACTATCTTCGTCCAATACGAAAATAGGCTATTACAGTATTGGTCCATGAAACAACCTCTCCAATTGGAAACTTTATAAGTGCTAACTATTTTTTTTCTTAATGCTAGTGATGACATTATAACGGTTTCTTTGTAATCCCATTTTTTAATTAGATATACAATACGTACTGGCAAGAATTAAACTAAAATTTTCTTCTTCTAATAACTCTTGCAGACTTTAATGAATGTGTTAGAGTCAGTTTAAATAAGTCTTAGAGAACGAGTCTATATCAGTTTGTAGTGGTTGATTAGTTGTTGTATCTAATAAGGATATTGTTAGTTTTAATGCCTATATAATAGGCATAGTTATTTCAGTTTTAATTCATCTAGAGTAATAAAATTCTCCAGCTTAGCGTTATTTTCTTACAGAATGCACATACATTGTTTGCATGTATGAAATTTATATTTGTTTCATTGTTACTAATTTTCAATTAGATATACAACACGTATTAATGAGAATGGAAACCAAATATGTTCTAATAACTCCTATACACTTCACATGTTCTTTTGCACGTAGCAGAACATAAATTAATAATTACTTTAATAAGCCTAAAATGTTAAAATTTATGACTTACTTCGAATTGTGATAGTTTTTTTAACTGTACTATATATAATGGCACAAACCTATCTAAATGAACAAGAATGTTGTTCAATGAACCCAATACCTCTCCAATTAGAATATTTGTAAATGCACACTTTTTGTTGGTCCTAACGATGCCATTCCTATCAGTTTCTTTGTAATCTCTTTTTCAGTTAAATGTATCACGTACTTGCTAGAATGGAAACCACATCTGGTACAATAAATCTTACAGATGTTATAAGCTTTGTGACATCTCAATTGAGCGGACGTGTACTAGAGATGTACCCAGTCCAAGAGTGGTGATGGTTGCACCAGTAGTTTTTGTCCCATAACACTTAAGATCATGTCAGGTATATGGTCTTTAAGTTAAGTTTTCACTTTACTTGTCACTAAGGCCATTTGAGAAAAAAAAAGCATTACACCTCTTCTAGAGGTGGTTAAGGGAAGACAATATCGGTACGCGTAGAGTGGGGCATGAAAAAATAGAACCAGGGTCGAGGATGACTCAATCTTAGAGGTATGAGAAGATGATACCCGGGCCAAGTAAGGATGTACTTCAGATGTGCCTAGCCCATGCTTGCACCTGTGGCATAATCCCACGTCGATTAAAATCATGTTAGGTGTATGATCCATAAGTTAAGATCTCACTTTACTTGTCACCGAGTTTTTTTGAGGGAATTAAAACCCCAAGTCTCTCCTAGATGTGGTTAACATGGGACAATATTGATACGTGTAACGTACTAGCAAGAAGGAGAAAAAATATTTTAATAATGACAAGTTTGTTTTTGTTCCTAGGGCTGGCAATTTAACCTGCCCTGTTCTTAATGAGGAGGGTTTGGTATTACTATAGCGGGTATGGGGCGGGTTTGGTTTTAAAAAAACCCCATTTATTTAATGGGGCGGGTATGGTTTAAGGCTTAAATAAATGGGTCCCCATCACCCGACCCATTTAAACATGATATGACGTGAATACCCTTACATACAAGTTAAACCT
This sequence comes from Kingdonia uniflora, assembly GCA_014058105.1. Taxonomy (NCBI): domain Eukaryota; kingdom Viridiplantae; phylum Streptophyta; class Magnoliopsida; order Ranunculales; family Circaeasteraceae; genus Kingdonia; species Kingdonia uniflora. The sequence goes on from JACGCM010001235.1 coordinate 80,594, forward strand.
AATTCTAATTTATGAACTCTGAAGACAGAAGACATGTTTCTTCCTCCTCTCCTACAGTCTTGCCTTCATAACTTCATTTCAACCTCCATCTGTCCATCAGCCTCTCTTCTTCTTATACAGACCTATCGAAACTAGCTGGCTTCATTTCAACCTTATTTTGAAGATATGTTTTCAGTTATGGCTCAATGCAGAAGTGAGGGTTAAATTGTCTATAATCCTCAGCTCGTTTTTTCTCATTCTATTGAAGATTAAATAAAGAATTATCTCAAACTTATTCCTAGCAGCTCATTTTTTTTTTGTACAGGTAATTTATGATTTTTAAACGGGTGTTAAACGGGTGCTGAGGCGGGTTTGGCATAAATAAATTTAAACGGGGCGGGTTTGGGTATTCCCTATTTAAGTTAAATGGTATTGGGGCGGGTTTGGGGTAGGGTAATTTGGCGGGTATGGGGATGGTATTGCTTCACCCGTCCCAAACCCGACCCATTGCCACCCCTATTTGTCCCCATAGATATAAAATTAGCTTATACCATAAATTGCTAAAATTTGGAGTACTACTAAAGGTGGGGCGCGCACGTGCATAAAGGAACATAAAATCTTACATTGACACATAGATCAAGCTTCTAATATTTTATGATGCAAGTTATTTAAATTATTCAGAGGTGTAGATTTGGTAGGTAAAGTTCACATGGTTATTTTCATTTGTATTAATCAAAGATTATTTTGAATTAATTCCAAATATTATGAACGGATAATCTCTTAAAAAATTTACTGCAAAATCCAAATTATATAGGAAATCTGCGATTAATAAATGATTAATCTCGACTACTCTTGTTTTAGCAGAAGATTCTAGTTTTTTATTCTTATTTAAATTAAATAAATGCCATGTTTCATCCGGACTTAATCACTCTAATTATGATGTGAAACATCACTCATAATGTAATGTCCCAGATTTTCGGGTTATTTTATTTATTTATTATTAAGTATTATTATTATTATGCCTCCACGTTAAGTTCCGCATTCATATTCCGCATATACTCTTTTATCTATTATTCATCCATTATGCATCCATTTATTCCTTTCGGTGGTTTAGTATTAGATTCATTTTTGTAGTTTTAGCGGTTCGGAGGTTATTCGCAGGAGAAGGTGGCGTTGTGGCCTAGGGAACCCCTAGATGGGTTGGTAGTGATGTTTGTTTGATGTGTGTGTGATTTGGGGTGGTTTCGGTGAGCCGTTGGATTGGCCGGTAGGTTTCCGGAGTCTCCCGAGGAAAAATTCCTTTTTGGGGGCTTAGGCGTTTTGGTGGCTGTGAGGCAGTAGAGGTGGTGTTTTGCCTTGAGAAACCTTTGTTAGGCTTGTAGTAGTGTTTGTGTGGTAGTGGTAGTGGTCTGTGGTGTTTCCGGGGTGTCCGGGGTGGTCCATGGTGTTTTCGGGGTTATTTTTTTGGTGCAGGAGCAGTTCTGTTCGAACAGGACATTTTCTGTTCGAATAGACCCCTTTCTATTCGAATTGGACTTGTCTCTGTTCGAATACACTTCACTCTATTTGAATAGGATCATTTCCTATTCGAACAGTGGCGCATTTTCAGCTTTTTTGGGTTTTATTTCCTCTTTTCCTCACTTCCCCTTTCTTTTCTCTCTCTCTTCTCTCCCTAACCTATTCCCCTCTCCTCCATACTCTAGATCCTATCTTTCCCATCGCTCGAGGATTCTTCACCCGCCTCGTCGCAAGCTTCGCTCCTATCCTCGGTAAGAAATTCCCGATTCCTTTTCCGTTCCTTTCGTTCGATTTCGGCGTAGGTCTGATTTCTAGGGTTTGGGCTTGATGTCGTTTTCTTGAATTGATTTTTTACTTTTTGTTGTTATTGGTTGTGGTAACTTGTTTGTTGTTCCAATTGCCTCGTCGTCGATCCTAGGTTCGGTTTTCCGAGTTGGTTTTTGCTGGATTTGGATTATTATCAGGCGAGTTTTATCTTCCTGAATAACTAGATTATTATGTTGATTCGTGAGTTATAGAAATGCATAGTTTAGTATATTATATTTGTGACTAAGTTAGTATATGGGTTAATTGCTTAGGATACTTTACTGGTTATCCGTTTAGCATTACCTCAGACGAGAGTATTTAAAGGTTTGATAAGCTAGTAAAACCCGCAATAATGTAAGTTTAGTTACTAGATAGAATTAGTAGGTTATGATTAGCCAGAGGAGGTTATTCTTTGTTGTCGTCGATGTAACAATGACTCCTGAGATTCCTCTTAGACCGATTTTATTAAGGGTGGGTTTCACAAATCTTTTCTTCGTAGAGGTTAAGAACAAGGCATTTCTCAGTGTGTTACGATGCCTCAGTGTCGCTATACATATATATAATATATTGAGTATGGTATCGTTGGTTAGTTATTAGGGTGCCCATCTTGTTTAAGGGCACTAGTAACTAGGTTTGGCTATTAGTGGAGATGTATGGACGGTTGTGGTTTAGCCACCATTTTGCTGAGATAGTGTAGTTCTGAGACTATAGTTCTCACCTTATAGTGTAGCACCTTGGTTAGTTTAGGTCGCTGGACTTAGTTCCAGGGTAGTCTTAAGGCGACATAGCTTCAGTAAGACATGGTCTTCGATTCGGAGCTCGTCCTCTTGCCTGCTATTGTTTTGATTTGTCTTAGGATTAGCCTAGGTGTGTTATGTGTTCTCGAGGTCTGGTCCTTGAGCACTGTCGTTGTGATTGGTGGTTGGTTGGAATATTAGATTCCCTGTAGGAGTGTGGAATCTCATGGACTGTTAGTAGTTGGTGGTGAGCAGACAGCTTGTCCGTGGTGGTTGGTCGTGGATGTTGAACTTCTGATAGTTTTCCTTAGGATTGTTTGCTTATCGTGTTGTGACACTTATTGTGCTCATGATTCTTAGAGCTAATGGAGCTTACTCGTAAGCCTTCCTTCCCCGGGATGAGGCTGTTAGGGCTGTGTTCCCTTCCGTCATCTAGGAGGCAGCGAGACAGTATGGCTCAGTGAGGTACACGGCTGAGCCAGGTGGTTAATGAAGTTGTACGTCACCCGTGATATTGGAATCTCCTGGGGTAGACTGTCACATCAGTATAGGGAAACAGCCACCGTCGAGCATTTGTTCACGGAGATTGTCACCTTGGGTGTAGACAGACCTGGTGGGTTCCTGTACATCCGTGTTGGTGACTTATGTACATGATTAGGAGGATTGTGATGCGGTTCAGTTATTGGGGATTGTTGGCTACTTGTTAGACATCTGTAGGTCACCCCATGAGTACTAGTCTGTGTTGACAACTAGAGTACTATAGTACTTGATGGTAATCATATTACTTTGAGGAATCTTAGAGACTGATGTTGTTTAGATGTCGTGACGGTTAAGTTGTTTCATCTAGGTTTAGATGGTGCAGCTGAGTCACAGGAGGGCATCTGTGTTAGTTTTGGCTACCACGCTCTCAGGCAGGTGGTTATCCTATTGTGTGTTGGGTGTGTTGGCAGTAGTTGTGTTTCAGTCTTTAAGATTTTTGCTCACATCCATAGATAATATATTTTCTTATCTTATTGCGACCGGATACATCCTCTGACCCGTATTATATGTGACATGTGTGTTGTAAGGACTGTGGTTCCTTGTGTGTGACTGAGGATGTGATTCCTTGGGGTGCTCATGACACCCAGTGTAGTTCCCCCAGCCTGGTCAGCTTAGAAAAAATCGTACATGTATCCATAATAGTCCTTTAAGGTATTCCTTCTTTAGCAGTTGTCAGCCCACTTTAGTCATGGGGGATAGCCCTTTGGGTTGACATCGCTAAATCATTCTGCATCATAACGCATCATCATCATCGAGCATATCATTGCATCTCTGCATACTTCCAATTCGTAGGTTCTTCTGATAGAAATCTTTAACCCTTTCTGCATTATGTTTAATATAAAATCTTCTGCACTTGGGATAATCATAAGATTATCTCATTCCATCATATCATCATCATAACATATTATTGCATTGGGATAATTATGGGATTATCCTAGTTCATCATATTCTTCTCCTCTTATTTATGGTGTAATTAGATTCATCTTCCTTCTGCACACTCCTCTCCTCTCAGCATCTATTCCTCCCTCTTCTGTATCTGGATAATCTATTAGGTTAATTAGTCTGGCTGGTTGCTGTGAGTTTTAGGCTGGTATTTGGTTGTGGGCGATATCGCTCAGCTTGTGATAACGTCGGGGTTGTGCCTCGTTGGGGTTTGGGTAAACCTGTTGGATTATTGTGAGCCGAGGGTGTTTTCCCTCGCGTGTGATTGTATTTCTGAGGTAGGTTAGTCGCTTCTGGTGCTGAGGGCCACGGTAGTGATTAGAGTATAGTTAGTAGTCCTTGGGACTGGAGTGTAGTCATAGTCTTAGCACTCATTTGCTTGAGATGTGTATGTATAATTATAGTATAGTTACATATAATCATTAGACTAGTTATGCACCTATTAGATACCTATTAGGCATCCTGTATATATTTAGATATATATATTATTTATCGTTAGATATTATTATATCCTATTATCATTATTATATCCATCTCATTGGTTAGTATAATCGTTTAGTTATTCTTGGGAGTTAGTGAGCTCGTTGTATGCTCACTCTCGCATCCCCCTTTCAGTGGCAGGTTATTTCAGGTTTTAGTTGCTACTGTGGTGATCTTTGGGGAGCTGAACTGGAGGCTCATTCTCCAGTTATTACTGTCGGGCTTGCTGCGTAGAGGTTGGTAGAATCTTGCGTTTAGACATTGTTATCTTAGTCTTCCGCTATTTTGTATTTCCTTATTACTCTCTTGTGATACTATTGTGAATGACTGGGCCAGAAATTATCTACGGCTCGGTTGTTCATGGGGCAAATCTTTGGATTCCCTGACCTGCACATCCTCGAATCTCAGTAATTGGTTTAGCTACCGATTACTGGATTTTGGGGCGTGACACATAAGGTCGCCTACCTCCGTGTGACCTATGTTTATTTGATGCTTAATATTTTATGCTTTAGCTTAAAGCTCTGTTGGAGAGGTTTAATGTGAGTTATTAGCAGTTTCTCAATTTAAGTAGAATATTATTTCAATTAGAATTAGTGTTTTTAATTCTAACCCCCCCCCCCCCCCCCCTTGCGTTCTATAAAAGGGGAGGTCTAGGTTATTTGTTTCTCAGTTGATTTTGATTAAAGTAAGTTGATTTGTTTAGTTGAAACCCTAGTTTTCTCTAACTCTCAAATACAACGTGATTTTCATACGAATCTCGCTTCCGCGTTCGTAGTATTCACGTCAAATTATGTCTAATTGGGTTTTTAAGTTTGAATACATATTCCATACTATACTTAAGCATGTATAATCATGATTCGACCGCGTTCCAGTATTAGATTTTTAAGTGGGATAATTCTACATTTCAGCTCTACCTTCCACACCAGCTCTTGGTCCTCATGGACAAAGTATTTAGATACCTTTATTATTGAGCTTGGCCTAATGGTGGTTGTGAGCCTTCACTAAGAGAGAAGCCCTGAGTTTTAAGCCCCACGGTGTTGAGAATTCAAAGGGTTATGGATTCTAAGATATTCGGTGTGGCTATGGATTCCTAAAACCGGCTTGCCTTACAAAAAATAGTTTAATTTAACTTTGGATCTTCATCTCTGAACCTGGAAGTTATGACGATATGCACCCTCTTGCACATCGCACCTTCCACTGGGTGTAGACATGATTGGAACCATTCGGGCATATACAGAGCAAAAGAAGTAGTCATTTAAAGCACCATAGGTTAATGAAGTTGGTATATGTACATTATACTTTGCGACTCAATATAAAATGAAGCGGGGAAATGCAAATAGATTTGGGACTAATAAATGTATTTTCCGTACTTAATGACAATGCGTAACTAAAATCTACAAAAATGGAATCCAATTATGGATTCTAAATTTGGAAAATCCATATGGAATGATTGCCACTTCTGTTGATCTTTTGTTGTCCTGGCTGACCCCATGATGTAGAGCTTATTGAAGAGCGTAATATGATAAATGTATGTGGGCTATGTTGGATTTTCCTTCTATACCGGCACTACTCAATGTTTTATCTTCCGATTCACGAGCACACATGTTAATTGGTCGTAGAGGTGTTATTGGTTATGCCTAGTTGTTACACCAAGTTAAGGTTGGTGGACCTAGTATTACTCTTTATTAGGTCTTGAGGGTATAATGGGAAGACCACTCAAACCCTATCAGGTTAAATAGAGTGGAAGTCTTTCTTGGAGTCTACAACACAGAAAACCATCCAATTAAGGTCTGCAGCCAATCCAAGGGAAGACTCCACTCAAGCTTAAGAGGATTTGCTAAAGCAGGAGAAGAAGTTAGTAAGATTCTATTATTATTTACTTAATTGATCTTAGTAATTGTAGTATTCCAACAGGCTAAGCACTCGAATTATTATTATTTTTGAACTCGTGAAATTTTTTATTTGAATTTATTGATATGGTTAAGTATACTTGATAGGTGATGCAAGAGCTTGTGTTGCGTGCTTCACGAGGTAAAACGAGAATTCTCCATATTTCTTTCATGTTTACTATTTTAGAAAGTTTTAATTCAAATAAACCTTCTTAGGTTTTGTGTTTAGAATTTTATTTAGGAGTTTCATTTTATATTTAGAAGTTCCATTAAATTGGAAACTCTAGGTCTTTCTTTATTATTCAAGAATTAGCTAGTTTCTTTTCGTTTAAATAAAGATGATGTAATAGCTAGATAATCTTATTCAATGGATTATCCTTCAAGCTTTATGTTTTTTATATTTTCACAATTCGAAGTCTTTCAAATCGCTTCCGCTACGTTAGTTCTCTATTACCGGATACTAAATTAGTAGTCTAGCTATTATTATTAGGTTGAGATCTTGGGTATCTTCTTATTACTAAATTTATAGTAACTATATTTAGTATCCTAGTAGATAGAATATCTTCGATGCCGATAATAATATAATTAGTAAGTTGAGTCATATTATGGGAGTTTATTACTTTAATAAATTGATATTATGAGAGTCTTGCTTAGGAAATCAATTTAAGTTGTAATCCTACAATGAAATAATCAAGTAATTTTGTTCTTTTTTAATCTCTAGTTTTTTCTAACAATCTTCTTTTCAAATCTCTATATTTCTCCCTAAAAGTCTCTCCGTTTCTCTATAATTCTCTCTTCTCCTCTAAATCTCAACAAGCTCTTATCATTTTGAATCAGAGCCTCTGATCATGTATGACGTCTACCTAAATTCATGAAGTTGTTGGCGATCATGACCCCCATTATTGCCGAGTCTGGTGTACCCAATCAACAAGGTAAAGTCTTCCTCCTTACGTTATAATCTGAAGTTTAGTAATGATGATCCATTGAATTGGGCCTATCAAGAGCCTAGCTAGTATATAAGTACAATTAAACACAGATGAACAAGCAAATTGTGATGGCCTCATTCTACTTTGATGGCAAGGCGGTTTAATTGCTTCACTGGATGGAAGACACTATATCCACGTCTTGGGAGGAGTTCTAATTCGCTTTGCGCACAAGATTTAATACATGTAAGCATATACGTTTAGGACAAATTTTAGCCCGGTTAACACAAAATGGCACAATTCAAGAATATTTGGAAGAGTTTGAGCGACTCTTCAACTTACGCATAAATCTTCCTGAAGCTTTTATGGATGGACTAAAGGACGATATTCGCGGATAAGTGAAGTTATTCAATCCATCAACTCTAATTCAAACAATTTAGTCGGTTCATTGGATAGAAAAAAATTTGTTAGATCAAAATTGTCATCCAGTAGATATCACCTCAAATTCATATTCGCCGCCTATCCCAACCAAGATGGTTACGACATAACAACAGACTATGATTTAACAACTGTTGTTATTGATGAACAAATCAATTACGTGGGGCAATTATGTGATATGGGCGGATTATGCAAGGTTTCTCCAAATTAGAGGACAAGGTTGTTTTAAAGGGGGTAGAATGATAGGATCCTAAATTAATAGTCAAATTATTATTAGTAGGTTGGATTCATGGGTATTTGTTATTTACTTAAATAACAATAGTTATATTAATTGTCTTCCTCTAATCTTAGAATAATATAATTAGTAAGTCTAGTCATATAAGGTGAGTTTAATATTTAAGTAAGTTTTGTACTGGGATAGTATGGTTTAGGAGATTTCTTTAGGTTGTAATCCGATAACGGAATTACGATTTCTCTTCTTTTTCAATCTCTAATTCTCTAGCTCTTTCCTCTTTCTAGCAAACATTTTTCACTGTAAATCTGTATCTTTTTCTCTAGAGGTCTCTCCCTTATTCTACAATTTTCTCTTTCCTTCGAAATCTAGCTCCTATTAATATTTGTTCTATATATTTTTGTCAATTTAATACCATCAAACTGAAATCTATTTTTCTTTAATAAAATAAAATATTGATCATTTGCTGTGCAAATTCATGATTAGCGACAATATTAATGAATTTTTCAGCAATAAAAATGTAGCATGGTATATATTAAATACAATTCTTTCTTGTCATTAAAAATAGTTAATTACGCTCAAAACGATTAATTACATAAATTATGTGTTTTGATCAATTACGATTAAGTTCAATTAAAAATGATTAATTATAATTATTGTGCCCATCTAAACATCATCTTATTCTGATCTTCTCCTAGTCAAATTCATGATGTGAGATTTAACTATTACAAGAAACATAAAGCATGAGGATTAAGAGATATATATACCTGTTTGGTTGAAAAATTGCAATATTTAGCATGCCATGTTGTTGTGAGGTACTAAAAGAAAGCGAGTAAACCCTTGGAGCGGACTTTACGTAGAACTTCCAAATCGCTACCAATATTACAAAATTGTAGAATTGTAGACATAAACCTTCCAATATAATAGCAAAATGGAGGCATTACATAAGAAGAATATGAGATGATCTTCAAAGGAGGAACTTGTGTGTTGTTAGAAATTTTGTGGTGTTTAGGATGTTGATATTACTTAGAAGAATGTGATTTCGAGGTGATTTGATTCACACCGGGAAATTTTCCTTATTTGTTCCTCATGAGAATACATGAAGTAGTAGAAAGAAACTGAGGGAATGAATGGGGTTTGATTCAAGAATGATGAGAACTACTGAATTAATTAGGGATATTTGTTTGAAAGATGTTAATAAAACCGATTAATCTAAATGTATTCACACTTAGACATCCTTCAAATAGATTTGCTACTTTTAATAAAGGATATCAAAACTAATTATTTTCTTAAAAAGTAAATCAAAATCTATGTCTTAAAACAAACTCTTAATAAAACCGCTCAATGTGAGTGTTTCACACTTGTACTCCCTTCAAATATAATTTGTTGCTTTATTAATAAAGACTGGTAAATCAAAACTCAGATCTTTTTGAAACCATTTATCACACTTTTGACACTCTTCAAATTTATATATTTTTTTCATTAATAAAGGATATTAAAAAAAAAGGGTCCGTACTCAGTAAACCATAAAAAAGAAGCCCATCCAAACTACATAACCCAGCCCAGAAAATAAAAAGCCCATCTAAAATGCATACATTAGTAGGGCATATATTAGTTTTCATAGAGAAATTTCTACCCCCGGGATGTCCAAATGCAATCAAGTTCAGTGGTTCCCACGGAGGTCGTCCGACTCGCTTCCGCCTTCACATTCTCTAATTTCGGCCAATAACAAGCTGGATTAAACGCTTCCATCACATTGTTCCTATTGTCGTAACAAGAAACACTACTCGCACGCCCCACGGCCGAGCCAAAAAAAGGAACTTGGGACTTCTCCTGTAATGTCCTCGCATCACTAAACCCAGACAGGCGGTCGCGATTAATATTTACGTCATCGCTAACGGTGGAGAAACAGGGCACGTGCGCCGACGCACTTACTTTGCTATACGGGAAGGTCTCATTATCCGTCATTACAATGTCCGGTACATAAGGTGCTAAATCAAGAAGCCCCGACAACGGTGAAGCCTCGTAAATGCCACCGCCATCGATAATATTACCCGAAAATCGACAAATCCTTTTATTTGAACAAATATTTCCACTCTCAGTCTTCCTAAACACCCTTGAAATCACCCACTCATCCTACATTTCATGTGAAAAGAAAAATAGTTAGAACTTAGAAGTGTAAATTCCTAACTATTTAAACATTAACTGACCATAATACCCTCATCAAATATAGAATTACAGACAGACAGAGAGAGACCTTGGAGATCCTAGAGAGATAATGGTAAGAAAGCTTGCCATCAAGACGATATTCATGCATGACCCAATTAGATTTCTCTCCTTTCGGAGCTCTCCCTTTGTAAAACACCAAAGTCTTCTTCATCCCTACCAAAGAACTTGTTCTACAACTGTAAATCTCTCTATCTTTCCCTGTTGCTTTCCAATAACCAGCTCCAGTTGCTCTGTTTGTTCTCAACCCCGTCGGATACTTTCGATCGCGAAGACTGAAGAAATACCACTCATTCTCTCCCATCTTTGCTTTCTCTGCAAAATCCACAACTCTCTCAGACTACAAAAAAGTAATGAATTTTTAGGATGAAAGTTGAGAATTAGTACCTGGGAGCTCCCAAGGTTCACACCTGTTAAGGTCTATTTCATTAATAGCTCTGCATGTGAAGCTGTTACTGATAACTTTCTTAATGAGATAGTATGTGATGAGTTCTTCATCTGTAGGGTGAAACCGAAACCCAGGTGGGAGATGAGCTTCATTGTTGCTGATCAATCCAATCTGAGACTGAGAGAGATTCTCCATTGAAACAGAGACTTAATTCTTCAAGTTTTCATTAACATCCAGAGTCGAAAAAAGAAGATTTTATGAGAACCCCAGTGTTTAAAATCAAGAGAGGAACAGGGTTAAACACGTACAGTTTTGAGAAGCCAAAAAAAAAAACCCAAATTTTGATTATTTGTTGAAAACAAAAGAAGGGGTTGATATTAAGGTGAAATTAGATAGTAGGGTGGGGGAGAAGGGACAGTGTAATTATGAGGCATGATATGGGTAGGAAAAAATTGGTATCTGTTTATGTCCTTTCTCTCAGTGTTTTTCTTGCTCTGTTTTTTGCAGAGGATGCGTGCGTGTGTGAGAGTTGTACATGTATCTCTCTGTCATTCGAGAAAGTGAGATAAAGAGAGGAGTTTGGGAGAGAACAAGTATCGAAGAAGCTCCTTTGATATCTAATCTTGACAGGGACAGACTAAACTATCATTTTGCTTTTGCTGATGCTAATGACTACACGATACAGAATAAGCAGATTGCATACAGTAGTTAGATTTCAATATAAAGTCCAAGAAGGCAAACCCTTAACACTCAAAAGGACACTTTACACAAGCCAAGAGAATTTGGGATCGAATCATGTCTTATGTGACTACACCTCTTCGTTAAAAGCAAGTGTTTTTGCCCTACTTGTTATAACCAAATTTAATTGTACTAGGACTTTTGCTTTGTTTTTTCGAACCTGGGGTAGTGATTTCACGTGAACAAGACATGTCAACCCTTAAATTCATATATGAGAGTAAATCTCGGCAATACACTACTTTAACAAAAACATTTTCATGTACCAGCCACAGCCTATATGTCTTGGTGACCACCCAAATGTCCATGCCTGGTCACGGGGGAGTTGTAAAAAGCTGAGGTTGACATTATCATTAACTCCTAGGGTCTACAGTAAGGAGATAGGAAGTTTTATACTATACTGCCAGTCTACATATATCTAGTAGATTCTAGAGTTCTTAGGCTTACATCTGCGTCATTAATGTGGTCCGTGTAGCTCACATCAAAACGTATGAGATTTAGCATACGTCACGTGCGTGTCTAGATCGTTTCATTGGGCCCTACGACATGTCTTGGCCAATCACATCGTTTCAGTGTCTATTCTATGATGTACATATTGATAGCGTAGTCTAGTACCTAGGGTTATTGTTGTAACGTACATCTGGTTTCACTATATCTAATCCACGTAGCTTTGATATCGACCTCCTACAAATAATTGTTCGACTCCTCTTAGAGCTGTTGCAAAACAGAATGATCAAACAGTTACACAATCATTATAAAACTATTGTTGTAACATTTGTCATTAAAAGAGATAAAATTGGCATAATATCATAGCTATAAATAGGACAAATGAAATACAGATTGGTGACAGATTTTTCTATCTACAAAGTCTGTACTAAACTATCTAAAACACTTGATGTAGTAGATAGTCACTCAGTCAATAAGATCACTATTTATAAATACTCAAGATAGGTCGTGGTTTTTACTTATTCAGAGGTTTCCATGCTAATTTTTGTGTGTTGGTGATTATTTGTTATTGCTAACGTTCTAATCATATTTTATGTGAAAATACTAAGTTTGAGATCCGAAATTAGGCAGAATACAACATATATTTATCATCTTCGCAAAATGTCGAGCCCAAGTCAAAATCCCCTAGTTGAACTGACAGAATGAACTGGCGAGGGAGCGAATCAAATGGCAAAATTACGCGCTACTCTGAACTCCGAGACATAAAAGCGAACTATTCTAGAACAACGATAGAAGTACGAGAAGCGTTGAAAATTCTTCAAGGATAGCATATGACAACACAGAAGAACAAAAAGGCGTATACGGCTACATCAAGAATTTCAGCTCGTGACAGGTTAGGATCTCCCAGAGGTATTAGGCAGGGAGCTGATATTCGACCTGATTATAATCAGCGATGACCCAAAATTATACTGATACCCACTATTCTTCAAGAAGTCGATAAAACCCCTACTGACCTTAGACATACAGAAGAACTGTAAAGGGGAAGGACTCGGGACCCTATGCGTGAAAGGCTTAGTAAAAGGAATGGAGACCACAATCTCAGGGAGGGGCGTCTCCAACGTCACGCAATAACAGCTCGACAATTCGTTACTCAAGAACACATGGACAAACAAATTAAAAAACTATTTGAAGCCTAAACACACGCAGGCAAGAACATCTTCAGCAGACTACTGAAGAGCCCGGTCGTGCAAGATTTGTTAAACAGTGAAGTACCGACCAGCTTTTACACGCCAAAAATTTGAAAATACAAAACGACTCTTTAGGTTTGCATTCTACATCGAATCACATTTTGTGTCAACTATTCCCTACCAGTCTCCAGGGTGAGCCTTTACAATGGTTACGTTCGTTGGAGGAATGGTCGATTCATACTTTTGAACAGTTGCGAGAACTTTTTGTTAAGATCAATTCGTACATCAGAGACAAAAATGAGAACCTATACTCCCTGATCAGTCTTAAACAAATACTGGAGGAGAAGCTCAAAGCATTCACCAAAAAATTCCTGGATCTGGCAACAAGGGTGGATAGTATCGACTATAAAATTACAGTTTCAGCCTTCAATGTTCTACTCATGGAAAGCCGAGCAAAAGAACATCTCATATTAAACAAGCCAACAACTCTGGAAGACATGATCGAAAAAGTGAATAGTTATTCTTCAGAAATGCCCAACCCCTCCAGCCCATCGAGGGTAAGCCATACTACAAACGCCACAAAGTCCAACATCATGATATGAAACATTGTTATGCTCTACAGAGACTCATGGAGTATATACTTAAAAATGGAAGACTGCATAAATAATGGTTGAGTCATCATGGGAGGTCAAATTATAAGAGTATCCTCCGGACAACTAGCTTGTACCCGAAGTCGGTTCTAACACCGTAACTTTCGAATCTGACATTGTAGCCGTTGTTGGTTCTGACATTGTGGTTGTTGGATCTGACATTATAGTTGTTGAGCGGCATGCTCCGCCGTTCTATCTGGTGAGCTTGCTGTCTGACATGTTTTTCTTCGACCGCGTACAATCATGGTCAAAGACTGTTCTTAGTCGAGTGTTTGTATAGTCTCAAAGGACATAATTATGAGTTTATTAGGCTTCGGGTCATCGGGTAGACTTCGATGTAGCCTTCGAGTATTCGACTGGAGCTAGAAGGGTGCGAGTAGGCTACTATATTCGCCCCCTCTCAGCAGGAGCCTTGGAAACTGGTGTAGAGGGCGCGTGCTGAGAAATCGATTGGCTTCAAAGGCTTGAGACTTGTTGAAGCAGAATGTGGTCGCCCCCAATGCATTCCCGAGGGTTCAGTCTGTCAACCATTCGTGCCTCTCGGGTTTTCTCGAAATTGGAGATTTGAAAATTTTAAAGGTCACCCTCAAGTATTAGTCGGGTCGAAGGGTTGACATGACGCTTAGATTAGGCCAAGAAATTCACTGGACTTTGAAGGCCTGAGCCTAGTTGAAGTAAAACGTGGTCTCCCCTAATGCATTCCCGAGGGCTGTCGACCATTTGTGCCCCTCGAGTTTGCTCGAAATTGGAGACTTGAAAAATTTCAACGTTGCCCCCCAAGTATTAGTCGGGTCGAAGGGTTGACATGATACTTAGGTTAGATCAAGAAATTTAGAGGACTTCGAAAGCATGGGCCTAGTCGAAGTAGAATGTGGTCGCCCCCAATGCATTCTCAAGGGTCCGGTCTCTCGACCATTCATGCCTCTCGAGTTTGCTCAAAATTTGGAAACTTGAAAGATTTAGTGAAATACATGGTACGAAGTTCTGAGGAAATAAAATTTTCATTGATTATACTACATTTACATCAGGTGGACAAGGAGGAGGTTGTAGCCTTTTGTATGATACTAGTTGTATTGTATTCCATGGATTAGACAGAGGCTCTTCGTCTTCTGTCATCAGGTAATATGAACCCTTGTCGGTTTTGTCGTACACGATATAAGGTCTTTCCCAGGATTCAGCAAGCTTGCCGGCGCTTCGAGGATTCGAAGATTGTGTGACGCGTCGAAGTACAAGATCTCCAATGTTGAAACTGTGTAGTCAAACTCTCTTGTTGTATGACTTTTTAAAAGAGAGATAATATCGGCCGTGGTTAGCGATGGCTCGGTCTCTAGTTTCGTTGATCCACAACATATTACATCCAAGTTCAAACTTATTATCTTCGTCTGGGAGGTTGGGATCGCGTATAGGTACTTCAAATTGAGTGAGTAGCACTGCTTCGGTACCATAGGCTAAAAGGAAAGGTGTGCAACCCGTCGCCTTTCGTGGTGTTGTTCGATAGGCCCAGAAGACATGTTGTAGTTCTTGAACCCATCGTCTTTTCTTTGCAACGACAAACTTCTTGAGACCGTCTACTATTATTTTATTGATTGCTTCGACCTAACCATTCTCTTGGGTGTAATACGGTGTTGAAGGGGAGAGGATGATGTTATACTTCTTGGGAAAATTTCTAACTTTGTTCCCAACAAATTGTAGACCATTGTCACATCAAATCATATTAGGGCATCCGAAACATGTAATAATGTTCTCCCATAGAAATTTGATGACTTCTTCTTCTCTGGTTCGATATAAAGGCACGGCTTCGACCCATTTGGTAAAGTAATCTGTTGCCACAAGAACATTTTCGCGGCTACTCGATGCTTTAGGAAAAGGACCCACAAGGTCGATGGCCCAGCTCTTGGAAGGCCAAGAGACTTGACTAAAATTGGAGTATTGCAAAGGGTTATGGATGTCGTGGGCGTGACGTTGGCATTTGTCACAGTGTTTGGTGTACTCCTCGGCTTGCTTCTTCATATTGGTCCAAAATAGACCTTGGGAGACAGCTCAAAGGGACATAGACCGACCAGCAGTCTGAGCACCACAGGTACCTTCGTGGAGTTTGCAAGAATTTTAGAGGCTTCATTTTGAGATATGCATTGGAGGAAGACGCCATTTGGGGATTTGCGACGTAATTCCCCTTTGAGAATGGTGTATCTGCGGCGGTTCTCTAATAATGACCGTTTAAGAATGAGAGCTCGAATATGAGTAGGGTCGATCTCGATACCTCGTTTACTGATGAGGTGGCCTAAAAATTTGCCAGACGAAACACCAAACTGGCATTTATCCAGGTTGAGTTTCATGTTGTATATTCGAAGTATCAAGAAGATTTCGGTTAGGTCCTGGATGTGGGTCTGTTTTTGGAGGCTCTTGCATAATATGTCGTCGATATAAACTTTGACCGTCTTGCCAAGTAAATGTTTAAACATAGTTGTAAAAAGGCGTTGGTAAGTGGCGCCCACATTTTTTAAGGCCGAAGGGTATGACGTTAAAATAGTAAAGGCCTTGCTCAGTAATAAAAGAAGTTTTAAGTTGATCATCGGGGAGGAGGGGTACCTGATTGTAACCCGAAGCCACGTCCATCATCAATAATCGCTCATGTCCAGCAGTGGCATTTAGGAGGACTAAAATGATCGAGAGGGGGAAGTTGTCATTCAGTGTGTGTTTGTTGAGGTCTGTGATGTCGACGCAAATTCTGATCTTACCATTCTTTTGAGGAACTGCAACAATGTTGGATATCTAGTCAGCGTACTTGACTTCTCTGATGAATCTCACGGTTATGAGCTTTTCGACCTCGAGGTTTACAGCTTCCCTAAGTCGTGGGGCCAAAGTATGCTTCTTCTGTTTTACTACAACAACATGAGGGATGAGGTCGAGGCGATGACATGCTAAACTGGGGTCGACACCGGGCATCTCCTGAAACGTCAATGCGAAGATGTCTTTGTTGGCTCAAAGGAAGTCGATGAGTTCGAGGCGCTTGGCCTCATTTAGAAATGAACCAATGAACGTACCTCGACCGGGACCGTCGAGTTCAATATAGACAGTGGGTTCAATAGGTGTTGTAGCTGGTGTCGCGGGTATGGGGGTCAAGAGATGCATTGATTGTTATGGTTGTTTGACAAGTTTTCGGGTCTGATCGATCTCAGGATGTTCACATGAGCGGGCGAAGCGTTGGAAGCCTTTCAGGTTTCACGTACCACAGGAGGTAGTGAAACGAAGGGTCTAATAGTAGGTCGAAGGTATGGCGCGCATGGCGTGGAGCCAGTCGCGCCCAAGGATACCGAGATATTCAGATTTCTTGTTGATGACAAGAAAACTGGTTACAACAAATATGGGTATTTACGTCACTAAAAAAGTGACGTGAAAAAGAAATAGCGTCACTTTTTCAAGCGACGTTGACCAAGACGACTTGATTAGTACTATGCATTTACGTCATTTTTTTAATGACGTTTTTATGTTAAAAAAGTGACGTTAAAAGTATTATTTCATTAAATAATTTATGTTTATTCACATCATTTAAAAGTGATGTAATAGGTACATTTTTACGTCAGCTAAAAAATGACGTAATATAGGTATCCTTGTCACGTTAAAAGTGACGTAATTAATGAATTAACGTCATGTGAAAAGTGATATAGACACATAAAGCAAAGAAATCTACATCACCGTAAAAGCGATGTTAATGGTTTGAAATTCAAAAAAATAATAATAAAAAATTGTCTTGCAGCTCTTGTATCTCATGCTATGCATATGAGGCACTTCAGCTGCAAGGTAGACACCTGCCTACATTTATACAAGACTTGTAACTATACTCCAGTAATAAAATACCTAAAAATAAATCAATATGTGCAGTACTTTTCAAAAAATAGAAACATATATTAATGTTGTAATGTCATACATGTTGATTTCAAGTGCAATAACAATCACGCTTACAACCGAATCTCTATGTATTTATAATAAAATTAAAACCAAAGAATCTAGAAACACTGAGTGACACTAGCATAGAGCCATAAACCACCCTGAGAAAAAAAAGAAAAAAAAGAAATGAAATGAAGATTCACCTACATTTATTTCTCCGCTTTAAACTACCAAGGAAACAAACATGGTTCGCTAATGTTGATCATTGATGCAACAACCTACCAAGACTTGGACATCATTTTCACTGCTTTTAACACTATCCTTACTAGTCTTGCTTTCATCTTCATGTGAGACATGATCTTTAGTTGATCTACATAGAGAAGAAGAAAAAACAATTAAATACATGATCATCCAGAGAAAATAAAGATTCATATATCAAAAGTAAAAGCGAGAGGACATTAAGAATATAAAACTTATAATTTTTATTTCTTAAAGTTGTTTTTCATGATTACTTAAGACCATATCCATGGCTATTTTCTGGTTCCTTTGTCAGAGAATGCACATCTAAGGTGGGAATTTAACTAAATCTACTTGGGTCGGAATTTGAGAGTTTCACCTCTTAGTCCATATCAGATGGTTTATTTAGGTTCACCCTCTTAAAATCTGAATCTGCCTGAGAAGAATTTGCACTTGACACCGTTGGTAACTCATCGCTTTTATAGCTCAAGCATGAGACATCTAGCACTTCTATTGGGTTCTGGGGCACAGATTGAACTGCCGCACTTCTTTGAAGCTCATGAATAAGTTCAAGACACTTGAAAACTCTCTCCTACATATCCAAAATAAATTCCTCATTTAATCAATATACAAACACTTCCAAGGATAATAAAAAAAAAATGAGTAAAAGCATTAGTTTGATTGAGTAGTTCACCTTTTGTACATTTTTTATGAAGCAAGGTTCATACTTGTCAAGATAGGTTTCCCTTATTACAGATATTGACACCGCTGCAGCAACCTCAGAAGGCTTGAATTCCAAGTATTCAATCCCTATATTGATTTCCCAGACAACATTGATTAAACTTTTGCTCCAATATACTTTGTTTCATATCAAAAGAGTGAAGATTTTGGAAGAAAAAGAAGAGACGAAAAATACCTCTAGTTAGTCTTAAAATAAGCTCAACTAATCGAGATTTCTGTGAGCTTGGTGGAGGTAGATCATCATTGTTCTTACGAAAGAAGTAGTCCATGAAAGTGAAAGGTGTCACAGCTCTCATTCTCCACTTCAATGTGTTCAACACTAGAAGCTCCATTCTCTGTATAGTTTTAACTTCAAAGATGAACTTGCATTCCTCAACCTTCAAGTAAACACATAACAATTCAGGAATGTACACATGACTAACAATATAAAAAACATCTCAAACAAGTCTATATGTTTTTGAACCTGCAAATCTACAGATAGAGGCACTTTTATCTCCTCCATTTTGGCTGCTAAGGATAAACAAGCTACATCTAACAACTGCATTATCCAAGCTTTCCCTCTCTACATAAACATACAAACAATGAACACAATCAGCATCTGAAACTAATAAACTAAATTAGCTAATGAAGAATACACATGTGTACCTACAAATCTGTAGTGACCACTCAGGCTATGCTCATGCTATTGACCTAAGATCGCAGATGGACTATACACAAACTATTAGACCACTACTCCCAAACTCTTAGGCTATGCTCTAAGAGTTTCTCCGGCATCAGTCATATAATCCGTAAGGTCTTCATGCCCAAGGATCCCAAGATTCACGCTTTTAAAGACTCAAGAGAAGTTTCTGAGCTACTAGTCCTGTCTAAACCACTTAGGAAGCTAGAGCGTAGCTTTGAAAGAAAAGATGAGGCATAAGACGAGTCATGGGCACATGAAGAGCGTAGCCAAGGATCCTTCCCTCCCTTTCCGCATATCATAATAACGGCTTTAGTAAGTAGCTTTAGGGGTCAGGTCCGAAACACATGCAAGCCAGCGACAAAAGTAGCTGGAGGGTGTGAATATGCGCTGAGGGAAGCACTCCTAAAAGAAAGTCAGTCTATAGTGAATAGCAAGAAGAGCTATGGTACGACATAGCGCATCATGAATTCACTATAAAGGAAAAGCAAGAGAACCCCAACCACGCTTCCTTTTTAGAGCTTTGAGGCAAGGATAAGACCGAAGCACATAGCTACTTTCTTCCATACCGAATAGCTACTTTCTTCCATACCGAAGCATATAGCGACTTTCGCCGAGGATCCTTGGAAGTTAGGTTCTTCGCTTTCTTGAAGCACATAGCGACTTTTTTCCATTGTCTACAATACTCATACCATAGTTACGGCCATCACACCTAGCAGCTCCACTACCTTTAACCTTTACTTAAATGGGTAAGATAGCTTTCTTTTACTATAAGATAGGGGATGCTTAGTAGTTGCTTTGTCTCCTCCTCCCCGGAGAAAAGAGAATAGGTGTAATAGGTGCTGGAATAAAAAGATGAGTAGCTGGAAGGATCCTCAAGAGAGAATAGGTGGGCTTTAGTACTTTAGGAGTTAAATAAGGGTTGTGGAATAGGCTTTAAGTAGCTGGAAGGATCCTCAGTAATTTAAAAGCGTATGCAGGTTAGCTAGAGACTGGCAATTAGATGGGCGTTAGTCACATCGCACCAGTAGACAGAGAAAGCCACTGAGGGGAGAACCTTCAAAGATAAACTACGCATGGAAAAAAAAGAAGCCTCATACTAGGACGGAAGCGTAGTAAAGACTTAGAAATCATCTGCGAGACTTAGAAATCATCTGCGAGTCAAGCCTAGCTAGACAGAGAAGAGAGTTCGCTACCTTTAGGGCATATAGGAAGCCCCGACCTCAACCTGACTTGCATACGGGAAAAAAGGTGGGGTAGTTTAGGAGTCTAAATCAAAGGATTCCTCTTCTTGCTACTGGCCTTAAAAGAGGATAGTTTGCTGGTTTCTTGCTGGTCGCACACCTAGTCGAAATCAAGGATTCTGGCTTTTTTTTAAACTCTGGTTTCTATTGGTTTCTTGCAGGGCCATTAATTTCTTGTTGTTTTCTTTTTTACAGACATTTACCTGCTCTTGTTTAGAAGACGAGCATGTCTCTTGCTTTCTAGTGCCTAGGGGCTTCCTCAATTTCATTGTGGTAACTTTCTAGCGTTGGCTTTGGGGAACAACATCCTCCGCCATAGTAGGCTACGGAATGCATTTGTCATGAGGGATTTTCATAGAACGCAACCCCCTAAACTACTCTTTCCAAGCAAAGAAGGCTACCCGTACGCAAGTAAAGTAGAAAATGAAGCCTTAGAAGGCAGTTTAAAAAGCATCGGAAGGAGCCAACGCAGTTTAAAAAGTACCGGTACGACGCTCCAATTCCAATGCGAGGAGACCAAAATCAATCAACTGCAACTAAAGGCGATAGGGGCAAAAAACTACTTTGAAAGACTAACCTGTTGGACAGGTATTACCTTACCAGGTCTTTCAAGATCTCAAATTTCCTTCATTTCTTACCAGCCATTATCATCTATATGAACTCCGTCTCCTGTTCTTGTCCTACACCAGTTGTAGGCACCAAGATGACACTGTTGCGATATTCTGCAGTCTACTTCTGACAAAGAAATGGAGATTGGTATTAGACAATGTAGAGATGAGGAACTGATATCCATGACTCATTAATAGCATATCCTTAATACTTGTTGCTGATACAAGAAAGTTTATTCTTCTACAAAGGTACTTCCATATTTATAGAACTTGGCAGCTTCATCTATCTTTTGTGAGTATTTATGAATATTACGAATTGTCTTCATTTTATAGTTTCTTTCTGATTTCTCGGCTTAGGTCTTTCTATTAACCAGTTAAAGTGAGGAAGAACAATTAATAGTCTTGCTTCTCTATTCATTTTAGGCCATAGACAGCTATGAACATCATCAAGAATTAACAAACCCAAGCATACCATGTGTGACTATCTAAGCCCCACAATCCAGTTGAAATTTGGTATTGTACTTATGTACTGACGATATCTCCTACAATAACTTACAGCTGAACTTGTCACCTGAACAGATTTTCTCAACTATGTAAAGAATTGTGAGAAGTACGAAGGAATGTTATACATTATTCTGGGCATAACTAGCGGACATACATGAAGTCCCATTAATCTTACTTGTAAAATTTGTTATTTTGATTACTTGTAATGCATGTGTGTTCATCGCTGAAGCCTCTGTTTGAGGGAATGAAATAGTGTTTTACTCTCGAGAAACTCTGGGATATTTGCTCTTATTGTAGAAATTAATGGATCAAGTATACTTTAGATGCCCGGGTTTACTGTTTTTTGTTTTTTTGAAAAGTGAACTTTATATAGGAAAAAAAAAGGAAATACAGGGAGAAAAGAAGAAGAAGAAGAAAACAAGACGACTCCTCACTCAGTAGGCACACTTACTGTTACACCACTAATAATTCCAATAATATGATATAGAGTAAGTAATTCTACAAGGAATATAGGTGATCCAAATATTTGGTGTATATTAATATCAAAGAAGAGCTAGGGAAATCATACATTTACCTTGAATCCAATCTAATCAACCTCTTCAATATGAAATTGAGAAGATAAAGATTGATACCCAATCAACTAAATTTCTTCAATCTGAAATTAAGAAGATAAAAATTCAAACCCGCTCATATAAGATTGATTTATAGGGGGGGAAATTAAATCTAAAATAAGGGCTTATAGAAAAACCATAACTTACCTTGAACCCAATCCAATGAGTTTCCCCAATTTGAAATTGGGATGACGATGATGGCAGAGAAAAATTGAAAAGGCAAAGATTGTAGAGATAAGTCGAGAAGATGAAGATTAGGGCTCGGGCTCGATTCAACCTCCATGGTTGATGGCTCCTCCTTTGAGTTTCCCTCAATTCTTTCAAGTTTAGGGCTCTTAATCCCATTGTAGTAAGGTTTTACAATTCTTCTCCCCTTTACGGTTAATCTCCACAGAAATCTCTACAGGATCTCCTAAAAAACTCAATTCCCATGAAAAATTGTTTTGTGCTTCTTTAACTTTAGCCTCACGGGTTTTTTTAACATTAAAACGAAGAGAAACCACGTCAGGGAGGGAAATAGTGACGTGACTGAGATAAGAAAACTTTTAACATCATAATAAAAATGACCTTACTGGAATACATTCTATGTCATCCCTAAAACGACGTCAATAGTATAAAAAAGATTGTATGACGTCACTTTGTGAAGAAATGACATCGTAAGTACTTGGGTTATTAATGTTTCGCGAACAAAAAGTTAAAAATAGAGTTATAACGTCATTTTTTAAATAAATGACTTTATTTAGGTGACGTTAAAATCTTATTTTCTTGTAGTGGCCGGTAGTAACTGGAAGGCTAATTCGACCAACAGCGACTTCGGTAGCCCCGTTAAAACCTTTTAGTTTGACATTAGCGGCAGTGATGAGGTTTGTTTTGTTCATGGCTTGGATGGTTTAAAGGAAAAGTACATCGGTTGCACTTCCCGTATCGATAAGCATGGTGTAGAGGACGAGGTGTTCGACCTTAATCATAATGACTAATAGGTCGGAATGGGGAAAAACGAACATGCGACGTGTCGTAGTTGATAAATGAGATACCCTTGGGTCGGAGATATTGACTTGATTCTAGCAGGAGGGTGGGTAGCTTCTCCTAGTAAGTAAGTTTGCAGCATTATTCGACCCGCTTGCGCTTGCTTTTAGAATGACCGATGTCGATATTATTGACCTCGATGAAATGAACCAGGTAGATGTGTACCTCGGCTGGGTCGGCAGCAGGCGGGTTGAGGTTTGAGGTACGACCCGTCGAGGTAACTAGGCAAGTCAGCAACATACTGATATAGACGACCTGCCTTGAGAATTATTTCGAGAGAGCGCTGCAGGGCGAAGCATTTGTTTGTGTGGTGGAAGTTGCACTTATGGTTCTGGCCGTAAGGTTTGCCTTGTTTGTCCTCGATGGGGAAAGGGGTACACCATATGGAGTCCGCCTGAATCTATGGTAGAAGGGTGCTGATAGAAGCAGTAAGCTTGGGTAAGACCAGCTTTGGCCTTTTTTGTGGGCTTCGGTAGTGTCGTCAGTATGGGGGCGTTTACGACTCTCAGTCTCCTGTGAGACAGGAGCGATCAGAGGTGTAGAAGGTGGCCCCTGTCGAGGTTTGTTCTGTTGATTGGTGGATGAAGGTTGCGCCTGGCGATTGGACTCGCGGAGGCGCACGAGGTCGATGTATCCGTTTACTTTGGATAACATCTCCTCGAGGGTTCGAGGTTTGTGGAGTACGATGTACTCCTTGACGAGGCTATTATCCGACAGCGCATTGGAAAAGGCGAGGACGACGTTCACGCAGTCAAGGTTTTCGATCTTGCGCAACTCGTTGAGGAACCTCTTGGTGAAGGCCTCAAGGGTTTTACTATGAGATTTTCTTAAATTGAAGAGGGTATCGACCCGGACTTCACGGTCCTTGTTGAAGGAAAATTGGGCGATGAAAAGGTTAGATAACTGCTCGAAGCTTCGGATGGATCCGTTGGGGATGCTATGATACCATCTCAGAGGACTATCTGTTAGGCTGGTGGGAAATAACCGGTACAACAGGTGGTCGGCCGTAGAGTATAAGCTTAAGGTGTTTTGGAACTCAAGGATATGAGATTGGGGGTCGGTGTTGCGATACTTGCCAATTTTGGGGGAATGAAAGTTTAGAGGCACCTCGACAGCGAAGAGTTTGGGGCAAAGTGGATTATTTAACCGACTCCATGAGTTCGGCGTGGGGTTCGCACTGATTCAGGGATCAGGATGGAGTTTCTGGTCGAAGTCATGTTGTGCAAGATACGCAGGATGAGGAGGGGATTTTTGAGGCCTCAGGGGAAGAGGCCGAATATTCGGCGTATGCTCAGCGTTACGCTCCCCGAGTCGTTCTCGAGTAGGCGGCGTCGAGGCTATCTGGCAGTTCAAAGGGTAGAGTCGGATGAGTCCTCCATGGGGTGCATGGCAAGGTGGATTGAGCCAGTACGGAGGATTGTGGGGGGAGCACCCTCGGCTCCAAGATGGAACGGGGGTACGTCAGGATCTGGGTGGGGCCCCAATCGGGCGCGGGCAGAGACGCACGATGGGGCGGGAGCTCGAGATGGTAGGGGAGCGTCTTGAGGCTGATAACGTTCTAATTCGCGAACTGTATTACGCAAATCGTCGAGGGCACAATATTGTCTATCGGCGTCGTTCAAACTACGTTGCCGTTCGACTTTGACCTCTTGTCTGCGTTCTTCACGCTCCTGGTGTAATTGGCTTCTATGACGCTCCTTGGCTTGAGCGAATTGTTGTATCATAAGGGCAAGCTGGGTGGCCACTCCGTCGGCGGAGTTACCGGCATGGGTAGATGCAGAGCAGAGGGTGGGGGCCATTGTAGGTGGATATCAGGAAAAGGGAAAAGGTCGGAAACGGAAGGAAGAGGCTGGTAGGGTGGGAAAGCACAAACGGTGCCAAATGTAGGGGACTAACTTCGTGGGGAAGGAAGTTGACTCTTGCACTGCGAATATTATCTCCAATCAAAGGATGCAAGCATATAATCAGTAATAACACTAATCTACTGACAATATACTTGCGTGGAGGCCTAGAATGGGTCACTCCACGATCTCTGATAAGGATTTTTAAGAGTATTAATATAAAGATTGAGTAGCCGAAGTTTCGAGTACAAGGTGATTACAGGGTATTCGAAGGTAAAATGCAAGGTCTGCGGGGAGAGTTTTTCTAACTACTCCATAATCCCCCCTCCCTCCTATTTATAGAACATAAGAAAGGCTGAGTCGTCATGGGAGGTCAAATTACAAGAGTATCATCCGGACAACTGACTTGTACCCGAAGTCGGTTCTGACGCCGTAACTGTCCGGTCTGACACTGTAGCCGTTGTTGGTTCTAACACTGTGGTTGTTGGATATAACACTATAGTTGTCGAGCGGCGTGCTCTGCCATTCTGTCTGGTGAGCTGGTTGTCTGATATGTTTTCCTTCGACTACGTACGATCATGGTCGAGGCCCGTTCTCAGTCGAGTGTTTGTATAGTCTCAGAGGGCTTGATTATGAGTTTATTAGGCTTTGGGTCATCGGGTAGGCTTCGATGTAGCCTTCGAGTGTTCGACTGGAGCTAGAAGGCTACGACTAGGCTACTACACTGCCTTTCCTCAAGTATATTAGACCAAATAATGATTTTACTGGTGAACTCCCTGAAGATGTCAATAAAAGAAGAAGACTGATAGACAATGCTAAACGATACACAGTTCTTGACAATATCTTTTTCAACAGATCAGTTACAGGTCATTATCTCAAATGTTTATCAAATACATAAGCCATCAACTTTTTACGAGAATTACATGAAGGTACTTGTAGATCATATGCGGCACGACGATCTTTGGCAAATCACGATGTAACTCAGAGAGTATTTTGGCCTAGAATGAGAACAAAGGCCATTGAGTATGCAAAGAAATGTGACGCATGTTAGCAACATGGACCCAAAATTTGAGCTTCAGCCTTAGAACTTCACTCTAGCAAAGTATGTTGGCCTTTTAAAAGATGGGCCCTCGACCTAGTGGGGGAATTACCAAACACACCTAAGAAAAAGATACATCTTTTGGTAGCAACCGTCTACTTTACCAAATAGGTAGAAGCAGTCCCTTTGTGTCGAACACGAGAAGAAGAGGTCATCAAGTTCATATGGAAGAATATTATCACAAGGTTGGGTTGCCCACATCTCATCAGAATCGATAATTGACCACAGTTCGTTGGTGAAAATGTAGCCGCATTTCTGCACAAACATAACATCGTACACTCTCCTTTAAATACTTACTACCCATAGGGGAATGGTCAAGCATAAATCATCAACCGAACTATAATTGATGGGATAAAAAAGTGTTTGAAAGAGAAAAAAGGAATTTGGATTAAGGAATTACCACATGTATTATGGGCATATCGAACAACCCCACGGATATTTACGGCTTGTACCCCTTTCATGTTAGCATACGAAACTGAAGTTGTTATCCCAACTAAATATCATCACCCTGTACGTGACCATGAAATGATAGATGAAGAGAATGAATTTCAGTTAGCATGCAATATGAACTGGATCAAAGAAATACGAGATCAAGCAATTATGAATCTTTAAGGATACCATCAGGGGTTGGCCAAATCTTCCAACAAACGAGTTCGTAACAGAGAATTTGACATTCAAGACCTCGTTCTACGAAAAATGCCAAAACACAGAAAGGAGTTAAATGCCGAGAAACTTGCAGATAACTGGGAAGGGCTTTTCATTGTAGTCGGTAAAAGCGAACTCACTACAACAAATAAGGGTTTTCACGTCACTTTTTCAATGACGTTAATGGCTTTTAACGTCATTTTAGCAAGTGAGATGAAAAGTGAACGTGAAAAGTTACAGTTTATCCACATCATTTTTAAAAGTGATGTTAAATGAATTTGGTAAATGACGTCATTGGTAATTAATTCCGGCCGACGACTGTCAGAAGTATATTTTTAACATCACTTATTGATATCACTCCAAAATGACGTTGTTTATCTCTTCAACGCCATTTATTTAATGACGTGTTTAGTCTTCCAAATTGAAAAAATAAATAAATATATATATATATAGATTTTTTCTTTACAAATCCTCTGATCTTCCTGCTCCTGCACATTCCCACCCATTTTGGTGGATTACAACAAAATTACACAAGCATATAAAAAGTAAAATACATCAACCAAAAATAAATTATATAAGAACTTAAATATTTGGGCATTCCTTTTTAGAGTTAACAGCTTGTAGTTTTCCTTTATTTGGGCATTCCTTTTTAGAGTTATCATTTTCTTTGTTTTTGAAACACAAATCAAAGAAGAAATCGTAAAATATGAAACAGTAAAGCAACTATCAAGCAAGGCAGCACTAACACAAGTCATACCATATGCTTCTCATGGTTTTTGAAAGGGTACATGCTTCTAATGTAAAGGCAAAGAAAGCAGGTTATACGAAATAAATCATGAGGGTGATCTTTAGTACTTACCGTCAAACTCAAGATGATATTTTGAAGTTCTTGGGCTAGAGGAGAACACCTTCTTCAAATAGCTGCAACTAAAAGTAAAAATATTTATCAAAAATGAGTTGCATGCATATTTTGGTCACTTAGTGTAAATTATTTTCTAGAAATATAAGATTGCTTGCAAGGTAGACCATATATATAACTTCCTTTTATATTTGCCTTCCCTCACTGTCAAATACGTTAACCCAATAAATAAAAGCACCATTAAAGTCTAAACACCAAGAGACAGCCTTGCAAAAAAAAACACCAAGAGACAGATAGATTGATGGATGATCAATAAAAGAAAGACAAGATTGACGATGCAATAAGTTTAACTAGGGTCAATTGGTTTGGAGTAATTTTGAAAGACGAAATTTGAAGAAGAGAAGATGATGATCTGGCTAATAGGATATTTCACTGAACATATGGTAGGATGAGATCAATTGGGGTTAGCTCAGATTACATGAAACCAATACCATTCTAAATCCACCATGTAACTTCACTTTTTTCTTTTTCTTTAATTTCTAAGTTTTAAGAAAACAAAGACTTCTAGTTTGTAATTCCTAATTATCATCGATAATGCTAGTTGAGCCTATAGCAACCATTATTCATTAGGATCATTTTTTATTTTCTACTTTTGCTTACTGGTTTAGAAATTTGCATAAGTCGTAGACTACGAAATTAGACTTAATGTGAAAGAAGTGGAATGATATATATCTTTGGAAGAGTGATACTCCTTGTATTTTCTTTTCTATTTTTCTACTATAAAGCTCACTTTACAAAAACAAAATTAAGCTCCCTTCAGCTCGGTGCCTGCAGCTGAAAAGGAGATCTCCTTGGAAAGCATTAAGTAGCATATGGCTTAGCTAATTGTTAACCCCTAAGATGCTAATGTGTTCGCCCCCAAATGCCCATCACATTTCTAGCATAAACAGTTGCAAGAGGAAATCAAGAAAATTTACTTGTCCATGAAAATGGGGAAAATTTGTTGCTCTTTATCAGTGCCGTCATTCCTAGATGTCTCACCCATTAAGGCTTAACATGTGTATAGGCTGAAAATTAGTACTGATAGGATACTAAGGCTAAGTTTACCCATAGTTCCTATAGTGACCCAATTTAATAAATGACTAACTAATCCTTCTCGAGTTGGCGTTAGGTTTGTTTCTAACTATAACACATGTCAACAAGTATAAGGTCAGACGTTAAAGGGGGGTCAATGGCTTCTAAGAGGGCAAAAGTTTTCAGAAGTTACTCATGAATACAGTCAGTAAATAAAGCATACAAAGCAACTATATTCATGGGAACTTAGGAAAATATCGCAACTATATTATCTTTCTAAAGCAGTTGTCCTTGAAAAGTAAGCAATTCTACAAGGAATATAGGTGATCCAAATATTTGGTGTATATTAATATCAAAGAAGAGCTAGGGAAATCATACATTTACCTTGAATCCAATCTAATCAACCTCTTCAATATGAAATTGAGAAGATAAAGATTGATACCCAATCAACCTCTTCAATCTGAAATTGAGAAGATAAAGATTGATACCCAATCAACTAAATTTCTTCAATCTGAAATTAAGAAGATAAAGATTCAAACCCACTCATATGAGATTGATTTACAGGGGGGGAAATTAAATCTAAAACCATAACTTACCTTGAACCCAATCCAATGATTTTCCCCAATCTAAAATTGGGATGACGATGATGGCAGAGAGAAAAAAAAAAAAAAAAAAGAGGCGAAGATTGTAGAGATAAGGCGAGAAGATGAAGATTGGGGCTCGGGCTCAGTTCAGCCTCCTCCATGGTTGATGGCTCCTTCTTTGAGTTTCCCTCAATTCCTTTAATCCCATTAAGGTTTTACAATTCTTCTCTCTTTTACGGTTAATCTCTACAGGATATCTTCAAAATAAAATTATTTTGGGCTTCTCAGACTTTAGCCTCGCGGGTTTTTTTAACATTAAAACAAATATAAACCACGTCAGTAAGGGAAATAGTGACGTGACTGCGATAACAAAACTTTTAACATCAAAATAAAAATGACCTTAGTGGATTACATTCGACGCCAATAATATACAAAAAATTGTATGACGTCACTTTGTGAAGAAATAAATGACTTGGGTTATTAATGTTTTTCGGATGAAAAGTTAAAAATAGAGTTATACCATCATTTTTTAAATAAATGACTTTATTTAGGTAACGTTAAAACCTTATTTTCTTGTAGTTCTTACAGAAGAAGGAGTTCGAGTTCTAAATCTTTGGAATACAAGGAAGTTGAAAACATATCGCAGATAAGAATGTTTCACAATTCAAATTTTTATCTCTTTAGTGGGAGTTATTTTTAATTTTTATGTACGTTGTTTTTGCATTAATAAAATACTTATGTTTGATTGACGTACACATCTAGTATACATACAAAACATCTACTATACAAACAACACACATATACTATATATTTGTACATATGACCCAGTCTACTATAAACATTACACTGCACCTCTTATTAAAACAATAAAACTAGACACATGGGAAATTTATTTCTTTCGCTCCTTTGTCGAACGGTGCGAAGATTGTTTTTTCTTCCCTCCTCTCAGCAAGCTGCCTATATGATCAGTATTAGAGGAACGGAATCTCACGATATCCTACTTGCGATGTATTCGTTGAACAAATGTAAAACCTAGATCATCAAAACTATTAAAACCTTTCCTGTTTTCATCTTTTACAAACCACAGATTCTCATCCTTCGCATTTTCCACGTCAATATTTTTTCTACACTCAGTAATATACTTTCAAAATTTATTCTCCACTCTGTCCAACTCACTACAATAAAAACCAATCACCGACTCTATATGACGCTCATGGCCAGTCATAGCAACAACCTTTGCTCGCGTAGGATATAAATATTCCCTCATCCGCTTATTTGAATTATATAGTCGATCACGAGTTTCTTTTTGAACCATTTCTAAGGCCTTTAGTTTCTCTTTCACTCTATTTCTCAGCGATATCTTTTCTATCACTCGAGCATCAAGCTAAACGTTTTGCTCGGTACACTGATTTAACGTTTCTTGAGATTTTTCCAACTCACTCTCTAAATTGGCTCGTATAGTCTTCTATTTTTTTTATTGACGTTGAAAAATAAGATCCCCATCGCCTTCTAATCCTACACAAGACCGAAGACGTCGATTCAGACATGCACAAGCCCATATCATTAAGTTCTATATATAATAGATACACCAGCACGAGCTAAACATTTATTAGCTTCTGCACTATGACGATTTCTTGCTTCTTGCGCCAAAGATTGCACCCGAGCTGGATCAGGTACCGCACCCCTCTCTTTTAAAATGTGTATGTAAACGTCCTTTAAACCTCGCTCACTATCCACTTCGGCCTCAAAATATAGTGTCAAATATAGCAACGCTTTTTGACACTTCACCTTTTCGCCCTTCTTTGTAAAATGAACCTCTTTTAAAAAAAAGATATAATAAATTAAACCTATCATCCTCTTTCCTCTTAGATTCATCCCTCTCTATTTTTATTTTTGCATATCTACCTTGAAGTTCATACAATTTTCTAAAATTCTTATCCGACACAGATATATAATGTCTTATCTCATATTTAGTTTTATTTATAACCTATTAAGTGCGATTCATGGAGTTCCTATCCCAAGTCAACGCTCTCTGCAGATCATTAACAGTTTGCCTTAACCGCTCTACGTCTTACACAGATTACAAATTTTATATTATTAACACAATTCAAATTCACAGAACAAAAACAATTATGTTTACCAAAAAATCTATAGTTTCCCAATATAGAATTTTACATTCACATAATAGATCAAAAATTTAAATAGGAACTCCATGCCGATCAAATTGATAAAAATAAAATAAAAGAGAAAGCCTAACAACCATTGTTAGGATCTACCTCTTGGGGTGACTTCGCCTTAGCAGTACCATCCGAAACTTGGGCAGTACTTTTGGAAGGGGGAACATTTGCCACGTCTACAAGAGAAGAATCACCATCAGCTGGCCGATCCTTCTCGACATGTTCATCCTCGACCTCAGAAGGGAATATGATGTCTTCATATTTACCTGCAAGCCCAAGCGTAATATTGTTCTCGGATAGACCGAAGAAACGATACGACTGGATCAGGTTATTACGCCCAACCTTAATCGTCTCCACCACCTTCTCTATAATTTTTTGCCGTTCCGCCAACTGAGTCTGGAGCTCCAACCGAATGACCGCTTTAGCATCCTCCACAGCTCTCTCTTTTTCTCTGTCGAACTCGGCAGTCAGTCCACTCAACTAAGCTTTTAACTTTATATTCTCTTCCATTTGAGCCTCGACCTTGCGGGAGAGCTTCAAATGTTCTTTGTTCCTCTTCAGGAAAAATTGAGAAGAATCTTTCACCAACATAAACAACTGCAAGATACTATTCAACTCAGGAACAATCATACTAAACAAAAACAAACCACAAAATAATGTCGCAATGAAAATTTACTTGTGTAACCTACTCTTGGAAGATTACCTCGAGCTTCTCTGAATCGTTCTCAACAAGATGAAAGCAACGATTCTCTACTACCCTAAGCTTCATTACTACGTCGAACCGAGTTCAGTCACTCCCTTGGAGCTCATGGTTTTTTTGCTTAGCCAGTGCGGACTCATTTTTATCATGGGTGATCACATCACCAACCATTCGACTTTTCGAAACCTCAACTTCAGAGTTGTCCCGAACTGGCATAGTGACACATTCAGCTATAGTAGAACCTCTGTAGTAGACCGTAGAAGTTCTTGGTTTAACTTTTTCAACCTACGAAATTTTGGGTATCACTTAAAGACTCTGAAGGAGGGATATTCGCAAAATTAGGTACAGGATGGAGGTCAAATTTACCAGTATTCCCTGATGAACTCTTTTTATTGACAGTCTCCCCTTGACCTGCCATAGCCCGTCTCTAGTTAGCACGTTGAACTTTGGGAATCTCTGAGTTTACTCTTTTGTCCTTTCGGATATTCAAATCGCCAAGAACTTTTTTCAGTTAGTTCTATTCTCGAGACACACGATCAAACAAGCTCGAATCGTCAGGGGTAGTGATAGCTTGAGGACCTACAAAAGATAAATATAATAATTGATGAGAAGCCCGAGTATATCAAGACATTTACTTAAGATATCAATGGACACTTACTCAAATTAAAATACTTAATTCCAGCTTGAGCGCTGGTTCATCTGGGACCTGCATATAGTTTCCCTTAACCAATACCAGATGGTCATTCCATGGTCGACCAGTAGAATCAAAATTGAAAAACTTTGGTCTCGATGAATCACTATACAGGTAGTAACTCTTACTGGCTTTCAAATACTTCATCTTATAATATTTCATCACATCAACAATAACAAATTGCTTAGCAACACCACTCACTTTCCACCTCTCATTTAAAGTCTCACAGACCCTCATCATCTCATATACATTACCATTCAGCTATGTTGGGCAGCAATGTAACAGATTCATGACCCTTTTTTGGAAGAAGGTTAACGATACTCTAAGGCCATAAGATAATTAGTTCGTATAGCATAAGAAGCCATCACTCGGACCTAACTCCATAGATCCATTATAATACACTATTGTCAAATCGTTCTGAATTCCCCTATCTGACTAAAAGAGGTCGAAGTCAGGACCTTGGCAACACATTCCCCCCCCCCCCTTCCACTAGAAAAAATACCATAAACTAGAAACCTTCCTCCATTACATACTTCCCCCATGTCCCTTTCAATTTTTTTTTGTATCTCAGAAACTATTTTCCCACATTTACCCCCTCTAGGTATATACAAAACTCCATATCACCCTTGTTTCCCTTCCAATGTCCTTCACTACTCTATGATAGACCTGAGCAGGTATATTTCCTAGCATACCTATTAATACCTCCTTATTGTTTATGACCTCCTTCATGCAATTACAGTTGCCCTTTCTACCAGACGACGATATTTCTTTCGAGCTTGTTGAAACTATGAACTTACTCCTAGGACTTAAATTTTTAGTACGCATACTCGACCTACATTTCGAAGAAATAGGCGCTTGTTAAATCTATCTCTATGGTCCATTTAAAGAGATGGAGCCACAACTTACAAAACAAGTAGAATAATTCAACAAATATTGTTCTCTCCTAATTACTCAATTACCCTTGCAACAAACTTTTCCTTATTGACATTCAAAATTTCAAAGAAATATTTAACTTCCCACACAAACAGTCACAAACACAAGCAAGATTATAAAGAAAATTGGGGATTACAACCCCAAATCTACAATAACCTACTCTGTAATTTCTCCAAACATAGTATCCTTCAAAATAATAGGCGAGGAACAAAAATTGCTAAATTACTACTAAAATCCCAACTCACAAAAAACCCAGAAATTCCCAAAACACAAATTTGCAAATGCAAATACACACTATAGAATCAAGAATCAAGAATCCACACTAACTTGCACTATACGATCCACAATCCTCTGTCTTGCCAGCAATTTATGAAAGAATCCTCTATTTGCATTGACCTTCAAGAACAGTAGTACCACCACAAAAGTTTTTTGTCAACAATGGTGGGAAATTCTCAAAGTTCAGATGTTTTCTCTCTTTAGACGTTCCATTCTCCATAATTTTTTTTCTCTCTAAAATTATTGAAAACCCCAGGGGAAGAAAGAAATGAGTTCTAATACTCTCTCTTGGTTTTTAAAACGGCGGTTCTCTTCTACACGTATCAGTCCTCCCTACCTTCTGCGTAAATTCAAAATATTTAACAGTTGTATTCAAAATAAATAAATAATAATAGTTGTTACACATCAGGCCAACACTATAAGCGGCACGAATCAAGTAAACTTGTACCAGACAATTTAAAGATAAAATTTGTCCTTATCAATCGTAAAGATACAATTAACAAGTACATAATTTTGCGAAAATCCTTTATTCATTCGACTCGGGCTGACAACATAAACAACTACATTCAGATATAGTTACATTTAAAGCACCTAGGGTGACTTGGTTCACCACACAAAATTATTTCCCCACCTGTTGCTCTTTTGTCATCTTCTGTGAGTTTGTCCAACGCGATCTCCCTCACATTACTTTCTCGAACTGCCGCATCAAGAATAAGACTACGAAAAACATCACACCAGAAGTGGTGGTCCAGTTTGACGTATTTTTCTTCATCATTCAGACCTTCCAACTGCAATGGTCACTCCGGTAAAATAGCGTCATAAGGCAACAAACGAAAGTATCTCTCATGCAGTTTAACCACCTTGATGGCTAACCTACCTTCCACTGCGTATTGTAGACGTTGGGAACATGTTTTTACCATGACAATATATGAGCACATGGGTAGATAGGAGCTGCCAACGTATGTTCTCTATAAATTGGGGAAGAATATTTGACCAAGTCACAGGTAACTCTTACCCACACAGTTCAAAATAATCTTCCACGGCTTTACGTATAACAGTTTGCATAAATTATGCATACAAGGCCGACATACTTAAAACAAAAAATACATAAAACACTTGCACAAAACAGGAACAAAAGTACGTATTTATTTCAAAACGTAAGGTTTACAAATAAGTTTTTTAAAGAAAACCTATTTACAATCTATACAACCACAATAACGGACCTTCTTCAAGTCCACAACAGAGGCATTGTCTTCATCTTCTACTGTCTCTTCTGCCAAGCTGCAAAGACTATCCATGCGCTCCACTTCTGACAAGAAAATGCAGTAGAATTGGCAGAGCCAAAAAAAGCCTTCTTCGGTAAATTCTGCTTCATCATCACACAACCCCTGGTACGAAGGTTCCACAAGTATGGGAGTGGGGTCTGCCAGAGATTGTTGCCCAAAGTATCAAGTTTAAAGCTCTTCAAACTTTGCTTATATACGCCTTGCAAACTCTTTATTACACGTATGAGATCTTGTCTTCACCATGATACAAATGTGACGAGTTAGTAAGCAAGGTGTTCATAAAGAATGTGATATTTATAGCCTAAAATACTTATGTTGCAAATCCCAACAATAAAAAAGAATGTCATCAATACACTTGGAATTCTGAAAGACTAGTCAAGTCAAGGCAAGTATTCAAGAATAAACATGGGAAATAATTTTACCACATTTAATGCATCAGAGATGAGTTTTCTCAATCAACACCACTCGTGTTCTTGGTTAAGAGGAGGCGATTGTAATGACTTATTCCTTCCCTCGACCTCTTAGAAGCTTTGATATTGACCTTCGTACAAATAGTTTGACTCCATAATTGTTTGAAGTCATTAAAGAAGCTGTTACATAACAGAATAATCAGACCGTTACACAACCATTATGATAACTTGTCAAAACTATGCTGTAACGTTCGTCATTAAAAGATATAACGACCATAAAACGGTCATAATACCAGACTTATAAATTGGTTAAAAAAATGAACAAATTAGTGACACATTTTTCTATCTACAAAGTTTGTACTAAACTATCTAGAATACTCGTTGTACTAGATAATCACTCAGTCAATAAGATCAGTATTTTTAAATCCTCAAGAGAGGTCATGGTTTTTACTTATTCAGATATTTCCACGTTAATTCTTATGTGTTGGTGATTATTTGATATTACTAGCGTTCTAATCATATTTGGTGTGAGATACTAAGTTCGAGATCCAAAATTAGGCTTTTACAAACTCCAATAGAGAGAAGATAATGCAACAACCCCTACCTTGTGCAAAAATGGTTACCACCACCTGCTACCGAGGTATTGATAACAGGTCTAGGTGTCATTTATACAGCTTAAGTGATCGAGGCTCTAGCTGAACAAGTTTTGTAAACGACTCCTAACTTAGATAATTCAACTTTGTCAATGATGAACGTTTCGCAAGTACGATGTGCAAATCCGATGCATTTGCGATGAATTGCATTGCATTAAAAATCGGGGGAATTTTTTCAATAAATGTATGAATGCAAATGCACTGCAAAGTACAACTAATTGCATATTGATGTTTATGTTTGGTTATGTGCATTGTTATGCAAATACAAATGCAAATGTTAACTACCTTTTTTTTATCCCTTAAAATGTCCTTATTTTTCTCCTATTTTCTCTCCTAAGTAGAAGCCAAAATGCAAACTGTTGCAGAGATTTTTCAATGTAGTGAAATGCAAGAAAAAAAGGAAGTTTTTGCATGGAAATACAAGTTATTTGTTTTGTAAAAGTAAACCAAGCACATGGAAGCGGTTAGAAATGCAAATTGCTTGCATTTGTATCTGTTTGCACTGAACCAAGCTGAGCCATAAAGAATAGATATTGGTGGAAAAGTGAGATCGAAGAACTACTGTACACCTATACCTAACTTGAATTTGATGTACTTTTTTTTTTTAAAGATAAGCTGCTTCTGATAGGAAATGATCTCAGGACCTTTTGGTTTTTCAAGCACTAGCTCTACCAACTGACCAAGTCTCTGCTGGTAACTTGACTTTAAGGGTGATAACCTATATATGATGTCAATCATTAAATACATCAAAATGATTTAAAGGGTGGCGCACCGATGAAGAATTTTGTATAATATATATATATATATATATATGTATATCCAGGGGCGGAGCCAAAGATTTACACTAGGGGGCGCCGGGGGTAGATCCCCCGAAATTTTTTCGGGCTTTTAAAGGGTATTTCGATAATTTTACTTATATTAATTTCCAAAGATATAGATAGTAATGGTCCCAAACCCAACTCTTAAAACCCAACTGAGCTTGAACCTACTATTTATTTATTTATTATGTTGTAATATAATATAAGAAGGAAATTAACAAAACAAAAAAAAAGTGGGGCTATCCCTAGTTATTTGACTTTTGCTCGAACAATGTCTAGTATTCATTTATTTTATCCTAGAGTTTTAAGCTAGAAGCTATGGAAGAGGGCATAAAACAACTGGTGGGCACATTACAGTTATACGCTTCTGTTATAGTTAACAAACTAAGTGACAGATAACAGTTATGCACTGTTACAAGCCGGTGTTAGATTTGTGAAAGAAAAAATATGAACATTGTTGGAGCATTTGAGCTAGTGGTTTGAGTCTCAAGCTTGAGCGCCAAGCAAAGAATCTTCCTGCACAATTAGTAAACTTTCAACAAAACATGAAATTCCCAATTTTCAAACTGATACCAACGACTTCCCTAAAATTAGAACTCCTAAACAAATCTCCACTGTCCCTCACCACATACTAACCCCCTGTATCACCCACTCTTGCCAATACCACCTGGATATCCATCCACGCGGCAATACCATTCACCCTCCACATAAGAGTGAGTCATTTACGACTGAAACCTCTTACTTACACTATCACGGAAACCTCTCCCGCCTTTATTTTTTTCTTGCGCAAGAAAACATCGACAACTAAACAAGAGGTGCACAATTAAGATTATATTTTTCTTGAGACCTAATTTCAAACCCAATTTAAAGATTCATTGAGGGAGAGCGATATGGAGATGGAGAATGGGGCGAAGAAATGGAGGTTCAGACCAAACGAGGAGATCAACACTGCTGCAGATATCACCATTAGAGGAATCCTCAACACTATCACGGATTGTCTCGATTCAGAAGATGAGAGACCAGTGATCCCACTCGGTCATGGCGATCCCTCGGTGTTTCCTAGCTTTCATACAACGAAGATTGCGGAAGAAGCGATTGTCGAGGCGGTTCAATCTGCCAAGTACAATTGTTACTCTCCAACCGTTGGAGTTCTTCCTGCAAGAAAGTGAGCAATTCTACATTTTACTTGGTTTAATTTGGTTATTGTGTTTTAGGGAAACTTTAGAATTTGGGTATTTTAATTTGAGGATAATTTTAGGCTGAGCCATTCAGGCCCGTCTAAATTATGGGCCTGGGCCTGGGCCTATGGGGGTTCTCAAACCATCGAAGTAGTGTTTACCAAGGCTTTAAGTTAGTAGTTTTATGACAGCTTAATGGTTGAGAACTGTTGGGGTTATAATAATTTTAGAGCATCTGTAGTTGTTTCACCAAATTTTGCTAGCCAAACTATATTTACTTAGTCTTTAGAGTCAAGTTTTATGGGTTTTTCGCATTAGAATAGCCATAATTGAATAATGCGTCCTATATTTTAGGTCTCCACTTGAGTTTTGGCTTTGAGTCATCAAATATGGCTACTCAAGATGACTTTTAAGTATTTGACTTTTAAATGGAGAGTCTAATGTGGCAAAATTGCTATGTTATGCTCTTCCAATTTGATTTTAAAGAAAAATGACTACTCTAATTCAAATGCTCTTAGATAACGGGCATAGCGCGTACTATTTGTGTGTGTGTTATCATAGGCCATTATGTTAAATTGTTAATTAATATTATTACTAACAAAATATTGCAGGATTAAGGTTGAGAGAACTTTTGTTATGATCAAACACACATTAACTGTAGGGGCCAAGTTTCGTCAGAGGGAAAACTAGCTCTTACACCATGGGGTTTATCTTCGACTAGGGGATTAAACATGTATATAAGGCAATAATAGACTATATTACTGAACTAACACACTTGCGTAGAGTCCTAGAATTGGTTTCTCCACGACCTCTAGTGAGGATTTAAATGAGTGATGATATATATCGAGTTATATGACAAATCGAATAGAAGTAGGTTACAGGGTATTCGAAGGTAATTTTGAAAGGGGTTTCAGGGAGAGTTTTTCTAACCCCTTCATAGTGCCTCCTCCCTCCTATTTATAGAAGATAGGAAACAATGTGAATCACCATGGGAGGTTAGATTACATGTATATCCTCTGGGGACAACTGTTCTGTACGTGGAGTCGGTTCTGACACTAGTTGTCAGGTGGCTCGTTTCTCTATTTTGTCTAGTGAGCTGGCTGTCAGATGTGTGCCTTCGACCATGGTAATGCTGAGTTCTGGTGCTGACTGTCTATCTTCGGCTTTGACAATGGCAATTAGCTTCGATAATGCCTTCGAGTGTTCGATTAATCTCGGAAGGCTTCGTGGGCTTAGTTACTGTCTTGTTGGGCTTCGAGTCTCTAAGTAGGCTTCGATGCAGCCTTTGAGTATTCGACTGGTGCTGGAAGGCTGCGAGTAGGCTATCTACATTCGCCCCCTCTCAACAGGGGCCTCGGAAATTGGTATAGATGGTGCGTGCTAAGAAAAACTATTAGGCATGGGAAGTTGAAGAGTTGACTGGTTGAATGTGGGCAGCTCCGAGGAGAGTAATTAAGATAAGTGTTGATTAAGGAGGTAATAAATACCCTTTAATCAAGGTATAAATAGGGGCTGTTAGGGGGAATTTCAAACATTCTTCATCTTCTTTCTTGAGTAAGCATAACAATGGAAATTACTCCAAACACTCATTACCAGAAGAGAATGGAGTAGAGGGAACGCCGTATTGAGGAGAAGACGATGGCATTGAAGCAAAAATTCTTCAGGGATCAGGGTTTGGATGTTGTGTTGCCGGACCTGGTGGAGCTGAAGTCGGGGGAGGCTATATGTGGGCATTCTTACGAGCACTGGTGGAGAGTGATGCAGTGGTTGGGCCCTTATGTGAGTAACCGATATTTCTTGTTGAAAAGCCTAGCAGCAGACCATGTGGAGGCTGAAGATGCAGCCGAGGCTCAGGCGGGGATCTGTAAGAACTACCCCGTATGTAAATAGGGTGTCTTTGGTATGGTGGTGGGTGTCTAGGGGGGTTGTTGTTCTTGTTATTTCTGGTGTTTTTGTTGTTTCTTTTTCTTGTTGATTTTGATCATATATGCCCGCGTACTTGGTATGAATGAAAAAATTATGTGTTTGTCGAAGTATGGTAGTGTAACAGTTATAGGTAATGTAGGCGATGATAGTATAAGCGCAGTTTTGATTGTCAAACTTCAAACTTGAGTAATGAAAACGAATAAAAGTGGTAAGAAAATTTGATTCTATCATTTAACGAAGAGTATTAACCAAAGGTTCGGGAACTTATGGATATGTACGATGGATTGTGGTAGAATGTAGACGATGGTTCGAAAACGAAAATATGAAACAACTCGAAAATGTCTGAGGCCGAAGGGTAGGACTATTGTGGAATGTATAAGACGGATCGAAGACGACTGTATGGGAGGTTTCGATTGCAAAAGCTGGCAGTCGAAATGGCAGAAATGTCAGAGGTGATACTATTCATAGGGCAGTGTGTCGTTGCAGGCCATCATTATGTTTCCTCGGGTATGGGAAAGAGGTGGATGTGACACGTGGACTTGAGTTGACAACTTCGGATAGTGTGTCAGAAGGTTCGAGATGGCTAAAAAATATATTATCTGGTGTAAGTGTGTGACACACATGTGGGAGCAAGTAAGGGCAATATTGGCAAAACACATCATGCCTGAAAATGATGAGGGAGTGGAAGAGTGGTAATGATGGTGAGTGAGGGAAATCGAGGTGGTTTTGTTTTTCTTACAGGTATTTAAAGAGGTGAGAAAAAGAGTCACTGTTCCTAAACAACTAAAGAGAGAGAAAGGAGGAAGAGAAGAAAACATACTCCATTGTTGCGGTTGAAGTTGCTGGAGAGGAGGAAAGAAAATGCCATTGTCGCTGATAAATATGATCTACTCAAACAGGTATGCCCTCTGACTTCTTGGTAAAGATAGGCAATTTATTTTTGTTGTTGCTTCTCTGTTTGCTCTTCGTTTGTACGGTGGGGGTAAGTTTTGCTTGGCTTTTTGTCTGTAACAGCGTAACTGAGGAATGAGGTAACACATGTGGCTGAAAGTCTGGCCAAGTGGTAAATTAGGAGGAGTGGGGGGGGGGGGTAGCAATCGAGCATTCGGTCGTAGGTTGGCCGATTTAGTGAGGGTAGATAATATTATGAAATTGAACCTTGATACTCGAATATATCAAACTAATGTCGATTCTCTTCTTCTGTAGGGTATAATGCGTACCCATCAAGCTTCGAGGATGAGGCTGGTAGATGAGGATGAGGACGAAGTAAACCAACCGAGTATATCTGGTCGAGGTCAAGGGGGTGAGAACAGTGATGTGGAAGTATTAGAAATTGCAACGGATGCCCCGTTGGCCGTAGTAGTGCCAAGTGTCAGAGCTTCGACTAGGAGCCGTCGTAGGGCTCGAGTAGTCGGAGAGAGTGATGAAGAAGAAAATGAGGAAGGAGAAGAAAGAGAGGGAAGGGGGAACGAAGGTACTGTCGAGCCTTCGGGTGATAAGAGGGACGAAGGGAAAGGGGAAAAGAGCGATAGTAGTAAAAGTACGGATGATAATTCAACAACTGTGGGTCCGGTCTCACCTCAGGAGCAGGCCAAGCTGGAGCGATTTATTGCAAAACACGGATTGTTGAAGGTAGGTGTTATTCTAGTGCCATTAAGGGCCGAGTATACGTTTAAGGATTCCCCCCAGGATAGGATTATGGCGTTCAGAGGCCAAATCCGTTTAGGGATGTAGCTTCCTCTTCGAAGGCTGGTCAAGCAGGTATTGAATTTTTGAGATGTTGCCCCATACCAGATAAATGGCAATTTTTATGAAATGATGAGGGTGGTCGAAGGGATGAATGTGGAGTTAAAATGCGAAGGGAGGTTTTTGATCTAGTGGTTCGACCTAGTGTCGTTTTATTCGAAGAAAGCGAACAAAAAGGTGGGCCACCTACCACATTCAATGCCATTCGGACAAACTATGGTTATTTGACCTGTGTTCGACTGGGCGTAGGTGGGATAAGGATTTGGTGGTTGTGAAGGGGAACTACGAGAATGTATCGGGAGAGGAGGAACTTGGGCTGAAGAACAAGCTGTACAAAGCAAGTAAGTTAGGACTCGAAGTATATTGATTGTGTGGTTCGAATAAACTGTTGATCTTTTCTTCACTGTTTTGTAGAACCCACGAATAATGGATTAAAGAACCCGCAGACTTATATTGATGAACTGATCAACCAAGACGAAGAGTGGGTAAATGTTGTTTTTCAAAAGTTGGGTATTGTCAGAAAGAGACGAAAGAAGACGGATACGTTACTGAGAGGCGTTCCTGTTGCTGCTGGGCCATCGAAGAAGAGGAAAGGAGGTACCTCAAAGAAGGCAGGTAAAATGAATTACAACAATTTGAGCCGAAAGTCAAGCTTTATACCGAGGTCTCGACGGGGAGGGCCTGGGACGGTACGGTCGAGCGTGCCTGAGACTATACCTGAGGTACCGTGGCAGACCAGCAAGGGTAAATGCAAGGTCACTGACGATGCTTCGACAGCGCAGTAAACGAAGACAACTTTGAGGAAGAGGGATTGTGAGCAGATGGCCGATGATGAGGATGACCCAGCCGAAGTGAGGCGACGCGAGATCGAACTAGAGGAGAGAGCGCTCAAGTCACAGCCGAGTCGATGACTACTCTCTGTGGTACAAACCCGGATGAAATGTCGAAGTAAGTTAGCAAAGCTCTGCATCAGGTAAGTGTTTATGGAATTTTGAAGCTAAAATTATTCTTCGAGAACTGGTAATTTAGTCGAGTATTCGGGCAGGTAAATGCTTGGGTGATATCTTTTAACAAAACACAAAAGGTATCGAGTGAAAGGCTGAAGCAGGCGCGGGAAAGGTTTGAGTTCTCGC
This sequence comes from Kingdonia uniflora, assembly GCA_014058105.1. NCBI lineage: Eukaryota > Viridiplantae > Streptophyta > Magnoliopsida > Ranunculales > Circaeasteraceae > Kingdonia > Kingdonia uniflora. Next base: position 123,778 of record JACGCM010001235.1, read on the forward strand.
AAGAGACCATTATGTCGCTGGAGACCCATGACGGTGTGCTAGAACGAAATAAGTTGCAGATTCGAGCCGATGCCGCGAGGGAAATCGAAGCTGCGATCGCCAACTGTAATCAAAAGGTAGCAGTGTTGGAGGCGAAGCTGGTTAGTAAGGATGAGTAGCTGAAGAACAACAAAGTACGTTTTCAGACGTAATATGATGATGAGTGTGACGTAACCACAACACTGAAATTTTTTATAAATGGGTTGGGGTACGATCCAGAGACCTTCGAGCCTATCCTCCAACGGAAGAGCCTGTTGTTGAAGACGGTGCACAAACAGAAAGGATGAAAGTGGACCCTGTAGGGGGAGGTGCTGGAGATGTGGTAGCTGATCCTTCAGTCGAAGGGGATGGTGTTGGGGCTAAAAATGTTGTAAGGGGTTCCATAGTCGAAGGCACTGCTGATGCTTCTGGAATGAACCCCGCTGTCGAAGGCAGTGGCGGTGTTACAGTAGTAGATCATGTAGAAGGAGTAAGTACGGTCAATCTTGTGTAAGTGGGGTATTTGGAGAAGGTACTGTATTTGGCTTCTGTCGTCTGTAATGAACTCTCTCTCCTTGAATTGTTGGTATGTTAAATTTGAACAATGTATATTGAATAGGTAGAATTTGAATAATGTATAATGTAGTTGAATTTGACTTGCGGGTATGTATTAAACTTGAATTGCTGGTATATCTGTATGCTGGTAACTCTGTATGATAATTGAAGTATAGAATGCGTCGGGCGTCGAAGGTCGCCCCCGGGTATTCCAAGCCGAGGGTTGGAGCCTGGACGAAGCAAGATATGGTCGGTCCCAATGAATCCCCGAGTGTCCGGTCTGTCGACCACTCATGCCACTCGGGTGTGCTCGAAATGAAACCTTAAAAAACTTTGAGGTCGCCCCCAAATATCAGTCGGGTCGAAGGGTTGACATGATACTTAAGTTAGATCGACTCAAGAAGTTCACTGGACTTCGAAGGTCGCCCCCGGGTCTATCCGCGGGTTTGAGCCTAAACGAAGCATTATGTGGTCGGCTCCCCAATGCATCCCCGATTGTCCGGTCTGTCGACCATTCATGCCACTCAGGTTTGCTCGAATTGGAACCTTGATAAACTTCGAGGTCGCCCCCAAGTATCAGTCGGGTCGAAGGGTTGACATGATACTTAGGTTTGACCAACTCAAGAAGTTCATTGGAGGCATGACGTGAAGCTCAGAGGAGAAAAAAATGTTCATTGATTACGCTGTATTTACATCAGTTGAGCAAGGTGCTGGCCGCGGCCTGTTGTATGAGACTAATTGCATTGTGTTCCAAGGGTTAGGAAGGGGCTTCTCAACTTCTATTATTAAATAATAGGATCCTTTGTCGGTTTTGTCATACACGACATAAGGTTATTCCCAGAATTCGGCTAACTTGCCGGCATTGCGAGGCTTCGAAGAGGGTGTGACTCGCCGAAGTACCAGATCTCCAATATCGAAGTTGCGTGGTCGAACCCTTTTGTTGTATGACTTTTGGAGAGAAAGATGATAACAGCCGAGGTTAGCTATAGCTCGGTCTCTGGTTTCATCGATCCATAACATATTGCATCCAAGTTCGAACTCGTTATCTTCATCGGGGAGGTCAGGGTCGCGCGTTGGCACTTCGAACTGAGTGGGCAGGACAGCTTCGGTACCGTAGGCCAGGAGGAAATGAGTGCAACCCGTCGCCTTGGTATGGTGCGATAGGCCCAAAGTACATGTTGTAGTTTTTGAACCCATTGGCCTTTCTTTTGGCCAACGCGTTTCTTGAGACCGTCGACTATAGTTTTATTGATTGCTTCGACCTAACCATTTCTCTGCGGGTAATAAGGAGTTAAGGGGGAAAAGATAATGTTGTACTTCTTGAGGAAATTGTAGACTTTGTTCCCTACAAACTGTGGATCGTTGTCGCATCGAATCATGTGAGAGTAGTAAAAACGTGTGATGATATTTTCCCATAAGAACTTGATGACTTCTTCTTCCCTGGTTTGACATAGAGGCACGACTTTAACCCATTTAGTAAAATAATATGTTGCCACTAGAATGTGTTCTTTGCTGCCCGAAGCCTTGGGGAAAAGGCTCACTAGATCAATGGCCCACTGTTTGAATAGCTAAGCGACTTGGCCGTAATGGAGGTCTTGTGAAGGGCTTCGGATGTCGTGGGCGTCATTTGTCACAGTGTTTTGCATACTCTTCAGCTTGTTTCTTCATATTGGGCCAGAATAAACCTTGGGTTACGGCTCCAAGAGCCATAGATCGACCAGCAGTGTGAGTACCACAGTTGCCTTCGTGAAGTTCGGTAAGTATGGTAGTGGCTTCGTGTTGGGAGATACAGCAGAGGTGTACACCGTTTGGAGATTTGCAGTGTAGTCCGCCTTTGAGAATGGTGAATCGTCGGCAGTTTTCCAGTAACGAACGTTTGGCTTTAGGATCCTCCAGGAGGTTAAAACTATTAAAATATGCAAGGAAGGGTGTGCACCAGTCGTCGGGGTCCATACTCTCTCCCCTAGTATTGATGGCATTGACTTCCATCTGGTCGATACTTGGGCATTCGAGTACTTCGATATGGAGTGTTCGAGATTCGGACTGGCCTAACATGGTTGCTATGTATGCAAGGGCATCGGCATGTTTGTTTTCGCCTCGAGGGTAATGTATAATGGAAGATTTTTCAGGAAAATGTTTAATGCATTGGCAGACAAGTGCTGCGTACTCAGCCATGTGACCGTTTGACTGATTTTCGCTAGAGTACTATCTCTGAACAAGCTGGGAATCAGTAAGTACTGCAAGTTTGGGAACACCAAGTTCGAGAGCGAGATCGAGACCATGTATCAAAGCTTCGTATTCGGCCTCATTGTTGGAACATTCAAAATTTAATTTGATGGCCTTCTCGATTCGGTCATTGGAAGGAGTAACCAGGACAATACCTATCTCAGAGCCGTTGGGTCCGGCAGATCTATCAGTAAAGAGACGCCAACCCGTATTAAGGTTTCAAGGGTTGCTTTGTTCGGGCTGATCTTCGGGTAAATCGTCTTTGTGTTCTTCCCAGTCGAAGTCTTCGACCGGGAAGTCGACAAGGAAACCAACGACTACTTGGCTCTTTTGAGATATCTATTTTTCGAAAGTGATGTCGTGTTCACCGAGATAGACTAACCATTGATGTAGCCGTCTGGATTTATCTTTCTTACTGAGGATCTCTCGAAGAGGTTAGCTGGTGATAACACGTATAAGGTGAGCTTGGAAGTATAGTTTGAGCTTTCGAGCAGTATAGACAAGTGTAAGGAGCAAACGCTCGAGCTTGGTATATCGAGTTTTGGCAGGTGTCAAAGTTTTGTTGATAAAGTATACGGGTTTCTCGATACTGGTTTCGAGTTGAATAAGGACCGAGCTAATAGAAGTATCGGTTACTGCGAGATATAAGAAGAGTGTTTCACCTTCGATGGGGGTGCTTATGATAGGTGGTCGACCAAGGTAAGTTTTGAGTTCGAGGAAGGCCTGTTCGCAATCGGTGTCCAATTAACTTCGGGGTTGTTCTTTTTGGCCTTATGAACGCCTTGGTCGCGTAAGAGGGAGAAAAGCCAAGCACAACGGTCAGAGGATTTTGAGATAAAACGGTTTAGGGCGGCTATTTTGCCAACAACATTTTGGACGTCTTTTTCAGTTCGAGGGGAAGGCATATCAATGAGGGCGCGAATATGAGTGAGACCGATCTCGATACCTCGTTTGCTGATGAGGTAGCCCAAGAATTTGCCGAATGAAATGCCAAATTGGCATTTTTCTGGATTCAATTTCATGTTGCAAGAACGAAGTATCGAGAATACTTCGGTTAGGTCCTGTATATGGGTATGTTTTTGTAGGCTTTTGCATAACATGTCGTCGATATAAACTTCGACCGACTTGCCAAGCAAAGGTTTGAACATGGTGGTAACAAGGCGTTGGTAGGTGGCACCCGCATTTTTTAGGCCGAAGGGCATGACGTTAAAGCAGTAAAGTCCCTGTTCGGTTATAAGTTGATCCTCGGGGAGAAGGGGTACCTGGCTGTAACCCGAAGCCGCGTCCATCATTGATAATCGTTCATGACCGGCTGTTGCATTCAGGAGCACTGGAATGATCGAGAAAGGAAAGTTATTCTTCGATGTGTGTTTATTAAGGTATGTGAAGTCGACGCAGATTCAGATCTTGTCATTGTTCTTGGGGACAACAACAATATTCGAGATCCAGTCGGCGTATTTGACCTCTCTGATGAAGCCAGCGGCCAGGAGTTTTTCGACCTCGAGGTTCACTGCTTCTCGAATCCTTGGTGCCAAAGTACACTTCTTCTGCTTCACGACTGTGGATTTAGGGATGAGGTCAAGTCGATGGCAGGCCAAGGTAGGGTCGACGCCAGGCATCTCATGGAAAGTCCTGGCGAAGATATTTTTGTTAGCTCGAAGAAACATTGTGAGTTTGTGGCGTTCGGCCTCATCCAAAAAACTACCAATGAATGTGCCTCGACCAGGACCATCGAGTTTTGTGTAAACATTAGGTTTGATAGGTGTAGTAGAGGGGTTCGATGGTGTAGGGAGAGAGGGAAGCATTGATTGCTATGGCTTAATAAGTTTTTTGGTAAGATCGATCTCGGGGTGCTCGCATGAGCGGGCTATGTATTGGGAGCCTTTCATGTTCCACGTACTACATGGGGTAGTGAAACGTAATGTCTGGTGATAGGTAGTAGGTATGGCCTTCATGTCATGAAGCTAATCACGCCCTAGAATGCCCAGGTATTCAGATTTCATGTCGATGACGAGAAAACTGGTTTGGAGGGTAACTGGACCGGTGGTGACAGGGAGGCTAAGGCGACCGACGGCGACTTCGGTAGTACTGTTAAAGCTCTTGAGTTCAACGTTGGCTAGTGTAATGAGGTCTGTTTTTTGCATGGCGCGGACGGTCTGGGGGAAGGGGACGTATGCTGCAATGCCCGTATCAATGAGCATAGTGTGTAAGACGAGATATTCAACCTTGATCATGATGACCAAAGGATCGGAGTGGGGGAAGCGGACATGAGAAGTATCGCAATCGATGAATGATATACTTTCAGGTCGAGGGCGTTAGCTAGATTCTGGTAGAAGGATGGGTAACTTATGTTGGTAAGTAAGCTTACAACATTCTTCGACTCGTTTGCGCTTGCTTCGAGTATGACCACTGTCGATGTTATTAACTTCGATGAGGTAGAGTTGGAAAATATGTACCTCGGCTAGATCGGTAGTTGGAGCGGGTTGAGGCTTGAGATACGACCCGTCGAGATAGCTGGGGAGATCGGTGACATATCGATGTAGACAACCTGCTTTAAAAATCATTTCCAGCGATCGTTGGTAGGGTGGCAGTTGTATTTATGATTATGGCAGTAAGGCTCGTCTTTGCGGACCTTGATGAGGAAGGGAGTGCGCCAGATAGGATTGGCCTGGATGTGTGTGATAAGGGTGCTAATAGGAGCAGTGAGTTTTGGTAGGATATGCATGGGCCATTTTTTGTGAGGTTCGGAAGACTGAGCATCGAGGTGAGGACGTTTGCGGTTGTCGGTCTCCTGAGAAACGGGAGCGACCATGGGTGTAGTCGATGGTCGAGGTTTGTTGTGGTTGATGGTCGAGGCTTGCCCCTGGCGATTAAATTCGTGGAGGCGTTCGAGGTCGATGTACACGTTAACCTTGGATAACATCTCCTCGAGTGTTCGTAGTTTTTGGAGCACGATGTACTCCTTGACGCGACTGTGGTCTGGCAGAGCGTTGGAGGACGAGAGAACGACATTTGCACAGTCAAGGTTTTCGACTTTGCGCGACTTATTGAGAAAACACTTGGTGAAATCTTCATGCGTTTCATTAGGTGATTTGTGGAAGTTGAAGAGAGCATCGACTCGAACCTCACAGTCTTTATTAAAGGCGAACTTGGAGATGAAAAGGTTCGACAGTTGTTCAAAACTTCGGATAGAGCCATTATGGAAGTTGTAGTACCATTTGAGAGGGCTGTCAGTGAGATTGGTGGGAAACATGGAACACAAGATGTGGTCGGCTGTGGAATATAGGCTTAAGGCATTCTGGAATTCGAGGGCATTAGATTGAGGGTCGGTATTACGGTATTTGCTGATTTTTGGGGTATAGAAATTTGGAGGTACCTCGACAGTGAGGAGTTTAGGGCAGATAGGGTTGTTTAACCGACTCCAAGAGTTCGATGTGGGGCTAGCACTGATACGAATAGCGGCGCGGATTTTTTGATCGAGTTCCTGCTGTGTAAGGTAGGCAGGACGAGGGGGAGATCGCTGGGGTCGAAGGTGATGAGGCCGCGAGTAAGGGGCATGTTCAGCGCTCCATTCGCCAAGGCGTTCCCGAGCAGGGCGCCGTGTAGGGTGGTGAGAAGTGCGAAGTGTAGAAGCAGAGGAGTCCTCCGTAACGGGGACACTAAGACGGATGGAGCCGGTGGGTATGGCGGTGGGGGCACCCTCGGCGCCAAGATGGACCAGGGGAACCTCGATTTGGGGATGGGGGCCAAGCCGGGCGAGGGCTAAAACGTGCGAGGGGGCGGGTATCCGAGATCGCAAAGGAGCGTCTTGGGTTTAAACCTGTTGAAGCTCACGAACCGTATGGCGCAGCTCGCCCAGAACACGATGTTGTCGGTCGTTCTCGTCTAAACGGCGTTGCCGTTCAGCTTCAAGTTCCTGTCGTCTGTCTTCGCGTTCAATACGCATTTGGTTGTTATGGCGCTCCTCGGCTTGGGCAAATTGTTGGCTGATGAGGGCGAGTTGGGCCGCTATACCATCAGCGGAGTTTCCGACGATGGCAGAGGTAGAGTGTTTGAGTATGGCTATAAGGGAAAAGAAAGAGAAAGGAGAGATTGGGCAGAGTGGGTGTACCACAGACGGTGCCAAATGTAGGGGCCAAGTTTCGTGAGAGGGGAAACTAGCTCTTACACCATGGGGTTTATCTTCGACTAGGAGCTTAAACAAGTATATAAGGCAATAATAGACTATATTACTGAACTAACACACTTGCATGGAGTCCTAGAATTGGTTTTTCCACGACCTCTAGTGAGGATTTGAATGAGTGATGATATATATCGAGTTATATGGCAGATCGAATAGAATTAGGTTACAGGATATTCGAAGGTAATTTTGAAAGGGGTTTCAGGGAGAGTTTTTTTAACCCCTTCATAGTGCCTCCTCCCTCCTATTTATAGGAGATAGGAAAAGGGGTGAGTCACCATGGGAGGTCAGATTACATGTATATCCTTTGTCGTTTCTCTGTTCTGTCTGGTGAGCTGGTTGTCAGATGTGTCTGCCTTCGACCATGTATTACCATGGTCGAAGTCTCTATGGTACTGATGCTGAGTTCTGGTATTGACCGTCTATCTTCAGCTTCGACTATGGCAATTAGCTTCGATGATGCCTTCGAGTGTTCGATTAATCTCGGAAGGCTTCGTGGGCTTAGTTACTATCTTGTTGGGCTTCAAGTCTCTAGGTAGGCTTTGATGCAGCCTTCGAGTATTCGACTGGTGCTGGAAGGCTGCGAGTAGGCTACTACATTAACATGGACAATACAATGGTTCTTAGTGATATAGTTATTCGTTACAAACTTTTCTACAGGAAAATTGTATACTAGTTATTCTATAAAAAGGAAATAGGTTAACTCTCTTTATTAACTCTATTTATTTATTATATAATATAAATCCTTTAGGCCTTTATTACACGGATATAGAGAAGGCCAAATACGTGGAAGTCACTGACAAAGGTGAATAAGATCACAAGGATACACATCCATTTTGTGATCACCGCCTCAAACACCACCATAACAAGGATACACATCCGTTTAAGGAAATTACGACTTTTCACTATGTGTAATTCGACAATAAGCAAAAGAAATTTGACGACAAATAAACTAGCAAGCAAGCAAAGACAACACATGATTTTTACGTGGGAACCCTTCAACTTGAAAAGGAAAAACCATAGGGGAAATCCGAATATACTATATCAATAAACAGATTACAAACGTCTTTAATTGTGAGGGTTACAATAAAATTCAGCACCTTGTATGCCCAAACAAGAGCTACTAAATGTTGTTTACCTTCAACTTGAAAGAACACCTTCAATCCCCTTTCTGTCGACAAACTCGTCGGAGAACACCTTCTTTTGTTGCTTGATCGGACCACAAATAATACTTGAATTGATTCCTCTCTTCACCTCATACCAATGGAGATGGATTTCTTTTCTTCAAGTTGGATTTCCAAAGTTCTCTTTCTCTAGAACTTTTTCCAAGAGTATACACCACATTAGAAAAGACAAGCCTTTTCTAGAAGTTTCCATTTACCTTTTTCAAGGTAAAAACTAAGCCCATTAAGTTTATGGGCCTCATCATGGGTTGGACTACCCAACAATCTCCCCCTCCAACACATAAGGAGGGATTCTCTTTGCCAAGGAGGTAAACCCACTTGTATAACAAGTATCCATAGCGGTCAAGCTTCTAAAGAACTCGTACTTCTCTTTTGCGAGAACCTTCGTCATCATATCAGATGAATTTGAATCCGTATGAACTTTATCCATATTCATCAAGCGCATCTCTAACACATCAAGTATCCAATGATACCGAATCTCGATATGTTTAGTCATTGAGTGAAATCTGGCATTTTTACTCAAGTCCACTTTGGCTATCACACTTGACCACATACTTGTTTTGTTTTAAGCCCAACTCACGTAGAAAATGTTTCATCCACAACATCTTTTTACATGCCTCAGTGGCGGCGACATACTCGGCCTCGGTAGTAGATAAAACAATACCCTTTTGCAACCTTGATTGCCATGAAATAGCTCCCCCGACAAAAGTAAACAAGTAACCCGATGTAGACTTTCTACGATTAAGATCACCGGCAAAATCCGAATTTGTAAGTGCCTCTAAGGTACCGAAGTATCCACTTAACGGCTTCCCAATGTCGCTTCCCTGGATTTGTAAGAAATCTACTTACCACACCAATGACATGTGCGATATCCGGCCTTGTACATATCATAGCTTACATAAGGCTTCCCACGACCGAAGCATATGGAACCTTTTGCATATCTTCTTTCTCCTTTTTGCTTGTAGGACATTCCTTAGAGCTTAGCTTGAAATGACTTGCAAGTGGAGTTCTAACGGGCTTTGCATTCTTCATGTTGAACTTTTCAAGCACACACTTTATGTACTTCTCTTGGAATAACCATAGCTTCTTCGCCTCTCTATCCCGCTTGATTGTCATGCCTAACATTTTCTTTGCCGGACCCAAGTCTTTTATATCAAAGGACTTGTTCAAGTCATTCTTCAACCTACAAATCATGTTAGCATATTTTCAAAGAATCAACATATCATCAACATAAAGCAAAAGAATAATGAAATCACCATTAGGAAACCTCCAAGAATAAACACAATGATCAAATGTCGATCTTTAGTACCCATGCTCCACCATGAAAGCATCAAACTTCTTGTACCATAATCTAGGCGCTTGCTTTAGCCCATATAAACTTTTGTGTAGTCGACATACTATGTGTTCCTTTCCCTTGACTTCAAACCCATGAGGTTGCTCCATATAGATTTCTTCTTCCAAATCTCCATGGAAACATGCGATTTCCACATCTAGTTGTTCAACTTCAAGGTCCAAATTAGCCGCTAGACCTAAAACAACCCGAATAGAAGAATGCTTTACTACCAGTAAAAAGATCTCATCAAAGTCGATTCCCTTTCTTTGACCAAATCCTTTAACCACAAGACGTGCCTTGTACCTCACCTTCCCATCGCCTTCATTATTTAACTTGAAGACCCATTTGTTCTTCAATGCTTTTCTCCCCTTTGGTAACTTAACCAACTCATAAGTATGGTTCTTATGCAAGAAATCAATCTCATCTTGCATAGCTTTTAACCACTCACCCTTTTCTTTATGGCCTTGAACTTCTTGAAAACTTTCGGTTCGCCATCGCTTGTGAGCATTACATACTCATTAGGAGAGTACTTAGTAGAAGGTGTACGCACTCTTGTAGATCTTCTCAATTGCGGTTCAACAACTTCTTCATTTGCCCGCATCATCGTCATCATCAATGGGAGCATGTTTATAGTTTTGTTCATCCCCACTATGAGCATCTTCATCATGTTCTTCGTTTTTCTCTATCATCATGGTGCACGGGTTCGGGAGGCATATGATGCGAAAAATCAACAACTACTTTGAGGTTCATCGCCCGTATCATCATTCTCAAAGTCTTCAAATGTTTAATTTTCGCGAAAAACAACATTCCGGCTTCAATGTAACTTCTTGCCAATTGGATCCCATAACCGATAGCCAAATTCATCATCACCATATCCCACGAAGATACATGGTTTAGACTTGGAGTCTTACTTGGAACGGAGTTCATCAGAAATATGCATATAGGCTTTGCAACCAAATACCTTCAAATGTGAATATGACACATCTTTAGAGGAACTTCTCCCCCAAGTGGTACGGAAGGCGAACGGTTGATTAGATAACAAGCGGTGCGCATAACTTTTGATAATTTTGCACAAGCTAGCATACTTTTAATCCTCTCCACGATAGTTCAGTTCATCCTTTAGGCCACTCCATTATGTTGAGGAGTACATGGAATCGTACAGTAGTGCCTAATCTCATGTTCACCAAGATAATTTGTGAACTCCTTGGATTTATATTTACCCCCGTTGTCGGTATGGAGACACTTGAGAAGATTTTCAGTTTGCTCAACCATGGCATGAAACAACCTAAAAACTACCAAACACCTCATCTTTGTTCTTCATAGTATAAACCCATACCATTCTCGAAGCATCATCTATGAATGTAACAAAATAGGAAGCACCACCAAGAGGTTTGACATCAAGTGAGCATACATCGAAATATACAACATCTAAAATTTTAGTTTCATGTTTTGAACCACTACTTTTAAGAAACGAAACTCTATGTTGTTTACCGACTAAACAGTGATCACAAGAATCTAAAGGCGTACCTTTGATGTTGGGAAGGAGATTTTTCTTGGCCAAAATTTGTAAATCCTTCTCACTCATATGACCAAGTCTTCGATGCCATAAAACCGATGACGAAATTTCCAAGGCCGAATTTAACCCGCCTTCACATAACCGCGCCTTCATCTTATAAAGTTTACCGATTTTCTCACCTCTAGCCACTACAAGAGAACCTCTTGTCAATTTCCACTTTCCTTGCCCAAAGTGGTTGTCATATCCTTCATCATCAAGCTTTCCAAGCTGAAATAAGATTTAAGAGAAGATCCGGAACATACCTTACATCTTTCAACACAAGCTTTTGACCGCTACTAGTTGGAACGAGTACATCACCAAACCCATAATTTTGGAGACATTATTATTCCTCCACTTGACCATACCAAAATTGCTGGAGTTATAAGATGAAAAAAATTTATTACTTGGAGTAGCATGGTAAGAAGCACCCGTATCGATTACCCACTCCATATCTCCATTTGTGACACTAAAGCAATCTTCCTCATATGTTGTAAGCACCACGACATCATCACCGGTAGCAATAACCGAAGTATCTTTGGTCTTTTCATTGTTCTTCCCATTTTTCTTCTTCTTTTGGAATTTTCGACAATCTTTCTTCATATGGCCTTTCTTCCCACAATAGTAGCATTCAATATTTTTGTTCCTTGATTTTGATCTTCCTCTCGACTTGCCACGATTTTGATCATACCTCCTAGTAGATCTTCCTCGTTCTTCACTAGCCAACACTTGTGATTGAGAAGGACCCAATGACTTTCTTCTCACTTTTTCATTCAATAAGCTACTAGTAACTTGGCTCATCGTGACAATACCATTCGGTGCCGAATTGTTTAACGATACTACTAACGTTTCCCAACTTTCCGGTAGCGAACTAAGTAATAACAAAGCTTGCAACTCATCTTCCAACACCATCTTCATAGATGCCAATTGATTCACAATACTATGAATCTCATTAAGATGTTCCGCAATCGACAAACCTTCTTTGAACTTCAAATTCACTAGCTTTCTAATCAAGAAAGCTTTATTCCCGGCCGTCTTCCGTTCATAAAGATCGTACAACTTCTTCCACAAAGCTTGTGAAGAACTCTCATTTGACACATGGTGAAAAACAACATCATCCAACCATTGTCGAATAGTTCTGATCGTTTTTCAATCATCATCGGACATATCTTTTGGCTTGCTTCCGACCCCTTCAATGGGTACATACAAATCCTTGCAATAAAGCAAGTCTTCCATCTTCGGCTTTCAAATCGACCAATTGTTGCCGTTGAGACTAACCATTCTTGTATCCATCACGAATCACACACGAACACCACCAACCTCGGCTCTGATACCACTTGTTGGGAAATCATGATTTTTCCACTATGTGTAATTTGACGATAAGCAAGAGAAATTTAACGACAAATAAACTAGTAAATAAGCAAAGACAACACATGATTTTTACGTGGAAACCCTTCAACATGAAAGGGAAAAGCCACGGGTAAATCTGAATCCACTATATCAATAAATGGATTACAAACGTCCTCAATCGTGAGGGTTACAATAAAATTCAACACCTTCAACTTGAAAGAACACCTTCAATCCCCTTTCCGTCGACAAACTCGTCGGAGAACACCTTCTTTTGTTGCTTGATTGGAGTACAAAGAATACTTGGATTGATTCCTCTCTTCACCTTACACCAATAGAGATGTATTTCTTTTCTTCAACTTGGATTTCCAAAGTTCTCTCTCTCTAGAACTTTCTCCTAGAGTACACACCACATTAGAAAAGACAAGCCTTTTCAAGAAGTCTCCATTTACCTTTTTCAAGGTAAAAACTAAGCCCATTAAGTTTATGGGCCTCATCATGGGTTAGACTACCCAACAACTATCAGACCTCATAGCTTAGCTTAGGGGTTTGTGTCACAAACTCTAAACCCAAACCCAACCTAAGAATTCTTCGTGTTAGGTTTAACAAACCCAAACCCTACCTACAAATTTTCATGTTGACCCAATCCTACCCATTTGACCTGATTATACATAGGTTGGGTAAGAAATCCCAAGTTGACCCAACCCAACCTTGACTCAAAAAAATAGTCCACATATCGTAAATACAATAGTCTAAAGACCTTCCCATAACCAGTCTAGAAGATAACCCTGTGTAGATTTCATAATTTATGTGCAAGTGTAATAATTCATAAAATATAAATTAAAAATTAAAAATATAAACTTTAACAAGTTAATTATTTTAAACACTAAGCTATAAACATCAAGTATACTTACGTTATAAAGTTATAAGATACTACTCTATTGTTATCAAAAGTTTGCACTTCGTAATCAAATGAAATTTATCTTGTTAATTAAGAACCCTGGTGGGACAAGAGAGAACGTTTTGTGTACAGAAAATAGTTGTAGCCACCCAAGAGATTAAAGATAGTTATTATTTTACTTAGTTTTTTATGAAATTACATATTAACTTTCGGGTTATTTCGGGTCAGCCCAAAATGCTAAAACTAAACCTGAATCCAACCTGTTTTGAGATCGGGTTGACTCAAACCCGAAAAATCCAGGTCGATTTCGTGTCGGGTTTCAGGTTTAAATTGCCAACTTTAGCTTAGCTAGATATATAGGTCGCAAGAGTTTGTTGGAGCGAGATAAGTATATATCCCTCATGATATTTCTTCTCCTCGGGAATCACTCTAGGAATGCCAATGTGATTAGCTCAATTTCTACCTCCATTTGCAGTATCGAATTTAAAAAAAGAAATGACGAAGAATATTAAGTTGTAACCATGAATCACAGATCTATTATATCCATCAAAGGGTATTTATAGGAGAATCAAACATAAGTATCGAGTGATAAAGAAACACGAGTTTGATGAGCCATCTTCCAAATACTGATTTTCTGGTTTGTCCTAGATGAGTATCAACTATGAACTAATATTTAAAAGAAGTAGGTGCAAATACCACCTTCCCTTTATCTATAAGAAGGTGCCTCATGTAACTAATTGTTATGCACAAATATTATGACATATGGTGTTGAAGATTATGATTTATGTTAAGTGGGATGCCCGGATGCACTGCAATATTGCATGGTGTATCACACAGATCATATCTTCAGATTATTATTAGTGGGATTTGTTTATATCTTTAGTAGTTACCTAGTAGGAGTTAGTTTCTTACTAGGACTCTAGGGGTTTCTCTATTTAAATCCCTCTTTAGGGTTGATTGCTATGTAACATGGACACTCCATATTCCAAAAAAAATCCGTGTCCAAACGTGTTGGACACTCGTGTCGACACTCCAACAGATACTTCTTACTTAGATCATAACCTTTTTGACATAGCTTTTAAAAAGTTTTCAATTCTTATACATGTTATTCAACCATACTAGCTAGTATCATTGTTTTTTGTTTGTTATTAGTCGTAAATTAACCCATAAGTTAATATAACCCATTTGTTATTAGTCGTAAAAATATGTCGTAAATTAACCCATAAGTGTGTTAGATAGGTTAAGTAACAAACATAAGCATAGTAAAAAATAATAAATAAAATTTTTACAGCAGTGTCCCCGTTTTTACATATTTTTGGGTCGCCGTGCCCGACACCCCGTACCCATGTCTGACACCGACACCTGTATCCGTGTCGTTGTTACCTAGGTTGATTGCAATAATCTCTTCAATAATCAATAAAGCTTTTCTCTTTCTTCTCCTAATTTAACTTATGGCTTAGGTTGCATAGGAATAAATAATATAACAGAATTAGGGTTCAAAGAATTTTAGGCACGTTTTTTGTGTGTACATGAATGGAAAAAAAATCACCATCTGCAAAATCTATTTTTAGTAATAAGCAAACATGAAATTTGTTTTGCAACATCCTTGCAATGTATACTAGACTAATGCACGAAAACTCATTGAAGATTTACGAAATGAAGGATGGTTTTGTGTTTTACCTTTTGTAATTAAGGGATAGTAGTAGCAGCAAAGGTCTACACCATTAAGGAAGGATAATGCTGCAATCTTTGTTTTTTCGTTTTTGGTTGTATTTGTTGTTGTTACCTCTCTTTATATCAATGAAAATCCAACGTACCTCATAATCCTTCATCATCTTCGGAAGGAAAAAAATCTGACCATTACAACACAACTGTAATGGGTCAAACTTTACATTGTATTATTTCCAGTACATCAGATGTTTACAGCGTATTATTCAAAATTTCAACTTTTTATAAAATATTCTTGTAACAGAGCTATAGCGGTATATCTCTCTCGTGATCTTCCATACAAGCTATCATCAGATGAGGTTTTCCTCACATTAGGCTGCACACAAGCAATCGAAGTTATACTATCTGTCCTAGCTCGCCCTGGTGCAAATCTCTTGCTCCCAAGGCCAGGGTACCCATATTATGAAGCCCGGGCAGCTTTTATCAATCTTGAAGTAAGGCATTTTGATCTTCTCCCATCTAAGGGTTGGGAGGTTGATCTTGATGCAGTTGAAGCTCTTGCTGATGACAATACTGCTGCAATGGTTATCATCAACCCTGGAAATCCTTGTGGGAACGTCTTCACTTATGAACATTTGAAGAAGGTGAGGTATCTAAAACCTGGCCTCTGTTTCTGAGATGCTCATCTGTTTAGCAAAGTTTTATCCTGAATTACCTTTGCAAGAGAATTTGGATCCCGCATCTGCTATCTTCTGACATTTTTTGCTGTATTGCATAGGTTGCTGAGACGGCTAGACGACTTGGAATTATTGTAATTGCGGATGTGGTTTATGATCATCTCACTTTTGGGAGAAACCCGTTTGTGCCAATGGGAGTATTTGGTTCTATTGTTCCCGTCTTAACTCTTGGGTCCATATCAAAAAGATGGATAGTGCCCGGTTGGTTGGCTCGTTACAAGTGATCCCAATGGTGTTCTAAAAGACACAAAGGTTATATTACTAATGCATTGCTTCTTTCTCCCCATAACTCTCAGAGTTACCTTGTTTGTTTATCTTGTTTTTCTGACCTGCTAACTTTTTTTTCGTTGTTTTCAGATTGTCGAGTGCATTAAGGGATGTCTTAATATTTCCTCAGACCCTACGACCTTCATTCAGGTTTTAATCTTTATCTTGTTTTTTGATAGAATCTTCTTTTAAGCAATATAATCATCACCTTGATTCTTCTGAAGGTTAATCATTTTCAAGCTAATGCTCGACATTTTCGTTATTTATATGCACTCATCTAAATCTAGCTGCTTTGTGAATTCTGAGGGCATCTAGCGTCACAGTTTCCTATTATTTGGATTTCCATGTTTTAAGAATACTGTTCATATATCAGGGTGCATTTCTACATATTCTTGAGAGAACAAACAAGGATTTCTTCAACAAGATCACTGGCCTGTTGAGGCAATCAGCTGATGTATGCTATGATGAAATTAAAGAGATTGATTGCATTACCTGTCCACACAAACCGGAAGGATCTATGTTTGTAATGGTGAGGAAATGGGATTTATTATTGTGATTGTTTGTGGATGTGCATGTCAATCATGGAGCTGTTTTGGCCATTTCTATGCAGTAAAGCTGAATCCATCACTTATGGAAGACATTAAAGATGATATGGACTTCTGCGTCAAGCTGGCCAAAGAGGAATCTGTAATTGTTCTGCCAGGTGAGAACTAATATGTTAAGAACATTAACTTCATGG
Source organism: Kingdonia uniflora (assembly GCA_014058105.1). NCBI lineage: Eukaryota > Viridiplantae > Streptophyta > Magnoliopsida > Ranunculales > Circaeasteraceae > Kingdonia > Kingdonia uniflora. The sequence continues at coordinate 140,485 of JACGCM010001235.1, forward strand.
TAGTTTCAACATAACTGATTGAAAACCTCGATTACTTGCCAATAATTTTCTACAAGTTTTTACTTCTTTTCTCGTGTCTTATATGGTCTAGACTGATGAGATATAATTTTTTTTTAACCAACCAACTAATTTGCAGGGCAGTGCTTTTTTAAATGAAAAATGAGCTGACTAGTTAATGTTTTAGGCCTACATTTTTGAGAACTAAAAATGATTTCAATGATCCGGTTTGAAGTTTTCAGAAATAAAGATAATCCAAGTTCCAATTAATATGATTTGGCTGACATGGCTACTACGCTGTCACGTTCAGAAGAGTTCACAAAAAATAACGGAACTGTTGGGTTCAATCAAATAATGAGTAGTGTAACCCTTTGGGTCCTGCCCTAAATATCAGATCAATCTGACTGGGTCTTAAACCTACAATCAGAAGGGGGAAAAGGGTTCTTTTCAAGTGCTGTGACCTTGTAGACTTTAATCCAATACTATCTCCACCGTGGAGCTTAGGTGTCTGAGTCATTGTAAAACCCACCTCTCAAATCCACTTGTTTCTTCTTATCCTTCTCTCAGACGTATTGAGTGGACGAATAATCGTTCATATGTTTCAAATTCTTGTAAATTGCATAAGGTGTATATCATGACTTTTAGCTGACTGGTCGTATCTTGCGAGTTTTAACTACATGGATTTGCATTCTTGCAGGAAGGTCCGTGGGACTGAATAACTGGTTTCGAATAACTTTTGCCATTGAGGCCTCTTTTCTTACGGAGGGCCTTGGAAGGATCAAGTCTTTCTATCGGAGGCATGCAAAGATACAATAAATGAATCGTGGGTAATTTGCATTTTATCACTTGAATGGAGATAGAGCTTCAACTCCGCGTTGGATCTCTTTCCTATTATGTCAAAAGGTTATGTTCCCCATTAACCTTTAGTTTACTGGTGGAAATAAATATTATTAGTGTTTGGAGTTGGGTCCGGCTCAAAGTGGGAACCCAACTGGGTTAGGTGTCCTACTAGACTCTTAACAAGCCCATAGACCATTAAGAATTATCGGGGAGAGTTTGAGTTATTGTATATAACCTAATAAGGGTTAAGTCTTGTAACCTAATACAGAGAATTTAATTATCAATAATATCTCTACTCTTCTCTCATGTCTTTGTCATGCTAAACTGATAGAATAGAGTATTATTCAATACGTTATCAACAATGTGAAGAGTTAGTGGATCAGAAGGGATAAAAAGAGCTCTCCAATTAGCGTTTTTGGAATTTTTTTAGCGTTGCAGAGAGATAATTTTTACCAATTTTTGATTTTTATGTATTAATTACTTGATCTATGATATATGATATGTAGATATGTGTAAAATAATTAATATGTATTTTTTTTCACAATTATTAAGCTATTTTAGTGGTTTTTTACCCTTGTGAAATGGTTGTTTTCAAACTAAAATAGCGATCGATGTGGTTATCGGATTAGCGCACTTTTAATTTTGTTGCGTAGCCTATTATACAACGATCACATCCATATATTACACGTCTCCGGGAGATATCCCTGTCGACAAAAAATTGGCGTTGAAACTGGGCAGTTCACGGCCAAAAATTAATTTTTAAAAGGCATATTAGGTCATGCTAGTGTCAGCTAGGGTTTATTTATTATTTATTTTTAAAATCGTGATAACATCATCAGGTCCAAATCTATTTCTTGAAAATTGAACCTAGATCAGACTTGATCTACAAAATCATATCAGATCTGATTGTTGACGTGACAGGACTGATGGGCCTACAACGACACGTGTTAAGAACACGTAGTGGGCCCCACCATGCTGACGTGGCATAACACGTGGCAGTGGGACCCATTATACTGATGTGGCATTACACGTGGCAATAGGACCCATACGTGCAATGTAGCAGTGCCACGTGTTACCATAAGATGATTGGTACGTGTCAGTCACTGTTCATGACACGTGGCACCACTGTGTTGTGACACATGGCTGTAATATTCATTGACACGTGTCACCACACGGTGATGACACGTGGCAGAACAGTTTGGCCGGGACAACCCGGTCCATACCTTGACTCAGACTAAGAGACCGATTCAAGATCGGCTCAGACACTAAATTGACTTTTCAAAGCTCAATTTTTTGTCAAATTTAGTCTCTTTTTTTTGAAAAATTTATATTGACTGGACCTACCCCTGGGGAGACCTATTTTTTATTTTAAAAATATGAATTTTTAATTTTTTGGGAGCGGGTGTCTTGTATAGGAAAACTGACTAATTTATATGTGATATAAAAAAATATATTAATACCTATTTAAGTATCTTACGATAGCTAATAGGATATTAATGGTATGCCCCTAGGATACTAATTATCTTGACCAGAGATCAGAAGTAATACGAAAACCAAGACTAATTTAAAATACGACTGAGAGTCATATATAAATCATGGTTCAATGTCAAGAATAATATTATGGATCAATTGGGAATTGACTTAGTCTTATTTTCTAAAAACTTGGTGTCAGAGGAACCAATTTTGCGTATCCAAGTGCAATTAGATGTTACTTGATAGCATTTAGAGGTATATATGCACTAATAGTAACCTATAGTACCCTCAAATCTCAGTTCATAGACAAGACTAATCTACCTAGCTTATGAACTCAGTAAACTTCAGGGTGGGATCACTGATCAGCTAAACATCTAATACCCCTTATATTCTTAACAAATATGGTTATTTGGCTAGAATATATAAACTTTATAAAACTTTAGGGATTAGAACACCCTAGTTGTTAGAATAAGGATCGCAACATCGAGTAGTTTTGAATAGATGTCTTGGCAAAGACCCTATTAAAACACATTTTAAAGTTAAGATCGTCATTTTACGAGGTAAAATTGGGATTTGACGCTTAATAGGAACTCATGAGTATATAACCATGAACAGAGTTCATTGCGTTATATACCATGAACCACAAGTAATAATTGGAAATCATGTACTTAAATAAAATTTCGTAAGTAATAGGATATGAACAAGGTTCACCTACAAATAATGATTGGAAATCACTAACTTGAATACTTTGAATTGCCTTTATGCAAGGAATGTTTATCAAGTATTACTACTGGTATTGATCTAAATGTATAATAGATGTTGGCGACACTCAGAACATTGAGTACCTCCCATACTGCAAATTCTATTTTGGTACCAATAAACTTGACTTGTATAGATACTGAAATCCATATGCTATTGCAGAATTTAGAAAAAACTATTATTAAAAATAATGAGTCTCTAAATAACAAAGTATGAGCTTTATTTACACCCTCACCTCCATATTCAGGAAGACCTGATAATGGATTCCTTATACTATCCTAGTATTATATATATGACTGTGGCAAAAATTTTATTCGGCAGTGCAACTCCACTACAATCTCACGTGGAGAAATAATTGAGGTAAATATAAATATTGAGAATATCCTATTACATTTTTTACAGTTCAAATATTGTGCTTTCGAGACAATATTCGATAAATTATTGTGCACACAGACCTGACGCTTATGCTTACTAAGAGTAAGCATGTACCGTGGATAGACGAGAGGTGATAACGACATGATTAAAATTTCATCCATCAGTAGCCTAAGGCAAGGGGATCAAGAAGTTTACCAATGGACCAATAGAATAAGAAGAATTCTACAATTGATACGAGATAGTCAGGCACGGGATTACAAGGCACCCCAGACGATCTACAAAGATCAACCCCAGACTTATCACGTGATCACAGCTGGTGCATACCTCACCAAGGCAGTCTGTGGCCATAGATTTCTCCCATGATACTAATACAACTTTAGATCAAGTTCTGAGAATGAATAGTAGAATTCTCATTAGATGAATGATGTCACCTAGAGAACATTACCAAGTAGTAACTTTACTTGTTGCATAATAGTACTTTTGATTTATTAATACTATTATTTACTGAGTTGGAAACTCTTCACTGGTTAGTTTAATAGAATGCTCGTCACATGCAATGGTTCGAAATCCCATCTATGAGATTGTTTTTTGATTTTTTTTTGTGAATTTATTGGTTGGGAAGTTGTTAAATTCCATGTATGATAGTTGATCTACTATATACAACCCGCCTATGGATCTATATGCTCATTGAGCATTACCGATAATAGAATGAGTAACGACACATGTCTAAGAGACATTAATATCACGCACTCGATCCTTTTGAGATATGAACATATTTCTTGTCTCTAACTTTTGTGTATCGGGGATGCCACGAATATCATTGGCACGACCAACATGATAGAACGCACTGAGTGCGTTACACTATTACTCCCTAACGGTACGATACAGGGTATCTAGTCTACTTTATACACTAGTAAATCTAGTCGAATTTTACTGAGTTTAGGCAAATACATGATAACGTTATCACGTAAAGACTATCGGAGAAAATGACAGACACGGTTTTGTGCATTCCCTCCATATTTAAAGGTTAAAACACGTTATTGGAACAGTTTCTAATATACTCCTCTGGGCTAGGATAATGAGGAGGATTATCAGGAATATATCTCAACTTTCCTTAAAAGGAGAGAAATCCAGAGAGTGTACGTGTAATGATTGCTTTCAAGGAAAGTCTATTATTCGTCCTAGTATGACCAAGGTGGAGTGGGATCTCCATCCTTCGCTCCAAAGGTATCCATTGAGACACATGTGAACCTATCCATTCACATAGTGGCCCACTTGAGTATTTATGGTCATAATAGATGCATCTTGGAGATTGTCTTATGTTTGTTTGTTATTAACATCTAGGAATGCAATGGTAGCACAACTTCTCACTTAGATCATTCGATCGCAGGCTCAGTTCCTGGATTAACTGATCAAGTCGATCGATACGACTTGATGGGGGATTGCGAGTTCGACTCACAGGCTTTTGATGATTATTTTACCGCTAAATGGGATAGATGATTGAGCATCGTGAGTACCTCATACCATACCCAACCTAGGATTGGCAGAGAACCTAATCAAGCGATTTAGGGTAATCGATAGGCCATTGTTATTACGATTACAACTTCTGGCTAGTGTGTGGGATATATATTTTTGCTCCCACAATACTGATTAGGGTTCACCCCATAGCAAATCATCAAAATTTTCCCAAAAGCAGCTAGTAATTTGGTTAGAGCCCGGTGTTGCCCATCGATAAACATTTGGATGTTCCGTACAGGTGTCAATCGCACCACTACAATATATGAAGATGGAACTCTCAACATCGGCTTGATATTATATGGGTTATAATTCACATCTATCACTAAATATTTGAAGCTCCACTGTATGGTAGACTATCACTTTGATGAGACGATATTCCTAGCATTGGGGGGGAGATATGACAATCAATGCTGATAATATTTCCAAGATAAGTTGGAAAATACCATCGTTGTCTCATCTAGACCCCCTTACATAAGTTAAGTGACAATAAGGTTCAACGGATTGCAAACTTGTAATAGGTCACAAATAAATTGCTAGACACATTCATAGGCATTGTTGAAGTACCATAAGTATATGTACCTGCAAGTAGTACACCTACACAGCTGAATGTTCCGGGGGAATTAATACCGCAAACGAATCTGAGGCTCGCGCTTAGTGTAGAACACCGTTAGAAAAAAGTATTATGAGCCGGGGAGCTGCAGAATATGAGACAAATATGAATAATGGTGTAGTTGGTTCATCGAGGATGGAACCATCCATCAACGAGGCAATAGTAGCTACGCGACCAGTTGATGCATTACGAGACAAGCCAGTGGTGGCATATACGTATGATAATAAGAAGATATTAATCTATTAAAAGTTAGTAATAGCACAACGTAGGATTGTTTAGTAAAGATTTGTTGACAAGGTATTTATATTCATTGCTATTCCCACTATCAAGGATGATGATTCAAAACCACTTATTGTAAACGACTGTGTTGTTGTACATTGGCCAAAGTAGGTATTTGGTATCCAAGCAGAGCTCAGCTTGATAGCATAATGTGAAGTTATACCATTGAGCTTATCGGCTACAAATGGGAATGGTACAGAAACATGATTAACTTGGAGAGATAATTACATCAAGGCAAGACTAGTTTCCCAGGAATTCTCTAAGAGACCTGACATCGATTGTAATGAGTCCTATCATCCGGTTATAGACACTATAACGTTTCGGTACTAATTTGTTTGTCAAGTTCTCGATAACAAGCTAGACATGCATCTTATGTAAATATCACGTATCTATATAGGAAACTAGATACGGATATCTACATGAAGCTACCTGGGGAGGTATAAGCTTTTGGAAGTAATTAAGCCTGACACACGAGGTATGTACGTAATAAAACAGGAAAAGTTATTGCTGACTTGAAGCAATCAGGGCCCATAAGACATAGTAAGTTAACTGAGTATTTGAAGGTCATGGACTTTACAAATATTCTTATTTGTCTATATGTTCTTATTTAAAATACAAATATTGGCTTAAGTCATCATAACAGTGTACTAAATGATTTGGATGTCATTAGAGCTCTGGGGGAGATCGCAAGAGCCGACGAATACTTTAGGAAGGAATTCAAAATAAACTATCTTGGGAAATCAAGTAGTGTCTCAATTTGCAAATCGAACATCTTGGTAGTGGCATACTCGTACACCAAACAATATATATCGGAAGAGTTATTAACACTTTGGTATGGATGTAACACACGGTGCTAAGTTGTTTATTGCGTGTTCATCACTTAGATGTAGACAACGACATCTTCCACCATCCTAATGGAGGAATAAACTCCTAGGGCCGTTTAGGAAACTATTTTTTAAAATATTTTTTGAAGAAAAGTGAAATAATGGCACTTTGATAATTTATGATATATTTTTGACGAATTTCCAAACACTTAAACTGATTTTACCTTGACATAAATATTATGGAAAAACCTAAATTTTGAAATTGTACCAAGTATAGACTAGAATATTTTGGACTATCTTAAGCTACATGTACTATCTTTTTATTAGCGACTAATTCAAGTAAACTTGACATATTTTGAAAATGTGCACTTCACTATAGTTTTGCAATTAATACCTTCAGTATAAGAGAAATTTAGTATTTATGTTAGGAATAGTTTGCTACAAAGGAGACAACTGCCTAAGAATAAGTTCATTCTTAAGAAAAAAAAAACCAAATGTGCTCTAAAAACTCACACTGCAAGGTTACTCGCATGATTAAGAACTTAAAGAGGAAAAATTATCACCAATCTCGAGTTTGACCATGAATTATGTAAAAGGAGCACAAGAGAATATTACTTGTAAGAATCCTGAGTCTAGGTCATGATGGGGCACCACACCCTGGCAACCTTAGCCAGCTGGCGGGGATTGTCGACCAAAAACTCCTTGTTACGGAGGCTTCACTAAGAAACAAAATACTCAAAAGAAAAGGCTTAAAAAAAGAAGTAAAATTCTATGAAGATGAATTAACTAAGGCACTTGTCGAACTAACTGTTTAATTTATTCCAGTAAGATCTAGACTACCAAAAATTGAGTAAATTATTCTTGACAACGAATTAGGCGATACAACTATTTTCATTGTACACTCAAATATAGCTAAAACAAAATACTTGAATCACTTTCAAATCTTGAGGCAGTACATCTAGTTTTGGATAAGCTTAAAATATTTTTTGGTATACTCGGGAGAATAACAAGTTTAAAGATTTTTTTCATTGGTATATTTTTCTCAAAACTAAATAAGGATAAGTTTATAGGAAATGAGTCATGTGTATTCTAGAATTGCTTAAAATGTCATTATTGACTTTTGTGGGTATAGTCACTGCAAACCCTCACGAGACAACACTCGTCTATCAGACTAAACTTGAAGGCTTAACGGCTTGTTGCATATGCTAAATGTAATCGCGCTCCCTGCGAAAGTGGCTATTATTTTATTTTACTCAGGACGAGCAAAAGGCAAGTTTGGGGGTATTTGATGGGTGCGTAATTATGATATTTTTAATATACCCGAACATGTATTTTAGTCGTCCATTATATTTAATTTTGGGTACTTATGTACGTTTGTTTGATTGCAGCTATTACAGATGAATATTTGAAACCAAGCTCTGAAAGTCAAGTAAAAGTGTCTCCAGTAGTTCATAGCACAAAAAGTCAAAGACACAATATATTTGGTCTCAAGATTGAAAAAATATATGCACAAATATTCTTGAAGAATAAGATAAAAATATATATTGCATCCAAGATCCTTGAAGATATTTTATATTGAAGATATATGCAGGAGTTTCCATGAAGAAAAATCTCTACATTACTTAAGGGAATTATATGCAAGAATCTTAGGTGATTGGTTGCAAAATTAGAAGATATTATTGTGAAAATATTTTTTAAAATTTAATGTATAGTTTATAAATTTGGGTTCCTTCTCCTATAAAAGGAACCCTCCCCCCATTATAATTGGGCATATCATATTGGAGCAAATTTAGAAGAAATAAAGTCATAGTTTTATTTAATTGTCTCTTCTTTTCTTTTAGTTTAATATTTACTAATGTCTTCATTAATTGTTAATGCGATGAAGTCCGAGATGAGCGGCTAATCTCCTAGCTAAGGTTAGGACGATGCCTCTTCTTGGATGAGCAATAGTTGATATTAATTAGGTTTTAATTAGTTTTCTCTTAGTACTTTATGATTTATATGTTAATGCATCATATCGAAGGCTTGACCATAGCTTCAGTTTGGTGTACGATAACTTTGGATACAAACAAGTGTTAGACTTGATTTGGAGATCTAAATAAGAGAAAACACCAGAGAACTCATTCAAGTCTAGCCATGGTTGAGTTGACAATTCTCTAAAATACTCTTCACCATCACTTAAAAGCATAACCACTAAATGCTTGACCATAAATTTAGTGGTTTATTTTATAACATCGTATGTGTCTTAACACGAACATATGATGGGTGGATATATTAGGATCTAGTTATATATCGATTAGTGCTTTGAAAAGTAGAGGCCAAGTCTAAACCTTAGCTCTCTCCCGCATTAAGTTTTATAATTAGTTTTTATTTATTCTTCTTAGTTTTATCTCTTATAAAATCGTAATTCGGCCTAGAAAGTATTTATTTTCCCAAACCTCCTTGTGGATTCGATCCCACTCATTCGTACTACAATTCGACAACCGTACTTTGAGCGGGTATTTTGTTAGAGGCTCTAAAAACCTCTTATCAAATGGCGTCGTTGCCAGGGAGGCATCGTTGAAAACTATTCTTTCTAATACCAAATTTTCTTTGTTAATTTTTTCTAATACCGTGCCAATAATTTCTATATTCTTTGTTTCTAATATTCGTTGAAAAGTATAGTGGGCCGGTAATGCTTTTATATAGTGTTTTTATTATTGTCGTTTCTCTAGTTTAAACTTAAAAAAAATTGCATGAAGAAAGCAAGGGTGTCTTCCAAAGATGGTTTAGGTAGAGCGAGTGGGAACTGTTTGGATGACTAAAAGAATTGATGAGGATATGATTAAGAAAGGGGATTCCCAGGCAAATTATGACCTGAGGTTTGTGGCTCTCCAAAACCCGAACTGGGTTGGTTGTTCTTTCACAAAAAAATTAGGTGGTTCTGCCAAGTTGGTTTGTACAGGTCAAAAAACCTATTGTAGGCATTATTTAAAGCATTTACTTGCCCTTGATTATCATTCATTTCATTAAACATAGGGCACATTTGAGTCACATGGGTGACATCATGACAAACGGTGCAACCCTGTTGCTGAACTTGGTTCACACTACCCTTATGTTGATTCATAGCCATAACCTCGATTTTTTGTGTAAGAGTATCTTATTGGGATTTGATGGTCGGTCCTTCACTCACTTCATATAAGCCACCTTTCTTGGTTGTACGAACATTTCTATGAGGATCAAAATCCCAATGTTGAGAGTTCTCAGCCAATATCTCAAACTCCTCATAAGCTCTATCGGATTCAAGGTTCTGGAATTTACCACTATGCATGGATTCAAGTCTATAACAATTCTCAGAGGTTATTCTACGATAAAAGATCTGGGCTAAATGTTGTTTTTCAAATCCATGATGGGGACATTGTGAAAGAAGATCCTTATATCTTTTTCATGCCTCGTAAAACATTTTACTTTCATTTTGAGCAAATTCAACAATTATATTTCTAAGAATGAGGTTTTCCCCATTGAAAACCATTTGATTTTGAACTTGGTCTCCATTTGGTCTCATGAATTGATAAATGCTAGTGCTAATGAATCAAGCCAATGACTCGCCTTATCTTTTAGTGAGAATGAGAATAAACGAAGGCGGACGAAATCCTCAATAAAATATTGATATTTTGAGAGTGCACATAAGGAACCCAAATTTAGAAATTATACATTAAAATTTAAAAATATTTTTACAATAATATCTTCTAATTTTGTAACCAATCACCTAAGAATCTTGCATATAATTCCCTTAAATGATGTAGAGATCTTTCTTCATAGAAACTCTTGCATATATCTTCAATATAAAATATCTTCAAGGATCTTGGATATAATATATTCTTTGATCTTATTCTCTAAAAATATGTGTGTATATATTTCTTCAATCTTGAGACCAAATATATTGTGTCTTTAACCTTTTGTGCTATGAACTACTGGAGATACTTTTACTTGACTTTAAGAGCTTGGTTTCAAATATCCATCTCCAATAGCTGCAATCAAACAAACGTACATAAGTACCCAAAATTAAATATAATGGACTACTAAAATACATGTTCGGGTATATTAAAAATATCATAATTACGCGCTCATCAGCCGTGACGCCATAGCTAAGAGGTGCTTTACTATAGATTAGTTAGGTATATTAGACCCGATGACTTATTCGCAGTGAACTGAATGACTTGCCATAGTTTTGCTTCTACCCAAAGGTATTGGAATGAGATCAAGCACATTATGAGGTATCTGATCGGCATAAAAGGCTGGGGTCTGTTCTACTCAAAATGGTAAACATAAAATTATAGGATACGCCGATACAAAATACTTGTCAGACACACATAGAAATTCTTGTACTTTATAAAACTGGCAGAGAATGCTAGTTGCGCTCCAAGATACATCACATCAACTGAAGTTGTGGCATGTTCTATCCAAGATAAAGCATCGACTCTGTATGAAGACAACTCGGCTTGCAGCATTCAAGTCAATAGTAATTTTATCAATGGCGACATAATGAAGCACATTTCACATAAGTCATTCCATACTTATGAATTATAGAAGGCGAATGAGATTGATATTATTCAAGATATTTTAGAAGACAACTTTGCAAACCTATTCACGAAGACTCTTGCACCACTTATATTCAAGCAGCTGGTACACAAAATCGTCATGCAGAAGTTTTATTTATCAATATCTCGGGAAGTTACATCTCAGGGAGATACATCTCGTGGGAGATCGACATCAGGGGGAGTAATCCCATCCTGACGTGGACACATGCGTATTGTACTTGTTTTCATGATAGTATAGTTTTTATCCTAGGAGGATTTGATGAGGTAACGTATACGCGTCCACAACACATACAGGTCATAGGATTATACTATTTCTTTGCACAACTTTTTTGCTCAATGGGGTTTTGCTAGGCAAAGGTTTTGATGAGGCAAGTCATCCTGGTATGGAACACCCCAAGGGGGAGTATTAGGAGTTAGGTCCGGCCCAAGGTTGGAACCCAACTGGGTTGGGGTATCCTACTGGACTCCTAACAAACTCATTGACCATTAGGGTTTATGGGAAGAGTTTGAGTTATTGTATACAACCTAATAAGGGTTAAAGCCTTATAACCTAATACAAAGAATTTAATTATCAATAATATATCTTCACTTCTCTCATGCCTTTGTCATGTTAAACTGATAGAATAGAGTATTATCCAACAATTAGTGTAAAAAATGAGACGTGAGGGCTATATTGTTTGCTATACTGGTTTGGTCCATATTATTTGATTGTCGAAAGAAAAATAAATGCTTGATAATGATTGTTGAGCAATGCATGAAATATCTTTCTTTTGTGCTTGAGTTTCAAGCTCTGAAGAGTCTAAACTAGGAGTATGGAACTTTAAGCTTAAACTACTGGAGAGGCACATATATGTTATGTGCCTATCGATACGAATTTGTATGCTCAAACGAATAACTAAAGATCGAGTTTGTGTCTAGCAAGCTTTCCTTTAGATAGATTCACCCTTGCCACAATGTTTTGCAGTGATTGGACATCTATCTCCCAGGATATAACAATCTGACGTAGGTTGAATGAAGTACACCAATCAACCCACCAAACGAGCCTTTATTGCAATTTTTATCTCTGATAAATGACTAAAAAAAATCATAAAATAAATGAAAAATAATTACAAAGGAGAGGGTTTTAAATAGGACATTGGTGACTCCTCACCAAGAGTCGGGTCTTAAGACTACTTCACGAAGGGTCGCACCTATAGTCGTGTTTCTTAGAGCCAAAAGTCGTGTCTCTTGGAGCTAAAAGTCGTGTCTTAAGGCACACCACTTCACATAGGGTTTTCACCTTAAGTTGTGTCTCTTGGAGTAACCAACCTCATGAGCCCAAGGCCCCAAGGCCAAATCAGAAACCTAAGAAATATATAAGGGTTCCTACATCGGGTAGCCCATGTACCAAGCAAGCAATCCCATGAGTCGTCGCACACGTGCGTGTGTAACCAAATAACTCCAACACACTTCAATGATGTAATATACATGGTTACTAATATAGTTTTTCTTTCGGGTGAATTTGACAAATACCCTGATGTTTATAGGCATAGCTGACTTGCACCCCACAGTTTGCAAAATATTTGGATCAGTTTTACAGTTGGACTTCAGTCAGCTGTAATTGACTGCAGTTTCTCCTCTTTTTTCGCACGTGACTTGACAAAAAAACTCAAAATACGCCTAATGAAAAACACGTGATCTTTTGTTCTATATGGTTTCATAAAGATATAACCCCTATTTTTACTCATATATTAGGCTTAACACCCTTTGTATTAGAACTGGAGGTTCCATCTCAAAACCAATTGGCTATAAGAGAAGTAGCCCCAGGTTCTTATATTTTGATGTGGGACTATTTATCTCAACATGCCCCCTCACGTGTGGCGTAATTTATGAGCTCAACACGTGGGTGAATATTTGGGTGATGCGGAGGAGCACGTGGGCCGTTGGGCTTGACACATGGAAGAAATGCCCGCTCTGATACCATATTAGAACTGGAGGTTCCATCTCAAAACCAATAGCTATGAGAGAAGTAGCTCCATGTTCTTATATTTTGAGGTGCAAGGCTATGTGTGTCCGACGTGGGACTATTTATCTCAGCACTGTTTGTCAACGCATACATTTGAAATTACATTAATGGAGCACCAAATTTTAATTCTTTCAACTAAGACTGAAATTAAGCTCAATTACCTTCGTATGCAATTGGTTTTCACCTCCCATGTCTTATCTCTATATTCTTTGGCTAGGGTTTCAAGAACATTCAGGGAAGATGATGAATACCAACTCTAGAAAGAGAGAAAACAAATTACTGTAGTGTAAGAACAAATTGAGAGAGAGAGAGAGAGAGTAAGATAGATAGATAGATAGATAGATAGATAGATATGAAGTGGTTTGAGATGGAGAGATAAGGGTTTTCTCGAGTAAAAGACGCCAAGAGTCAAATCTTCCGAGTCCTTCGTTCAAGATGTGAGTATCTCGAGGAGTTTTTGATCTTATTTAGTACTTTCTTATTTTAATTCCAAAATGGTACTATATATTGCCATTAAAAAAATCAAATTGAGTTGATTATAGTAAGAGTAGGTCAATTGCAGTTGACTGGAGTTAAACTGCAAAAGTGGGGTATGACCTTAATATTTTTAAAAATCGTGGGGTGCAAATCAAATATGCCTATAAACATCAGGGTATTTGTCAAATTCACCATTTATCTTTCTTACACCAAATGTGAGACTAAACACATCTTCATTCAAACTAAGAAAAAATCCAACATAATTTTCCAACACCTATGTTATATTTTAAGGATACATTTTCATTAGGTGTCAATGAGATGGGGGCCTTTTTTGCTCTCTACTCTATTATTGCATTTCAAAATTAAAACTCTACCTCTCTCCCTCAAATCACTGACTCTCTCTTTCTCTCTCTATACCCCATCTCAATCTCGCTTTCACCGACTCGATCTCCGCCATTAGAGAAAACCTAGAAAGGTTCATTTCTCTCTAGAAGAACAAGAAGGCAATCATGCCCATTAGAGAAGCAAGTTGTTAGTTGGAGGTCCAATTAAACCATAACAAACGATTTGAACATCCAGTTTAACCATAAGCAAACTGTTTCTTTCTGTTTATCTTTATCTCTCTCTTTAAATCAATTGGTTTTCTTTAGATCCGCCTGAAGTTGGGGTTTGTACTATCATTGAAGTTGGGGTTTGCATTTGTGGCATGTTTCAGACTTTATGCAAGCACATGGTGTATATTTGAAATTGTCAGTTTGTACTAAACCGACAATGAAAATAGTCGATCTGCACATGAATTGAATTTTTGTTTTTCACTATCATCGATAATGAGAATAGTCAATTCATCCGTAATTCGACAATTTTCTAACTATGTTGATATGTCCCCATTGTCGATGAATATGTAATTCGATAATTGTCTTACCAAGTGGGTTAGTGTTGTTGACTATACACCGACAATTTTCTTAAAAGTGGGCATGTTAACACTATTTATAGGAAATTACATTGTCAACATTGTTGAACTTTGCAATAGATGACAACGCAATTGTCGATAACAGAAGAAGTCGCCAATATAACAACTACGTTATTGTCTACCACAACTTTCGCAAGGAAGAAAACCAACCTATGTAGGACCAACTTGATGAAGATGGCTTCTAAGAAAATCAGAAGAAAAAAAATGTTTGGTGTTAACATTTTATTGTTTTTAACTTCTTTTTAGCTTTTCCAATTTACTCATGAGGTACGTGGATATTGAAACCATGTTAGCCATTACAAAAATGGGGATTTTAATTACAGATGATACAATTACGAATTTTCTGAATCAAACTATTGTCGATTTATGCTCGCTCGATACTTTCTCAGTGGTGCAATCATTAGTATGTTGTCGCTTAATACATATATCGAAAATTACCAACAAAATGCATTATAGCATTTATTGTCGATTTACTGATGCACCGACAATGACTATATATATAATCGACAATTTTGTAGTTCATATCCACACTTATCATGCATACATGCAACAAATCGACACATCTATACTAATTCCTCTATCTTCTCCATGGCCATAAATCCCAACATCTATACTAGTTCCCCTATTATCATCTCCAAGCTCTAAAAAATTGTGAACTACATCAAGTGAATCTCCTTCTGCCCCATTATCTGAATCATGAGAGTCATTGTCGTGGACAGGTTTTGACACATATGCTCCTTTGGCAATGATTTTGAATATGCCTGCTTTAAATAGAAAATGGGGACAGTCATAATTTTTCCAAATTTTTTCAGAATTCTAAAATTTGTTTCGATCCGATTCGATTTTTTTCATAAATTCAAAAATTATTTCAAATTCGGAAAAATTAAAATTTTTAGAATAATCGAAATTTTTGGATTAAAAATTCATAAAAATTGGAAATTTCAGATAATATTTGTGAAAATAGCGAATCATTGGCTTTTTTATATGTAAAATTAAACATAATGTTCCCAAATCAAAATATCTAACCCTTTCTCATACAATGGTAACATCACCACATCTCCATCTAACAATTTCTTTTTTATTATTAAACTACAAAAAACACATTAAATATTAAATAAGAATATTCATAAAAATTGGATTGGAGGGTATTCGAAAAAATCGGATCGAATCTTGTTTAGAAAAATTGGATCGAAAATTTTGGAATAGCAGAAAGCTATCCAATTTCGATCCAAAATTTTTCAAAAAAGTTTAAAAATTGGAACTGTAAAATAGGGTTCTTAAATTGGAAAAATCAGATCGGAAATTGGAAAAAATCGGATGAAGTTCAGACAAAAGTTGCAGCTCTAGTTTTGAAACTTGTCAGACACAAGACAAAACGTACAAGGTCAATCAATGCTTTAATTTAGAACAAATTGTCGATGATCGAAAAAGTGGCATAAAATTCTCGGCTATATAGTTGATCAACATAATTTAATGCATTAGTCCTGGTTATTGTCGATCACACCATCTCAATCCATTTATCGACAATTAGTTATCGACAATTCCAATAATCGTTATTGTAAGGGCCAAATTCTGTAAGCTCGAAATGGCTCGGAATTCTCTATCACACCAATGAACCTGCAACAATATTCTAATGGAAAGTAAGAAATGACACAAGTGATTTTAGCGTGGAAAACCTCTGAATATGTAAAAAAACCACGACCTCGAGTGGAGGATTTTTGTAAAAGTATATTTATTGCTTGAGGTGGATATCTTATTACAAGTGATCTTTAGATATAGAAAGCTTGAGCCTTGTAACTAAAAAGTTTGAATGTTGCTGAGAATCTAGAATAAGTAGTTTCTTGATGATCTCTTGTGTAATTTTTCTCGTCCCTGTCTCTTCTGGAACTTTCCCTTTATATAAGCCTTCTCCGCAGCTCTTCATCATACTGGAGCATGTTTTCTGAATAATGTGGTTAGTGGCTGTTGACTGAATAACTGACGAGTTCGTGAGAGACAGGTGTCTTTGACTGGATAAGGCTTTTTAGTTTAAGTTTGACCCATATTCTTAACCAGTTCGTGGGGTGGTTGGAATGTTGACTGGGGAAGATATGCAAAAAATGCGTGAGTCTGAGATGGAAGTGATTCAAACTGGTGACAGCTAAACTTTAGGTAAGATCGAGGGATAGGTCCCTACAATCGCCCCCTCGCAACTGAAGCCACGAGTGGCTTTGGTTGAGAAATAATTAATTTGTAATTGGTATTTGGGTTAAAATTCTTGATAATTAAAATGGAGTAATGATGGTTTTGACTGTGTGGAAGTTACATGGTTTATGGGGAAATAATGTGTATTTAATGAGGATGTGGATGCTGATGTTTGTGACAGTTACGATTTTGAAAAGTTGCGTCTTTAATAAATGATGACGCTTGGTAAAATGTACTTGCACAATAAATATAGGGTTATATAAATAGTACAAGTAGAGTTGTTTGTAATCTGTAAAATTATCTGAAATATTAAAAATGGTGAAGACACGGAGGATGGCTCTTGAAGAGAGGATTGTGTTTGAAATGCAGAGGTTGAAATTGAAATACTTTGGTGACCAATCCTTGGAGATGTCGATACCCGCTTCTGTTCCTCCGACTTATCAAGGCATGTCGGAAGACAAAATGGTTGAAGCTGAGGAGGAATTCTACTGTAAGTGGAGGTTTCATGTCGTCGTCTTTACAGGCGAGGAATGTTGGGCTTATCTCCGTCCTATGACAGAGGACAAGATTGGGGGGTTAGATGCAGGGATAGAGATATCTGCAGGGCAGTTATGTTGATTTCTTGTATCACCATGAATTCTAAGGTCGGGACCTCTTCATCTCTACCAACTCTTCGGAAGTGGCAGTTTCAGAGGAGGAGGTGATGGTAGTGGAGGAGGGAGACAACCAGTGAAAGTCTGCTTCTGTATTTCTATCATATTTTAGCGCTCAGAAGACCTTCAGATTGTAGAGCTGGTGCCAACACTGAGTCTACTGCTTGCATAGTTTCCATTTGAAATTTGATTAGACTTCGACCAAACTCATGTGAGGGAAGCTTTTTGTTGGTTCTAATTTCTGCTTTGCAACAGGGTGAAAGATTACTAAAGCAAGAAGAACTGAAGGAGTTGATGTGTCGGAGTGCCTGAATGACCTATTACTTTTTAAAGTAGTGAAAAACTTGTTATCTATAAAATACCTGGAGTTGGGTGCTGGACAAATTAGATCTCTGTAATATACCTGAGATCGATTACTGAAAAACTTGTTATCTGTAAAATCACGTGTAATATTATCGACATGAATAAAAATTTGTCATCCAATTACTTGTGTTTATGTAGATATAAAATATCTCGTATACTCGAACTGAATCGTTTGAAGGATGTATGAAATGAATTAAAGTTTGTGAGTACCGAAAGTATTGCAATTATAACATTCAAACTGAGATATATATGTGCAAAAATTTATGTGGTAATGTAAGTATGATATATCTGAGTTTTGGAAATGTGGGAGATAAAAATTGCAGAAAATCTATAATGCAAAAATTTGAGCTAATAGAGGTCGATAGAGGGATAAATCTTTTAAAAAATAAGCTCGATTTGAAAAATAATGTAACGTATAAGTTCATGGGAAGGGATAAGTTCAAATAGTCTACCTCAAGATTTTTGGGTTTCTGTTACGAGATAAAAGGGTAAAATTACGTTTTGAGGGGAAATTGTATAAATGTATAAATAAGGGTAAAATTTATTTTTTGAATATGGAGAAGGGATTGTGATGGTGCAGACTCGATCTCAGAGAATTCGTCATGCCATTGAAGAACGATTGGCCATAAAGATCGCTGAAGTACGGAAGAGGATTTTTGGATTGTTTGGTTATGATGCTGAATTACCAGTGAGGGAATGTCAGCTCGAAGGATTGAATGTAAGGGATAAGGAACTTGAGTATGGCCGATATTTCTATGAGGTATGCTTTAGTGAATTGGTGTGGGATCCTGCAGATTGAGAAGAGATGGTTAAACTGATTGCTGAGGTGGAGATCGAATTTAAAGATGGGATGATCGATGGAGGAGATCTGATAGGATGTGGTTGCCCAAGTCATTAAGGCTATTTTAGATGTAATTATATGTAAATTGTTATCATAAATAAATGTAGGTGTTGTTGATTTTAACAGAAAAGATGAAAGTCAATTTGATCCTCTATAGTTGCAAATGTCGTTTGAGACTGTTTTGACAAACAAATTTTGAATAAGTTTGAAAATTTTGTTAGCTTTGAAAATGATGTCACTAGTACTATAAGTATTAGGAACAAGAACAGAAAAAATGCAGGAGCTTCTAGTTTTGTTTTTTTATGTAAAGCTGCTAAAATCTGATATCGTAGAGTGTGAGTCATCATGAGTGTGGGAAAGTGAAATAGAGATATGGAAACAAGAGATAAAAATAGATTAAAATATGAGGGTAGGGGTAATGATGGAAAGACGGTTTTATTAAAAAGGTACAAGATGCCTGACATGGATAGTGGAAAGGATGCCTTAGTTCCAAAACTGAGGACGGGTCGTGCTATGCGCAATAACTACCAGCCGTTAGAAAGAGAAAGAATAAATAGTACTTCGTCTTCATCATTCAAACGTTTTTCAACTTCTGAAAATTTGGAGAGCACAGAAAGAGAAGCGCACAAAAATTTTAGAGGCTTTGGTAAGGATTTATCTGAGGGTGATCAACAGTCGAAGAGAGTTACAGGTATAAAATCATGTAGGTGGCTATACAGCAACACTGTGAGGGAAGGACTTGGTGTTATTGCGGATTCTCATTCTGACACTGAAGGTTAGTAGAGACGCGTGTGTGTTTTTTATAAATCGTAATCTGTTTTTAACAAATCCTAAAAAATTACTATTTATAGCAATCTATAATATTTGACATATAGACAGAATATTCAAAAGATATGTTGCATATGAATGATCGATGTATATGAAATAATGATAGATACATGAACCTGTATGTAGGTCGAACGTGAGAGGTATTTGTGTAGGATCAAACTTTGCCTGTAAAATTGTAGTTAAGATGGATAGTTCGCCTATTATCGAGGTTTCGACCTCCGGTCGGACGGTAGAGTCTGATAGTGGGGTTGAAGTAGACATTGAACTTGGCCATACTAGTGGGGAAGGTCGAACCAATATGGCCAAGACCCCTAAAATAGACAGCTCGGTTCAGCCGGAGTCTATTACGTCGAGCAAATTAGCCCGAACGTTTCCAAAAAAACAAATGTTGAAGCGTCCGTCGGCCTTTGGTACCACTGGAAGTGGTGAGATCGACGAAAATGAGAAAATGAGAAAGATCGAACCTTCGGGGAGGTCGGGGGAAAAGGTCGCTAAAGAGCAACCTGCTGCTGAGGACGATCTCAAAGCAGAAGAGGAAAGGGTCAGGCTGGCAGCTCTTCATGGAGAGGAGGACATGAACAGGATGGTATGTATTTATGTTTGATCATGTAAAAATTTATTGTGTTTCGAACTCACGCTTAGGTCGATTTATTTTGTGTAAGTTGCTCGCTTGGTGAAGGGGATTTGGCTCGGAGTAGAAGAAGAAAAATCTGAGTTAATGAAGGTTAAAGTCGAGCTTGAAAAGCAGGTAACTCGAGCGAAAGCTGATGCTCTTAAGGAAGCAAAGAAGTTAGAGGCCCTGAAGGCTTCTCATGTAGTGGCGATTGGCCATCTGCAAGCGGAGGCGAGGGTGAATCTGGAGGAGGTGGAGGCATAGGGTGAAAGGCTGGGGCGCCACCTGATATTGAAGGGATATTATAAGGATGAGGTGGATGCCATTAAGGCAGACACCTATGTTGAGGAGGATAATGATGAAGAAGTAGAAAAGGTGGTTGTGGGAGTTGTTGATGGGTTAGACGACGTCTTCCGCCTGACGGTGCTAGACAATCAAGGGGATGACGCCGAACTCCCAGAGGGCGCAAATGAGAAAGTAGGGTAGAAAAATGATTTGTATGAGTATTTTGAAGTGTCTTGTAAATTTTGGATTTGTGCGTAGTGAATAGACTTCTATAGGCTGAACCCCTTTTTTTTGTAACCCTCCTGTAAGCACTTTGAGAAATGATCTCATAATAAAAGATCTAGAGACCAGGATTGCCAGTAAAAGAGAGATCTCTACAGCCTTGCTGTCTTCACAAGCGAAGCTGCAGGTTAGATCAGAATAGGTCTTATGACTTGTATGCTATATCGATATAAAGCTACCAAGTAAATTAGATAACATAAAGCGTAGAGGTAGATCAAAAACTTGTAATCAATTTTAGGAAAATCACACTAATATAGTACGTAGAAAAATTCAAAGTATTTAGATAAAGTGGAATATCGAAAACATGTACATTAGACTTCAAAATGTATGTCATGGAGCACCTATCTGAGATTTTACTTCGACCTCTAAGTCTAAAAGTAGTTGAACACATTAGATGTTAGAAATCAGATATTTTTTTAGAAATGAGATATATATCATGTTGATGGGTATTCTGAATCGAGCTGTATATAATGTATATATTATTGTGCAGGTCGAATTTGATTCAGTTCGCTCGCGCAAAAATGAGGCGCTCCTATGTAATCGGGAATTTGCGGAGGAGTTGGATAGGGTGAGGGAGGTGAATGAGAAAATAGAAGATCAGCATGTAAAGGTACATTTTAAATTTGTTAAGGCAACCCAAACTATTGTTGACCTCACTCACAAGGTCGAGGAGAAAGACGCCAAAATTGAGAAGGGGATAAAAGAACTTGCAGAGGTAAAAGAACACGCCATGAAGCTTCAAAGTCAAGTTGACATGTTGATCGTTAAGGGTAGGCAAGCTGAAATGGCTCAATATCGTATTCAGGCGCTAGAAAGATCAGAGAGACAATCTCGAGCTGATCTTCAGAATTGTAGAAGCGAACTGGAGCGATTGAAATAGAAAATGGGTGAAAAAGATAACAAACTAAAGGTAGCTCGAGAACATCTATCAGCCTCAGAAGCTGCAGCCGAGCACTTGCATATAGCCCTACCTACCAAGGATATGGAGTTTCAGGGGATGCAACGAAGGTGTGACGAGTTAAATGAGAGGGTGGCACGATTGAAGACCGAATTGATGCAAGCCAACGCGCGTGTTAAGAAAGCTGAGGCTAGAGAGCGCTCGAGGGGGAGTAAAAATGATGTTAAAGTTCCTCTAGTCCAAGGGGATGCAGTTAGCCTTTCAGGTTGAATTAGACAGCTGGAAGGTGATGTGGCTCAAATTTAAGGGCATGTACAGAAAGGGAAGGCAAACTTAAGGGAATGTCAACACAAGTTAGATGTTGTTCTTATCAGGGAGAAGGTCTTGGAAGGGGAAATCAGGGCGAAGGAAATCCTGATGAAGAAGAAAGATGACTCGTTAAAGGATACTTCTGCCACGGAAGAATTGAATGCTAAAATTGTGAGACTTCATGCTCAGGTGGCGAACTTGGAGGTCGCTATTCAGGCTGAATTAGCTAAATATGTCAAAAAAATTAGAAGAGAATATGGCTTTTTATGATTTGACTGACAGAGAAATGGTATATCAGAAAAAACTATACACGACTTTGGAGTCACGCCTTGAGAAGGTGAGATATAACATTTCAAGGATCGTTGTGGCTCATGCATCACGGGCAGACCTGTTAAAGGAGACCATTACATATTTTGTAGAGGAAGTAAAAATACTTGAGTTAGAACGAGATACCTTGTTTAAGAACCTGTCTGACAAGGGATGCATTTGTAGCGTGAATATAGATCGAGGGAACTGTATGACCTTCATGGAAACGAATTTAAGCCCTCGACCTGCTGATCTGATAGAGAGAGGCAGAATCGCTATAACTCGTGAACTAAATTCTGATCGACCTCCTGCTGATGGGTAAAGCATGGCTGACATCCCAACAACAGAAATGGTATCTATTATAATATGACCTAAAAATAAATAGTATTTGTCGCATATATATTAAAATAGATAAAAGCTAGTATGACCTTTGCCTTATCTTATGCCTGTTTGAGTCTTTGATATAAAGCAAGTTTTTGCATTTGTTCTAATCGCAGAGATGGGTTGAGTTAGTCAAACCAAGTGAATCTTGATTTAACTGTAGTAATGTTGCAAACATATTGAAAGAGATGAAGGCTAGTATTACCTTTACCTTATCTTATGCATGTTTAAGTCTTTGATATGAAATAAGTTTCCACATTTGTTTCAATCGCAGAGATTTAGTAGAGTTAGCCAAACCAAGTGTTATCCTCGATTTAACTGTAGTAATGTTGCAGACATATTGAAAGAGATGAAGGCTAGTACTATCTTTGCCTTATCTTATGCCTGTTTGAGTCTTTGATATGAAACAAGTTTCTACATTTGCTTCAATCGCAAAGATTTAGTAGAGTAAGCCAAACCAAGTGTTATCCTCGATTTAACTGTAGTAATGTTGTAGACATATTGAAAGAGATGAATGCTAGTATTATATTTGCCTTATCTTATGCCTGTTAGATTCTTTGATATGAAACAAGTTTCTACACTTATTTCAATCGCAGAGATTTAGTAGAGCTAGCCAAACCAAGTGTTATCCTCGATTTAACTGGTATAAGATCGATTGAAAGCTAGTATTATCTATGCTTTAATTTACAGAATGTGGTTGAATCTACGTAAGTAGATAGATGTTGTGAAAAACTTGGTAGTTTCATTGGTCAGTTCAGAATTTATATTAGATGGAGAAGAAAAATCTCACTTTTGGAATTGAGAAAAAAAAATCAAAAGCGAGAAATGGAAATGGAGTAGTAAGGCACTTAACGATAGTACCGTTTCAGTCGCCTAGTGTTCCAAGGATTTGAAATTGGGATTCCCTCTTCTATCATGAGATAATATAATCCCAGGCCTGAGAGACCTGTGATAATGAATGGACCCTCCTAATTGTCGGCTAATTTTCCAGCGTGAGGCTCTTTACGATATTGAGGAATCTCTCTAAGGACAAGATCATCGATTTGGAAGGTACAATTTCTGACTCAGCTGCTGTACCACCTAGCTAGCATATGATGATATCGACCTAGGTTAGCGATGGCGCGTTCTCAGGTTTCATCGATCATATTAAGGTTACAAGCCAATTCAAACTCATTTTCCTCGTCAGTCAGCTCTTGATCTCAAACTGGATGATGGTATTTAGAAGGAATGAGAACCTCAGTACCATAGGCAAGGAGGAATAGGGTACATCCTGTTGACTGTATGGGAGTGGTATGATATGCCCATAGGACATGAGGTAGTCCTCCAACCCAATTCCCTTTTTTCTGTGAGTGAAGCCATTTTTTGAGTCCATCTACGATGGTTTTGTTGGTGATTTCGGCTTGGCTATTGCTTTGAGGATAATAAAGATTGGATGGTGAGTGGATGATATTGTGTTGGTTGAGGAAGGCTACAATCTTTTCTCTCACAAATTGAGGCCCGTTATCAATACAAATTAGGTGGGAGCACCCAAACTGAGTGATGATGTATTCCCAGATAAAAGATATGACCTATTCTTCTCTGGTTTGACATAGTGGAACTGCTTCTACCCATTTCGTAAAATAATCGGTAGCTACGAGTAAGTGACAGCGGTTACCTAGAGAGTTAGGGAATTCGTCGACGAGATCAAGTGCCCATCTTTTGAATGGCCAGAACACCTTGCTTGCATAGAGTTCGAGCGCAGGGGCACGTATCATATGTCCATGCCTTTGACAGGTGTCACATCTGCGTGAGTACTCCTCCGCTTGCTTGCGCATGCTGGGCCAGAATACTCCTCATGTAATAGCTCTATTTGTTAGTGATCGACCTACGGAATAGGAGCCAGAAGTTCCTTCATATAATTTACAGAACATTTCCTCTGCTTTTAGTTTGGAGAGGCACTTGAGGTAAGGCCCCGTGACGGAAAGGAGGTATAGCACACCATTTTGATTAGTATAACGCTTCGAGTTGTTGATCAACTGTCGGCGCTCTTTTGGATATGCTGGGAGTGGTATGTTGCAACTATTGTCGACACTGAGGTAGGCTAAGAAAGGCTTTCACCAATCGTCATCTCCCCCTTTATCGCCCCCAGTGTTGATCGTGCATACAGAAATGTGATCAATGCTGAGGGTTGAAATAACTTTGATCTGGAGATATCGAGCTTCTGTACCCAAGACCCCGGCTAGATATGCTAAAGAATCGACGTGTCTATTTTCACCTCGAGGAAGATAATTGAGAGTTGTTTTCGTGAACTTACTCATCCTATCTGCAACAAGGGCTGCGTATTCGATCATCTTTTCATTCTTCTTGTATTGCTCAGAGTAATGGTGGACGGTGAGTAGTGAATCTGTACAGACTAAGAGTTCGGCGACATCGATCTCAAGAGTGAGGTCGAGTCCACGAATGAGAGCTTCGTACTCGGTGACATTATTAGAGGGCTCAAAATCCAAGTAGATTGATTTCTCAATTCTGTCATTGGAAGAGGTAATCAAAATGATTCTGATCCCTGACCCTCCGGGTCCTGCTGATCCATCCGTGAGAAGTGTCCACCCCTTTGTTGTAATTCATTCATCTCGCTCGTTAAATGGTTTGGGGGGTGGATCTTTAGGAGTTTCTTCTGTAAGGTCAGGGTCGTACTCCTTCCACTTGGGATCCTCTATTAGAAAATCCGCGAGAAAATTGGCAACGGCCTGACCCTTTTCGAAATGACGTTGTTCGAACTTGATATCATGTTCTCCCAAACTGACTGACCACTGTTACACTCTCCTTAATTTTTCTTTCTTGGATAGAACTTCCCAAATGGGTAGTTCGTCATAACTTTGACTGAATGAGCTTGGAAGTAGTGCTTGAGTTTATGTGAAGTGCAAACAAGAGTGAGAAGAAGTTTCTCAATTTTAAAGTACCTCGTTTCTGTTAGAATGATGGTTTTGTTGATGAAGTAGACTGGTTTCTCGATTTTCCTTTCAAGTCAAATGATAATCGAGCTGAGGGAAGTATCTGTAACTACTAGGTAGATAATCAGTTCCTCATTATCTACTAGGGTGCTCATTATGGGAGACCTCCCCAAATCGGTTTTGAGATCCTGAAAAGCTATTTCGCATTCTGGTGTCTATGTGACCTCTGAATTTGGCTAAACTTTTCCTCGTTTGGCACAACCGCAGAGTAATAGGAATAACCAACGACAGCGGTCTGAAGATTTAGAAACAAAACAGTTAATAACGGCAATCTTACCGGCGAGTTTCTGAACATCTTTTGTTGTTTTTAGAAAGGATATGTTGAGGAGAACCCGAATCTGATCTGGATCGGCCTCAATCCCCTTTTTGCTGATGAGGTGGCCTAGAAATCAACCAAAATGTACCCCGAATTGATTCTTACCAGGGTTGAGACGCATTTTGTAAGATCGAAAGATGTTGAATATAGTATTAAGATCTGAGATGTGATTGGCCGACTGTACGCTCTTGCACAAGAGATCGTCAATGTAGACTTTAACAACTGTCCCTAGATGTGCTTTGAACATAGTAGTCATTAACCGTTAATATGTGGCACCCACATTTTTGAGTCCGAAGGGCATGACTTTGTAGCAATAAAGACCTCTTTCAGTGATGAAAGTTATCTTTTCTTGATCTTCTTCCAAAAGTAAAATTTGATTGTACCCCGAAGTAGCATCCATCATAGATAGGAGGTCATGGACTACTGTGGAATCGAGGATCTGATGAATGTTAGGAAGAGAGAAACTGTCCTTTGGAATATGTTTGTTCAGATCGGTGAAATCTACCCAAACTCGGACTTTTCTGTTCTTCTTTGGGACAGCGAAAATATTGGATATCCAGTCTGGATATTTGGCTTCTCAAATGAATCCCACTTTGATAAATTTCTCAAACTCGGTGCTAACTTCATCTCGAAGACGTGGTGATAGTCGTTGCTATTTCTGTTCGACCGTCGTGGCCTTGATGTTGATAGCTAATTTGTGACATGACTTGGTCAGATCTACCCCATGCATTTCTTTGAAAGACCACACAAAAACGTCTCGATTTAGTTACAAAAACTGATTGAGAGTATCATTTTCATGTTAAACCAGCTTAGTACCAATAAAAGTACCTCTGCTAGGTCCATCAATGTTGATATATTTTATGGGCTCCTCCGTGGAAGGTTGATCGTTGAGGTGATCAGTTTCCTGTAATTGCTATACAGCAAATCTATTAGAAGTATCTAGGATAGCAAAGACGGTATTTTCACAAGATCGAGAGAGCTTCTGACTACCTCTGATCTCATAAATACCGTTGTCGTGTTTGAACCGGAGCACTTAATGATAGGTGGAAGCGATTACTTCCATGTTGTGAATCCAGCAACGGCCCATAATCTCGAGATAACGAGATTTGGCATTGATGAGATAGAAAACAACGTCGATGGTGGCTGGTCCTGCGGTAATAGGTAAGATGATCTTGCCTACTTGTTCTTTTCTGGAACCATTAAACCCACTGGTATTGGTGTCGCTCTGAATAACTTAGTCGGCCAAACCCATTTGGTCGATAGTGCTCTGAAAAAGAATCTCAATATCGCTTCCAGTATCGATCATCATCGTGTGTATGACAAACTTATTCATTTCAAGCATTATTACTAACGCATCATGATGTAGAAATTTTACATGGCTTGTATCGCAATCTTTGAAGGAAATCCTGAGCTGGCGATTGCTCGACTCAGGAAGAAGCTTGGCTTCTTTGTCTTGCGGTGTGAGATCGCAGCATTCCAATAGTCTCCTGCATTTTGATCTGTTGGAATTGGTGATCAAATTGATTTCGATCATGTTGGTGTGGTGCATATGGTAAAGATGCTTCTCCTCAGCATGATTATTGACCTGAATAACTTCAAGCTGCTTCTTATAGCTGCCATCTTTGTATGATTTCAGGTTGACAATATATTCGAGCATCCGTCCCTCTTTAAAAATGTATTCGAGCAACCTCTGTAAAGCATAGAAATTGTCAGTAGAATGATGGTTTTCCTTATGATGTAGGCAATATGGTCGACTATCGATTGGTTCCAGTGGTTGAGAGACGTAGTAGAGTGTATCATTCAAAAGTAGTGGAAAAATTATGGAGATTCAGACGTTCATCTTTGGGAGGATGGGTTTGTTCGTCGGACCCCCTTTCTGAGAGTAGCCATTGTTACCCTTGGTGCGCTTCTAATCTCCATGTTCCTCCTTCAGTTTAGCAGTTCGATCTGTAGATGGGCCTTTGGTGGAGAAGACAGATGTAGTAGATTTTTGTTGCTCAGACATTATCCTCTCCAGGTCGATGTAACTGTTGACCTTGGTGATCATCTCCTCTAAGGTCACAGGTTTGTTGAGGAAGAGGTGTTATTTGGCCTTGCAGTCGAGCCAGAGCGCATTGGTGAAAGCAGTAACAGTTGTTTTATGATCGAGGTTATCCACTTTTCGTACAAGCTCTAAAAATTTCTTTAAGAAATCCTCGAGCGTCTCTCCATGAGACTGTTTAAGACTGAGAGAATATAAATTATCCTCTTTGTCCCTGTTGTGAGCATATGTCTTGATGAACTGTTTCTGCAGCTGATCGAATGCATATATGGAGTCCTTAGGGAGAGAGTGGAACCATCAAAGTGGTTCCTTCTGTAGACTTGTGGTGAACAAATGACAGAGGATGTGGTTGAGATTGGAGTATAACCCCAATGAATCACGGTACTGCTGAATGTGCTCCTTCGGGTTAGTACCTTTGTATTTACGAATTTTTGGAGTATGGAAACCTTTTGGTATCTCCATATCGAATAGCTCTTTGGCAATCAGACTTCTTTGTAATTTTGTGGCATCACTGGTAGTACCCAGACCTTGTGCTTCGATCAACTCCTTAATTCGTTGGTCCATATACTCTTTTGTGGTATAATGACGTGCTGGTTGAATCGTTGGGCGAGCAGGTTGTAAATGATGAGTGTTTGTACCTTCAATCAGGCGATCTCATGTTGGAACTTGGTGTTGAGGTTGATCTTCTTCCTTCTGACGGACGGTAATTTGGTGACCTCGATTAACTTCGGACTGAACTTCACCCCCCAATTGTATGGAGGGCTGTGGTTCGTGCTGTAGATTCCTGAAAATAGCTTTACTGGCGACTCCTCGAGGTTCCAATCTTTCCATTGCAGAAACACGGGAGGTCTCTGGCAATTGATTGTGACCTCTGCCTGGAGGAGCCTGCTGAGTATTTTGCAGAGCCTCTAGGGCAGTCTGCATTATTGTCATCTGGTCTTCATGTCATTTGAGCACTGTCAAACGAGCTTGTTGTTTTGTGTCGAGCTCTTTCCCACGAAGCACCCGATCCTTTGTTAACTAAAGTTCGAGCTCGGTGCATTTCTCTATTTCGATGTTGAGATTCACCTGGAACTCTGTAAGTTGTCCCGGCTCCATTGAAACATCGAACTGGGTTCCTGTAGCCGGTCATCTGGAAGTAACCATTATTGAAAGTTGTTGTGAAAGAATACCTTAGGATATCGTGAAAATGCAATCTTTCCCACAGACGGCGCTAAATGTAATGGTCAAATTCCGTAAGTTCGAAATGGGCTAGAATTCACTATCACACCAATGAACCTGCAATAATATTCTAATGGAAAGTAAGAAATAACACAGGTGATTTTAGCGTGGAAAACCTCTGAATAGGTAACAAACCACGACCTTAAGTGAAGGATTTTTGTAAAAGTATCTTTATTGCTTGAGGCGGATATCTTATTACAAGTGATCTTTAGATATAGAAAAGCTTAAACCTTGTAACTAAGAAGTTTGAATGTTGCTGAGAATTTAGAATAAGTAGTTTCTTAATAATCTCTTGCATAATTTTTCTCGTCCCTGTCTCTTCTGGAACTTTCCCTTTATATAGGCATTCTCCGCAACTCTTCATCGTGCTGGAGCACATTTTTTGAATAATGTAGTTAGTGGCGGTTAACTGAGTAACTGACGTGTTCGTGAGAGATATGTGTCTTTGACTGGATAAGGCTTTTTGGTTTAAGTTCGACCCACGTTCTTAACCAGTTCGTGGGGTAGGTTGGAATGTTGACTGGGGAAAATATGTTAAAAATGCGTGAGTCTGAGATGGAAGTGATTCAAACTGGTGACAACTCGACTTTAGGTAAGATCGAGGGATAGGTCCCTACAGTTATATTGTCAATTATGCCATGCATCGATAAAATTGTCATTTTTAAAAACATTAACAAAATTGTTGACCAACACAACAATTTGACAATTAAATGGTAAACAAAAACCACAATAAACCCCACTAGCCTGTTCGTATATGTTCTTGGAGATCGTTAAACATTTTAAATAACACTGTAAAAATGAGATATGGCAAACCAATAGTCCGTAACTCCCCTACAATCAAACCTCAAATTTGAACTCAACTTGAAAACCCTACAATCAAACCCCAAATTTGAACCCCAAAAGAAAGATTAGGAACAATAAGAATGAGATATCAAAACCAAAAATTTGTTTTTAACCTGCACCAAATCTCTCAAACAACATCAATCACAACCTTAAAATCGTTCCCAATTGTTACTGAGGGTAAGGACAAACAACAAAAGTGAGATTCAGACACATATATGAGAAAATATATTAATGAGAGAGAGAGTCAGAGTCGTTCTTGAAGAGTGAGATTTTTTCACGATTTTCCCATCGTTCTTCAATAATATAGAGAGAGAAGAGAAATGTCTGAGTGGATCACGTGAATAAGAGAGATGAGGCTCTTGCCACCTCATTGACACCTAATATTGTTGAATTTCACCTCATTATGAGAGCATCTCTAGCAGCGAGTGTGGGCTTGGGTATGGGTTTTGACACCCTGGCCCACTAAACCTACAACTCAAACTCAACCTCTCCCAGTAGCCAGTGTGAGTTTGCCAATGTGGCTTCTTTTTTAATTTAGAGGAAATTAAAACATCGCGCGGTGTTCCTTTTACCGCACTGTAAAAAGAACACCGCGCGGGGTTCTATACACTTCCGCAATATCTGTAAGTAAAATTCACAAGTGAATTCAACTATTTTCTAGTTTTTTACATCTACCTCTCTCTAAAAAATCCCTTGGTAAAAAAACTTTAATTCCAACAAAATCAAAATGCAAATGCCAGAGGGAGACCCACACCCCAGTACTATGCCTGGGTATAGAGGAATAAGAGATCCTGAGCGTTCCGTA
Source organism: Kingdonia uniflora (assembly GCA_014058105.1). Taxonomy (NCBI): domain Eukaryota; kingdom Viridiplantae; phylum Streptophyta; class Magnoliopsida; order Ranunculales; family Circaeasteraceae; genus Kingdonia; species Kingdonia uniflora. Next base: position 171,351 of record JACGCM010001235.1, read on the forward strand.
ACTCGCTCGAGGTCTTGAAGGAAGAAAAAGCAGGTGGAATTTGAAGATGTTCAACCCCAAGATATACCAAACCCATCCAAAGATCACTTCCCACGGAGGTGTATTACCCAACTCCCAGACGGAGTCAGTTACATCTATTACACGGGAAAAGAACTCACGGTAAGTTTTAGTGTAATTGTGAAATTGTTTTTTCCATATATCAAGTGTTTGACAAAATGCCTCAATGAACAGAATCGGGAGTCGATGCGTGTGCACGGCACATTCACTACGGTGTTCAAAGTGTGAAAAGATATTGCCACACTTCCAACTATAAGGGACGCTGTGGTGAATATTTTTGGGTAGTTTATGGATATACGCTTGGGCAATTCGGATAATCGGCTAATTCAGGCGTTTGTAGAGCGTTGGTGGCCGACCACATACACGTTTCTGTTCCCTTGTGCGGAGATAGGGGTCACTCCCCTCGATTTTACTATGCTGACATCATTGTCCATCGGCCGATATCTGATACAGGTGCCATATGATGACGCATGGTCTATTTTATCTAATAGGAGGCAATTTCTCCCCAACATTGATTCCAGCCATATAAAGAGTGGGAACATCAGCATTGCACATTTGATGACGTACTTGAGCGACGAAGCTGATCGGGAGGATGATATTACTATTGCTCGTGCTTTTATCTTCTTCATGATGGGACATTTGTGGTTCCAAACGGCCAACGACGCTGTCCCGCTTGGATATCTCGCGGCCGTGAATGATTTGGACTCGGCTGCTCAATATGACTAGGGTTCTACTATTCTTGCTTCCCTGTACCATGGTTTGGATATCGCAGTCACGACCGGGGGTGCCATCACTGAATTTGTACAACTTCTTCCGGTACACTAACACTTTTTCCATTTACAAATCAAATATCTTCCAATAAACGTCTTAAATATAAATTCTAATTATTTTTTCTGTTATTCCAAAATACAGTATTGGTTCTACGAGTATTGTGGGGTTGGTCACCCTATAGTCAAGAAAGAGGTAAAGTACCCGGCCTATCCGCGCCTCAGAGCATGGGAGAGGGGGAATAGGAAGAAAACAAATGACCAGGCGGCCAATTTGTTTATTATAGGCAAATACCATATTGATCACCGCACTGTTGAGACGATCACATGGGAACCTTGGTTCGATTCTACAGTGTCTGAGACAGAGGACGTACTGATTGTAAAACTCCTATCCCGTAAAAGGATACCACTTCAAGTACCAAACGGAAACTGCGAATATTACTTAGGGGATAGATGTCGTAGGCAGGTGACTGGCGAGGTGTGTATTCCTTTGGATCCTCTGCTTAGCATGTCACCACATATTAGTCCAGCGGCTTTACATGAGACGAGACAGGCCGGGTTCGTTGACTGTGAGCAGTTTGAGGTAGGGGAGGTGTGAGAGACTTACGCCTCATACTGGGTTGAACAAATTTTAGAGGTAGGCCACATGTTGACAGATTTCCAGAGGATGGGGAATCTAGATCTGCTCGGACCGAGTGCACTCAGAGCTGGTATTACACCCGTGGTGGTTACGTCAGCGTCGGTTCCTAGCTTGTCCCAGGACTTCAGTTTACCTGGCGAGGCGGAGGGGACAGACCTAGGGTGGCACATGGAGTGGACAGGGCGGCATGAGAGGCTCCCCATCGCCCGTTTGAGGGACCCGCCACCTATGTCTTCATCCTACGGTGCAAAGCAGCTGTGGCACCTGACCCATGGTATGCGGTGGCTCGTCCTTGCAGAGTCTGCGCGGGACGCACAGAGGATCTAGGAGGTGGAGGAAGAGCTTGCTATTGCTCGCAGGCAAATTGACAGTATAGATCATCAGCTATATGCCCATGTAAGTAATTTATTTATGTATTTATTGCGGTGTTTTTTCTTAATGTCATATTTATTTTATCAAAATATTTATAAAGTTTCTTTGTCCCGTTCAGACCTACAGCTGAGGAGGGGGAGTGACGTATGGGTGGTGCCGCAACCACCTGGAGAAGGCGCGATGACGAGGCAACGTGGATCTGGTCCGCGAACCAGGGGAGGCAGTACTAGCCGCAGGGGGCGGGGTACTGAAGATGATTCTAAGTAGATATAAGTATTTTGGCTTATTATTTTAGACGATGTAAAAGTTGTGCTTTGATTATGTAGATGATTCTAAGTAGACAATATATTTGTAGACGATATTTTGGATGTTTTTAATGTTCATTAGCCATTATTATCTAATATTGAAATTGACTGAAGTTTTTGTTGAAATTGACTATTTGTCTGTTCGAATAAATTTGCACTGAGGTGTTTTATATTTCTACAGACTATTTGATGATGTTTTTAGGTTTTTGGCAGAGTTTTTTCAATGTCTAATCGAACAGACTATTTATCTGTTCGAATAAATTTTAACAATTTTGCACAATTTGGCATTGAGCAGCTTTATTTGAATAGAATCTAATTATATTCGAACAAAATTGTCACTAAGGAATACAAACATAGATTTGGTGGTGAAATGAACACCGCGCGATAAAAGGAACACCGCGCGGTGTTTATTTCACCGCCAAATCTAGGGTAAAAGACCCACAGCTTCTTCCCCTTTTACATTTCTCCCATTTTTACACCTCTCTTCCATTAGAAACATATTTACCTTTTGGTATTATACTCTTCTCTCAACTCTACAGCCTCAAATGTCTTCTTCATCATCCGATTCATCCATACCCGATCCTCCAGGTTTATCGTCGTCGTCCTTTGATGACAATCTTATCTATAATTGTGCGGCGGCAATTTGCGTTCTGTACCAAGCTGCAGTAAACATAGTAGTTGAGGATGCAACTTTGAGTTATTACGGGAGTGTCATGGGCCGTAAGGATAAGAGAAAGAAGCAAGATTACCCATTGGGGCATTACAGCATTAAACGAGACTACTTTGAGCCGAATTGCACATATGAGCCATAGGAATTTTGGCGACGTTTTCGTATGAGTAGAGATATATTTATGCGTCTATTCGATGCAGTCGTTGCACATGATCATTATTTTGTCCAGAAACCCAACAACGCTGGTACTATGGGGTTATCACCGTACAAAAAGGTAGTCGCAGCACTACGTTTCCTAAGCTACGGTGTTGCGGCAAATCTTTTTAACTAATATATCCGAATAGGAAAAAGCACAACCTTGTTATGTGTAAAAAGGTTTTGTGCTGCGGCTATACAAATTTTTGGCGAGAAATATCTTTGAGCACCAAACGCGGCCTACATCGAAAAGTTAAAAGCGATCGGAGAGTCCCAGGGATTTCCCAGCATGTTAGGAAGCCTTGATTGCATGTATTGGATATGGAAAAATTGTCCCAAAGCTTGGCACGGTCAATTTACTGGTCATTACCTCAAGGCGACACTGATTCTTAAAGCGGTAGCTTCACACGACCTTTGGATTTGGCATACTTTTTTTTGGTTACCAGGGTCTAACAATGATGTCAATGTCCAACAACAATCACATCTTTTCACCGATCTGGCCGATGGTATCGCCCCGCCTTGCAATTATACAATTGCCGGGAAAGGTTATGATATGGGGTATTACCTAGCGTATGGCATATACCCCAAATAGAGAACACTTATCCAAACCATATCCAATCCGGTTACAACGAAACAAATTATTTTTACTCAACAACAAGAAAGTTGTCGAAAAGACGTAGAACGGGCGTTTGAGATTTTACAATCTCGGTTCAATGTTGTAAAAAATCCGATAAAATTGTGGGACCCCCAGGTTTTGAGCAATGTCATGAAGGCGTGCGTAATAATGCATAATATGATCGTCGAAGAGGAACGAGGTACATTCCCATCATACTTAGACTACGATCCGGCCGAGCCCTCAACTATCGAAGGCGAACGGTTCGATATTGTACGCGAACGCGGAACAATAGAATCTTTTATATCGAAAATGAACCGGATTCGAAGTCGAGAGCTTCACTTTGATCTAAATAATGATCTAATCGAGCATTTGTGGGCCGTGAAGGGAAATTTTCAAACCTAGTACTCTATTTCTTATATTATCTGAGTGTTATTCATGTAATTTAATATTTCTTCTCGTACAAGTTTATTAAACAAGTTTTTGATATTGCATTAATCTTGTATTTGTTTTAACACAATATTATCAGAAATAAACATTTCAAAAACAAGATTGCATTCTTTAATAGCAAAGTACATTATTCAGACGATTACATTATTGGAAGGTAAACTACATTCTTGGAAATAAAACTCAAATATATAGCAAAGTTAAATTATATTTCATCACCACTTCAAGTACCTGGTTCGCCCCTATTGGCCAGACGTTCCATTATCTCAACTTGCCTTTGTAGATAGTATTGCAATTGATGTCCAGAAAGAGTACTCAAGTCTTTCTCCATGATTTTGCGATCTTCCTTTGCTTGCTCCAAATCCATTTTGGCTTGCCAGTATTATATTGTTTATATTCTTCTTTCCTTTTCTTCTTTCGCTTGCATCTTCTCCAACCGTAGTTCATCCAGCAGAGCATGGATATCGCTACCAGATGCAGTAACACCCTCCATTGCCTTTTGTGATGTAATGTTCTTTCTGTGGAGTTTTTGGCTGATGGGCTTGCTTCCACCCTCATACAACGAATCATCTAAGTCAAAATTTGGGCCCGCGAATTGAGGTGTAGATGGGCCGTCGGGGTCCTCCGATAGATTGTTTGATCCGACCGAGTTCCCCGGAGAAGAATAGTCCGATGTTCTCCTGGCCACATTTCTTGGTATATTTACCGCATGGTTTAACCCATCATCCCTTAGGTTGGCCCATCGCGGTTCCCGCGCCAAAATCTTATACGCTTCACGGTGTTTGAAGTCATTGTCGTCATTCAAGCCTTTATAGATTTTGTGTGCATCGTTTTTCTACAATTCGCAAAATTACCCAATACAAATAAATAACGTGTATATCCGCGATAAATAATTGAAATTGATTTAGAGGAAACTATAACGTACCCGATCTTCTTCTGTTTTTCCGCTGCTATTCCTAAATCGTTCTTGAGCAACTATCCCCTTGTACGCCACACATTGTGCATTAAGGGAATACCACTGAGATTTGGTCGACCCACATGATCGTCGTGTGAGGCACTCGGGGTCTCTGTTAAAAGCAATGTTGACATTTTGATATAAAGTAAAACTCTTTGTGCGGCCATTTGTTTGGACAGAAGTTGTTACCCACGCCCTTGCGAGACACGTAAAGTTTGTGTCCATCCAATGCATTCTAGCATCATCCGTCTCGTCCAAAAACTCAGCATCTTCTGACACTTGCACGCTTGGTCTTAGTTTTGCGGGTGCTCTTTTCTTTCTTCCTTTTCCTTTTTCTTTCTGGGGAGCTACCGCTTCAACAGGTATTGACGCATTTGCGTCACTTTAACTGTGTTGAGTAGATTCACCATAAAATAGATAGTTCTGAAAGTAATTTGGCGGTTGAAAACCTTGAGGTTGAGTGAGCTGATAGGGCTGATAGTACGTGTTAAACGCCTGAGGTTGCGGCTGAGATAGTGTAAATGGACTTTGATATTGTCCATAACTGGGATCCCCTTGCGACATAGTGAACGGAGGTGGGGTCTGTGATTGGAATTGAGGTTGAAATTGCGATGGGTTTTGGTAGAGGTATGGAGTGAATTGTGATGATGGGTGTTGTGCGAATGGTGTTGAAGGTGGGTTTTGGGAGGATGGGGTCGTAGAGTTATTACCACTAGTGCTGGAGTTCGCCATTTGGGGAGAGCGTAGAGTTCTTCTCTATATTAGGTTTTCTTGGTTTTGGGTGAGACGAAAGAAACAGGGAGTGATCTAGAGAAATAATTGAGTTTGGAGGTGTTTAGATCACCGCGCGATGATCTAAACACCGCCAAACTCAAAAAAAAATTAGTGTGAGCTCCCCACACTCAATTGAGTTCCTGTAGCACCAGCTCATCGAACTCACACTCAAACAGTGCTTGCTGGGAGACGTTTGGGTGTGGGTTGACAAACTCAACTCAACCCACACCCTGCTGCGGATGTTCTGAGATGAGTAGTTACGATTGAGTGAGACTCTATTGTAGGACAAGAATTGTGTTTCCTAAAAGCCACTTGGTCAGCAGTAACTACAGTGGCCAACCCGACTCAAATTTCTCTCGCCTTCATTGTCATTTTCCGGAGAAAACAACATCAAGTGGTTTAACAATTAAGATTCTCTCTTAAATCCTAATTTTAAAATCTACATTTTGAGATGGAGAATGAGGCGAAGAAATGGCGATTCAGACCGAACGAAGCAATCAACACTGCTGCAGATATCACCATTAGAGGAGTCCTCAACGCTATCATGAGTTGTCTCGATTCTGAAGATAAGAGACCAGTGATCCCACTCGGTCATGGCGATCCCTCGGTGTTTCCTTGCTTTCGTACAACGAAGATTGCCGATGAAGCCATCGTTGAGGCGGTTCGATCTGCTAAGTTCAATTGTTACTCTCCAACTGTTGGAATTCTCCCTGCAAGAAAGTGAGAACATTTTTGCTTTAATTTGATTATTGTAGTTTTGAGTAAATTAGGGATTTGGGGAATTTTAATTTGATGAATTAGGAATTATTAGTTTATTACCGAATTTGAGTCTAACTTTGGACATGCACACCAAGATTTCAATAGGTCCTTATCCTTAATACAGCATACGGTTACGGTGGAGAAATGTTGTGGTAATCCGGATTAATCCCAATATATTTTTGAAGAACAACCCGATTAGTTCGGGGATACTGTAAACTTTTTGTTAGGAAACTAGGGACAAATCGCAACGCGGAATCACAAGATTAATAAGCAAGAACTTGAAGATTTAACTTTAATCACATAAGATTCAAAGCAAAGCAATAAAAGCGCACATAATATTTCAATTGAGGTGGAAACCCAAAAGGATCAAAACCACTCCCGACAAGCACGACGAATCTATTATCAAACAAAGGGTTACAAGAAGTTTCAGAGATCTCTCAAACTCACCTCTACCCTTACAGATAATCCCCAGCAATAAATCCTAGAAAGAAAACCCAAGAAATCTCTCGAATAAAACCCTAAATTTTCCCATTTTCTCTCTCTAGATCCTTTCTCTCCTCTGAGACTCTGAACAACTTAACTTTAAGGGTTAACCAAGCCCTAACTTTATAATAAACGTCCCATGAGGCTAATGCAGAAAATACGCATCACGATGTACTTCGAACAACCAAAAAAACTTTACTTATGGTGTCTATTCAAACAAACAATAGGTCTATTCAAATACACCAGTGTCTGGCCCCTCTGTTCGAATAAACAATAAGTCTATTCGAATACACTAGTGTTTGACCCTTCTGTTCGAATAGACTTATAGTGTTTGAACAGGAACTAATTTTTTTTTGCTTTTGAGACGAAACCTCAACACTTTTGATTAGAGAAAATCCAAATTGAAAAAAATCTTTGAAGAATAAAGTATTACCAATTAATCTTGTTTTTAGTCTGGCAATTGCTCCACTATAAATTTTTAGTTAAGTCTCATTTTTTTTTAGCCTTTGCTCCATACTACAAATCTCAAATTCGCCTTAGACCCCCCAGTTTATCCTTCACGTGTGAAGACTCACGTGGTTTTCACATGAGGGGTAGAAGAGGAAGTGAAGGTAAAAACTGGGATCAAGGTACTTATTTGTTATTATAAGCTTAGACCACACGCTTTCTTTTAAATGTGTTCATTTCAAGGATTTTTTAATTTGGATTAATCCCCAAAATATATATTTATGACCCGATTAATTCGGGTATAATCCTTCCAAACTTTTACTTATAAAAAGACCCAAATTTTTCTAAAAAAATCTCTGAACACTTAAGGATTAATCCCAACTAATCTTGTTTTACTCTTAAGACTAATCCACACTGAATTTTATAGCTAAATCTCATATAAATGCTCTTAAAATCCTATTTAATCCTGATTAATCGGGATTAAAACGAGATTAATCTTGTGTCTAGTGCTGATTTAGATAAGATTCCACTACCTAGAACGGGAGAAACTGACTAAATGCGATTTTAATCGTAATGAGTATATCAAGTCTATCAATTTTTTCAATTTTCTTTTAAAGATCATCCAATATTAGCAATTTATTATTTTGCTTTAACCTACAATTAAATAAGATTAAATACAATTAATTATACGATTAAACTCGACTAAATGCGATTAATCGTACGTTTAATTCAAACAAAATTGAAGGAAAAATAAGCCAATAATCTCCGATCTTGACCGATTAATTTTTTCACAAAATAGGAGATTAATACCTAGATCCCGACTAAAAAAATCCTTGGTTCATTTCTCTTATGGGACATGTTTAGAAATTTTTTATACCACCGCCATCATGTTTTTTATTGACAGAACATAATGGGATTAGGATTCAAAGTACTTTTGTTACGTTCAAACCCATTAACATTAATATTACATTGGTTCTTAGTTATATCATTACAATGTCATAATAGTGTCTGTTATAACTGCATGAAAAGGAAAATTACCACCTGTAAAATCAAATCCTCATATGAAAGTGAACTTGAAGTTTGTTTCTGGAACATCCGTAGTCTTAAGTAAGCATTATACTAGACTTAGCGCAGGGAAAATCATTTATAACTGAAAATTTGCCGTGAAGAGCAGTTTTGTTCTTACCTTATATGATTATGGGATAGTAGCATAGTCTTCACCATTAGGTAAGGGCAATTCTGCTATATTTCCTTTTTTTCTTCCTTTTTGATCGTAGTTCCTCTTGTTCCCTCTCTTTATGTCAATGAAAGTCTAACTTAAGCTCATAATTCTTCACTGTTCCCCAAAAAAATATAGTTCTGACTATTAAAATACAACTATACTAGGCTGTAAAAAAAATCAATAGCACATAAATTACATTGTATAATTTCTAGTGGATCAGATATTTACAATGTAGAATTTTCAAGATTTGAACTCTTATATATATATAATAACAGAGCTATAGCGGAATACCTCTCTCTCGATCTCCCGTACAAGCTATCAGCAGATGATGTTTTCCTCACATTAGGTTGCACACAAGCAATTGAAGTTACCTTGTCTGTCCTAGCTCGCCCTGGTGCAAATATTTTGCTCCCAAGGCCAGGGTTCCCTTTTTATGAGGCCCGAGCAGCTTTTAGCAATCTTGAAGTAAGGCATTTTGATCTTCTCCCTTCTAAGGGTTGGGAGGTTGATCTTGATGCTGTTGAAGCTCTTGCTGATGACAATACTGCTGCAATAGTTATCATAAACCCAGGAAATCCTTGTGGGAGCGTCTTTACATATAAACATATGAAGAAGGTGAGATATCTAACACCCGGCCTCTGTTTTGGAGATGCTATTCTATTTGGCAAAATTTTATTCTGAATTACCTTAGCTAGAGAAACTGGATCAATCATCTTCTATCTTCTGACATTTTTTGTTGTATTACATTTTAGATTGCTGAGATGGCTAGAAGACTTGGAATTATTGTTATTGCGGATGAGGTTTATGATCATCTAACCTTTGGGAGCAACCCATTTGTGCCAATGGGAGTATTTGGATCTATTGTTCCCGTCTTAACTCTTGGTTCCATATCGAAGAGATGGATAGTACCTGGTTGGCGAGTAGGTTGGCTTGTTACAAGTGACCCCAACGGTGTTCTAAAAGACACCAAGGTTATATTACAAATATATATATATATATATATATATATATATATATTTCTCCCCTTAACTCTCACAGTTACCTTATTTGTCTGACTTGCTAACTTCTTTTTCTGTGTGTTCTCAGATTGTCGAGTGCATCACAGGATGTCTTAATATATCCACTGACCCTGCAACCTTCATTCAGGTCTTCATCTCTATCTTGTTTTTAGAAATAATCTTCTTTTAAGACATTGCATGTCATGTTGCAGCATGAAATTAATTTTTCCGAAGGCTACAAATCATTAAATGATCTCAAAATTCTTATGATGAAATCTATGGAACATTAACAAGGGTAGGCGTGTTAGTGTACGATACGGGTGCAAGGTGTCGGACACGCTGACTGCAAAATTGGTCAAACGCGGACACGGCCTTATACTTTTTTTTTCCCAGCAATTTTGATACTTTGTCATATTAATGACATGCAATATGAATCATTACAAATGATAGAACTTAGTACTATTGAGTAACATGTCTAAACAACTTGAAAATTTAAAGTACATGTCAGAAATTTTGGGATTTGATGAAATTGTACCCATTGGTGTAGCCAAGGGAGTGTTGGTGGTGTCAGAATGTTCGGCAAGTATGAACTTAGTACTCATGCTCGACAATTTCCTTGGTGCTATATGCAAATTTTGCTGCTTTATGTAGCTCTGAGGGCATCTATCTTTGTAATTTCCTTTTGTTTAATTTTTGACATTTTTATTGTTTAATTTTTTACTTTTTTCAGGGGGCAATTCCACATATCCTTGAAAGAACAAACCAGGATTTTTTCAACAAGATCACTGGCTTGTTGAGGCAATCGGCTGATGTATGCTATGATGAAATGAAAGGGATTGAATGCATTACTTGTCCACACAAACCCGAAGGATCTATGTTCGTAATGGTGAGGAAATAGGATTTAATTATTTGTTTTGTTGTGAAAGTGTGCTTACCGATCATGGAATTGTATTGTTTATTTCTTGTAGGTAAAGCTGAATACATCGCTTATGGAAGACATTAATGATGACATGGACTTCTGCCTCAAGCTGGCCAAAGAAGAATCTGTAATTGTTCTACCAGGTGAGAGCTTAAATATCAGCAAGCTTTGTGGCAGTTTCATCACATTTTATAGAAACCTCCATTAGTTGCCTATAATTTTATACAAGTACTTGCTTTTCTTGCTTATTTGTGTTAGAATGTGTGAAACACATTGGTAATAAAGTCAAGCTACCATAGGAACAGTAGTCTACCGTAGGAATAGTAGTCCTAGTAGGTAGCATAGTGAGGTAATGTTTGTATTTCGGCTTTAGAAGCCAGGTTGGATTTGTGCTCTAATGCCTATATAAAGGCTTGCTATATGTTGTAATCAAATTATCTTATCCCAAGTTTGATCAATAAACATTTCTTCTGTAGAGTTTAGAACTCTGTTTTCAACAATTTGTGGTCTGGTGTGAGGGGTATCATCTTTTTATAAACCTATTAATACGTGGGTGGATTTAATGCACATCATGTATATGAAAATTGAGATATGAATAGTACTTGTGAAAAATGAGCTCAAGTTCTTGTCATTGACTTTCGGGTTATATCTAGTTATTTTCGAGTTGTTTACCAGGGAAAAACAATTCTTTTTGAGTTTAAAATTGTGAGTTTGTAACCCTGGTGGGTCCTGTCTCTCTCAATTCTATATAATTCCTGTCCAACTGACTGGGCTTTGAACCTGCCAGCAAAAGGAAAAAGAAGAAGAAAAGAAGCTCTTTTCGAGTGCTGAACTTTATTTACCAAAAGATAGATAAAATGCTGAGACCTTTTAGTTTAATCTATCTGCACCTTCGATCTCAGATGTCTGAGTCAGTGTAAACCTTGTAGGCACCTCTCAATTCCACATGTTTCTTTTTATTTTTCTTATTTTTAACTTGTTGAATGGACGACGAATGATTCATGTATCACCGACTCTTGTAACTCCGATAAGGTGCAGGTAGTGATTTCTGCCTGACTGGTCGTAACTTGCGAGTTCTAACAACACGGAATTTTCATTCTTGCAGGAAGGTCCGTGGGACTGAAAAATTGGCTGAGAATAACTTTTGCCATTGAGGCCTCTTCTCTTAAAGAGGGCTTTGGAAGAATCAAATCTTTCTATCAGAAGCATGCCAAGATACAATAAAAGAATCGCTTTGCCACTTGGCTGGAGAGCTTCAATTCCTCGTTGGATCTCTTTCCCAAAGGTTTATTACTCCTCCTAGGCTGAAAAGGTTATGTTTTGATTAACCTTTAGCTTACTTGAATATTGAAGAGGAAATGCATGATATATGAGTGCAATAAAAGAATCACTTTGCACTTGGTTGGAGAGCATCAACTCCGTGTTGGATCTCTTTCCTGTATGTTTATCTTTCCTCAGGCTGAAAAGGTTATGTTCTCAATTAACCTTTAACGTACTTGAATAAGAGGAAATGCATGATATTTGTCTGCAATAAATTTCTAGGGTCTCCTCAAACATTTATGAATTACTGTTATGATCTAAACGTTATAATAGGGTTTTAATTTGTTCAGATTTCGATTATCTTGTACAAAGTACTATACTTTTTCAGTAAATGATTCGTATATTACAGAACACTATAGTGATTTGCACTCAAATATGAACCACGATTATAATGCGCTACAGTAAAGAAAACATTAGTTACTAGTGGCATCACTTACACCCTAAATTCACCATGGGTGACCACACTTGCACCTTAAACGGCCTTACTTGCACACCCTTAACTGGTCCTGGTCATACTTGCACCCTAAACTGGTCATGGGGCTCAAAATCACTTGCGCCCTAAGATACTAGATGTTTATACCCAAAAATTCTGAAGAGAAAGTCTTGCTCTAAATATAAAATATTCCAATTTAGACAGGAGTTAATTATGGTCAGGATCATCTACTAGATGTCTGTTGCAGTTCCCTTTTCGACCCTCTGAAGAAAGAAAATAATGAATATGACTCTTATAACCGTAACAACACAGTTATAAAGAAGCACCTTATCAGTTTTTGTTCACATCGTAAACCTTCCACTCCCATATAACCCTAAGGAACCAAGCTATATTTCCCTCCTACGGATCCAAGGATTTTCTGCTTGGACATCACTTATACGTATTCTTACAGAGCCCTCTAACTTGTATAGAGATGGAGTAGAACTCATCACTTATACAAGTTCTTACAGAGTCCTCCAGCTTGTATTGGAATGAAGTTTTTCTTTCTAAGACAATTGCCTTTAAAGCAGGATACTTAAGACTATGTTGGTCGTTTCTCTCATGATGGTCGAAAGGCGGTCATCCGTCGTCCTTTCACCTGTCTCGATATCCTTTAGTCTGAAGAATAGATAGATTGCCTTTGAACGAGCCCTTTCCCATATCACACTCCATAATATAGCATACTGTATCATCTAAACCATGAAGGAGCAGGTGATTATCAATATTCTCCCCCTCCAAAAGAATAACTCCTTAAACCATCACCTTTCATGCTCCATGACACTCAGTTTATCAATTTTTCTTATCACTATCTCAACCAACAGAGACATATATTTTCCTACGCCTATATAGTGTATAGGCACCTGAACAAGTTGCAAGGCAAAGATAATATAACTGCAAAGGCTTTCACGCGTTTTTTAATATATACATAGGGAACAAGATATACATCCGTAAATTACAATGACATAACATTATATTTAGGCTAGCTGACCATGATCTATATTCACATAGAGCTTAAGAGAGCAAATGGCCTTTTCTTCTTTAACATTTTAATTGTCTATGCAGTTGGGTAGGAAGATTCCATGGCTATACCGCAGAGACCTTCTTTGGCATCAACATCTCTTTGCATCCTTATGTATCCACTCTCTCCCCATCCAGCTCCCCACGAGTTCTTTACTAACCAATACTTAGCCCCATTCTCATCAGTTCCATAACCAACTGCTGTTACACCATGGTCTAACTGTGTGCCACACGTTCCAGTGAAAATGCCACTGGAGTAGAACTGGAAGTCTGATCCACCGGCATCAATGGCCACAGAAATTGGTTGACTGGCTACGGCTTTTAACAGAGCCTTTTCATTGTTGGCTGGAACATCCTCGTACCCATTGATTTTAGCTGCATGAGATGCTGCTTTCTTGGTGTTGCAAGTATTGTCAACTCCCGCATAAGGATAAATAACTTCTGTTGCAAGGCCTTTGTTGTTTTTGATGAATGTAAAAGCATCATCCATTAGACCGCCTTGACAACCTTGATCCTCTCCTTTAACGTCACAGTCCACAAGTTCTTGCTCAGACAAGGAGACTAACTTACCTGTTTTTATCATGCCTTCCATAGCTGCTACTGCGGAAAACGCCCAACAACATCCTAATATTTTGATTCCAAGTTAGTGAAGTTGCGGTTATAAAAAAATGTTAGTTTACTTTGAAGCTAGAGAAACAAAATTTTCTTACCACACTGGCCTTGATCTTTAATAGGGGTGACAGCACCTTTCTTCCTCCAGTCCATAGTGGATGGCACTGCAGTTACATTTTCATATTTAAAGTTTGATGTAATTGTAGGCATTGCAAGCAAAGGTTTATATCCGTTGCGAGCAGACTTGAACTCTTCATTTGTTTGGTCTGCAAACTTGTTAACACTTAGCTTATAAGACCGTCCCACAACACTATTGCAGGATTCAATCAGGTTGACATTGTTCTTGAATATAACAAACCGTCTCTCCTTCTCTGCTGCATCTTTGTACACACGCCCATGAAGACCTATCCATTGCTCATGTTTTTCCATCATGGGTGCATCGTCATGGAGAGATCGAGATGCGGTTTGAGAAACCCAAAGCCCCAAAAAGATAAATACTACTACAGATATAAACTGGCTTTGGCTGGTGGAACCCATGGAAACAAATAAAGACTTGTACTTGGGGAATATTGGAAGAGTGATTAGAAACAATGTTAGTGTTGAGCTTATATAGAGATGGAGATAGAGATAGAGATAGAGATAGAGATAGAGATACATTTGCTCTCCAACGTAAAGGGGAAAATGAGGGAGACTTGCTCACCAACGTATAGGGGAGAATGTTTTTATTAAGTTCTCTTCTTCTACCTTGACTTGTATTTTAGATTCAAAAATATATCAAGATAGATGAATAGAAAAGAGGTCTACGAGAAAGGGAAAATGGGGAATTACGTCCTGTCAAATGTTATGCAAGTGCAGCGGCGGAACATTTTAATGTATGTGTGCTTGTACAGCTATAATAATGTAGGAGTTTGGCGCTTCCATCCTTCAGAGTTCAGATTCAAGATCCCTGACCTTGATTAAGCAAAGTAAATATATTTCCTTTTTACTATGGATAGTTGGAAGCATAAACAGAGACAAAACTTAGTCTCCCAATGATTGAACAAGATGAGCATAGTGTCCCCCAAAAAATCAGCTGCCTACAACCCAAATTGAGGCATATAACATATGGAGTGCTAGTAACTTCTTTATCCATGCGATCATGATTCATGACCATGCAACACGCCAATGAGGACAAAGCAGTCTACTTTCTATCAAAGTTTATATATAACTAGGTAGTTTCTGATTGATGAGGCTCAATCCTCAACCAGCAACAATCTGATTTCCAATACAAATAAAAAATACGTCCACCAAAAGCACCAGCTTCTTAATCTTAACTAATAATGCCCAACAAACATGATTTAACAGGGAAAAAAATTATGTCTCCATATTGAACTCTGCATTCTTGAGGATTTTAAGTAAGAGCATGCCAAAGTTAATACAAGATTTGGTGCTTTGGTCTTCCTTTGGATTCATGAATATGAGTTTGATGGGTCAAACTGCAAAGGTGAGTGACCAACTCATATTGGATATAGCACTCCACAAATCACCAGTCTAAACAAGAAGTACATTAGCTTGAAGATCATTGTAACATGGCACTTCAAAATTGATCATGGCCGCCTCTTGCGGTCATCATCTTCTTCTTCATCTGAGTCGCCACTCTCACGAAAACGTGGATTCTTTTCCTATACGAACAAAAGCACGTTTGAATTAGGAAGGAGAACTCTATAAAATTCACTTAACTTCAAACCAAGGATATGAACATCCATATCCGTCAATATTTCTCGACGTATTTTATTTTCTTTTTATGTCTAAACAAATAGTAGTAAGAAATACAGAACAAATATATATTTACACAAGAAGTACATAGATCCAATAAGGTATTGTGATATTTGATGGCATCTCTTTTATTTATCAATGTGTACTTTTTGGACATCTTACTGTTAATCAAGAATGATACATATCGCGGTAATGCTAAACTGCATATTTTGGACAATGGAATAAGTTGACAGAAAAATATCCACAAGATATCATAGCAAAATATAAATATCTACTAACGTATTGCGGTATTTGTTAATATTTTGACGGATTCATCTTTTTTAATAATCAAATCTACATTTTAAACATCTTATTGTTAGTCAAGAACGATACATAACAGAGTAACCGCTAAGCCGCATATTTTAAACCAAGGAATGACAGAAAATTACCGGTCTTGATTCATGATCAGATGCTCTTCGTGAGTCAAAATCAGAGTTTCTTCTTGAGTTATCAGGCGCGCGGCGATCATCATCTCTCTGTCGCTTTCGATGGTAATCTGTTTTTTCTTTTTGTTCTAAAATGTAAATCATAAATGCCAAATGTAAATATCCACCAGAGAACTTGTGTGTCAAAACTCAGTAATATAACATTTTAAAAAATAAGAAAAGCATGTACCTCGACCATCCTCTCTACCCTCTCTGAATGAACCTCCACGCCTTTGGTCCCCACCACGTCTACCATCTGCAGAAAATTAAAGGTCAATACTAGCTGATAAATTAACTAAATTACATGACACAAATTGGCATTAGCCAGACAGAGATTCCGAATTCATTTGCAGATATTAGGGAAGTTCGAAAGGGTCATCAGTTTCTATTACTAGAAAACACTGATTATCCAATCAGAACTTGAGGAGTTTGCATAACGTAAAAAAGGGAGCAGCCGGGTTGGAAGCAAAATAAAACACATATGTTTGTTTGGTTAAGTTAAAAGGCATACTATATAATTCCTATAAACTTTCCTGGCTGGAAAATAATACAGTACGGTACAAATTCAATTAACAGCTTATATAACAATAACATAAAAGTTGAAAGTGGAGCATGCAGGGTCAATCTCTGATTATTATTACACAGACACCGGCTCTACTCAAGGTACACTTGGAATATGTCATGCCAAGGTAGTTAAAGGTATCTGTGATAGTTTGCAATGTATTAGGTCTGCTGCACATATCGTTCTTTGTGCATAATTTGCTTATGAATTGCATACAGACACATAAATATTTGCATATATTCCTGGGTGACATATTTATAGGGTGAAATTAAACGAAAATGGGAGTGAACTTGGACAAAGTTCAAAGAATTTGAGGGTGAAATTGAAGAAAATTGTCGGATTTTGATTTTCGTGATGTTACCAGACTAACGAGAATTGAAAAGAGTAGGCTCTGCAGGTGCAAGTAAGCCAAGTTGGTTTAATGGTGTTTTCGTAATTAAATCATCATGTGCAAGTTAGCATCTTCATCAGATCTCTTTCCCTCGTTTTAAGGGTATTTTCATCTCCTGACTTGTTTTTTCTAATAACCTTCTCTTCTGTTTTAATCTCCACTGCTGATGTACCCTTGGATCTACGATCAAGATTGGATTAGGTCGAGTTTTGCTTTCTAACTTACTGTTATAAACACTGTAGCACTTCTAATTTTACTTGCCGCTACCCTTTTCGGAGGTGGAGACCTCTTTGTCTTCTCCGATTATGGAAAGCCATGGGGGCGATGCTCGTAAAATGGGAGTGATGGGGGTTCAGATAAGCAGTGAGGTTAAACACATCCAGGTGCCGACAATCCCTATCAAAGACTTGTACAAAATCGCTGACGGCAAATCGAGGAAAAAATCATACCCGACCCCATCGATAGAGGAGAGATCAGTCTGTACGCAACTCTTGGAACTAAGGATTAGTCGTAATCCTATTGAGAGGAAGGTGATTGAGAAAATTTGTCTTGCTCAAACCAGCAGTGGTGTTACTAAGAAAGGCCATCACTCGTATTTCAAGGAACAGAAACTACAAATTGCTAACCGTAGCCCCAATAACCAGAAGGAAAATCAGAAAGTAATTGTGACATTCGACCCCATGAGCATTAAGAGACAACTTGCGGAGGAATACACTAAACAAAAGCTCCGTGCAATCATCACTCTTGAATCCAATAAAGGTCCTAAAGGTACTCCTATTCCTTCTCTTCTATTGACAGTACTCAATCCTCATAATATGCCAGTTCTGGATACGAGAGTGATTGCTACCCATTGAGTGCGCTCAAAGGAGTAGCTGATGGCATTGATAAAAATGTTGGTGGAGTAGTTGCAAACACTAGCTAATTCTGAGTCTAGCCTACCTACAGAAGCCCACAATAGAGAGACTGCTTTTAATACCAATGCCCACAGTTTGAATGGAGGGGAAAACTTTGGAGTTGATACTAATGATGCTGGGGTTAGCATCCTTGCTCTCCCCTCATTCAATCAACTGAATGGAGTGGAACCTGAGAGCTCAAGTTCTCTCCCCGCTGACAAGGTGGAGGAACCAGAGAGAACTGAACCAGAGAAAGAATAACAAGTTAAGGCTGGGGAGGAAGTTCCCACTAACACTACTGAGCAGGTTAAGGGAAAGGATACTGTCTCCAATATATAGCATAGCTAATAAGGCAGCGCGACACAAAAAGCACCTCCTAAGAGCTGGGCTTTCCTTCTTGCAGGGCCATCTATAGGGAAAGGCAGAACACAACTCAAATTTATCCAGCCAGATATGATAAATGGGAAAGTTGATATACAAATCAAATCATGCGAGTTTGAGGACGGGAAAAAGCATGGCCAACAATATATTGTAGGAAGCTTTGTGGGGAAGAGATTAGCCTATCCATTTGTTAAAGATACTCTAACCAAACTTTGGGCCACCAACATGGATAAGGAAGATTTCATCAGACCCAACCCAAAAAAAACAACTAAAACTAATACCACTCAAAGTAACAGGTCAGCTCTTTGAGTTATGCAGCCAAGACACATTTTGAAGAGGGATCCTCCAGTGGGGGTAAACAAATCTTAGAACAGAAACAAGAGGAAGTCAACATCCTAATAGAAGCACCAACAAAGCCACAAGAAGCCAACAAAGTTCAACCACAAGAATCTAAAGATTCTGCGGTTACTAAAGTTGATAAACAGAAAGCTAGCCAGTCCCAACAAAGGAAAAAAGTGGAATCCAATGTGAACCCCAAGGGAAGTGGAAACCAGGTTACAACTAAAGGAGTGAGAAAAGAAAAACCATTCTTTAAGGAGAAACCTTTAAAGGAAAAATACACTAACACATGAGGAGATCTTAGCAGCTGAGAAACTTAAAAAACAATTAAACCTGAAGAACATGGGAGAGGTGGGTTCTAATGTGTATACAACAGTATGTGAGAGATGAGAGAGATAGCGAGCCAGTTGAAATCCAACAAACTATGGGGCATTTTCCATGGTGAGGGAAGGTTTTTTTTAACTTACTTCTTCTGACTTTTTATTTCTTAATGCAAGTGGTTCTTACAAGGAGCCTTGGATAATCCTCAAGGGGCCGCCCCTAGGAGCTCTCAAAAACAATAAAGTTGTGAGTGAGAGACTGAGGCTTTTAGGGGTTTGGACTCCTTTGGGTGTCTCTTTGAGGGTTGAGTGTTGTACTCATGATCCTAAGAATATCACCAAAAGTATCCTTAACCCTAATACTAATTATTCTAATGAGTGGCCTAGGAATTTTTTTTTTTTTTTTTTTTTGAGAATGTAAAAATAGTTTATTACTCAAACGAAAAATACTTTCCGAGGTGGAAAGATACAACACGAAGGCAAAGAGGAAAAGAAAAAGGAAAACAATACAATGCACTCAACATCACACGTGATCCACGATAATTAAATCCTTCCACTGAATCACTAGGTCTTCAAATGTAACCCCTTCATGCATATCGAGGAAGAGGACTAATACAAGATAGTTGTGTAGATGTCGAAGATGATCTCTTCCACGGTCTTAACCATCTCATTAAAGTGTCTTTCGTTCCTCTCTTTCCACAACACCCATCCCTATCGCATACGGAGTAAGATCCCATAGAACTTTTCCAATCTTTCTCCCAAAAGGCTTGCACCACCACATCTTTAAAGAAGAAATAAAACCCCAATGAAATACCCAAGAAATTCCAAAAAGATGAAGGAAATGATTCCACACCACCATCGAGATCGGACAATGTAAGAGTAAATGTTCAATGGTCTCATCCGCAACACCGCAAAGAAGGCACAACGGTTCCACATCCATACCTCTTCGCCGAAGATGATCTTTAGCCGTAGCTCTCCCCCAAGCCACCCCCCAATAAAAAAATCCTACTTTAGACGGGATATATTTCCTCCAAATCAATTGTCTTGGAAAATCCATCGGTCGATACCCACGTCTCGTGCTACTAACTTCAACCAAATGATCGCACATCGATCTCACCGTGAACTTTCCACTATTGACCCACTTCCATTTCTATTTATCTTCACTCATCGGAATCGTAACCGAGGTAACTTTTTAGATCATAAGTCCAAGATCTTCTAACTCTTAATCAAAAAGGTCTCTCCGAAAATGGAAATTATAACTTAGTGTTTCCCCCTCCAATTCGTAAAACTACTTCACTCTCCCAAATTTTATATCACAAGCATTGTAAAGAGAAGGATACGTCAAAGCTAATTGTCTCGAGTCGCACCATACATCGTGCCAAAAACTAATCTTCTCGTCATTCCCAATGGTAACTTCAATGCCTTATTTAAACAAGTCCCACGTGTTGAATATCAGCCTCCATACCCCATCCATAAGTAATGTTAGGCTTATTCGAAAGCCAAGCACACTCTTTAATCCCAAACTTAGTTTTAATCACCTCAACCCATAGCCCATCTCTATCACTACAATATTTCCACAACCACTTTCCAATCAGCGACGTATTCATCTCTGTAAAGCGCTTCAAACCCAATCCGTCAGCTTCTTTACCCATACATATTGCATCCCAATTAAGTAAATGAAGCTTAGAAGCTCCTTTCGTATCATCCCAAAGGAAATTCCTAACAATCCTCTCCAACTTTAAAGCCACGGACCTTAGAATATGAAAATAAGGATAAGTAATAAACTGGCAAACTTGACAATGTGCTCTTAGCCAGGGTAAGCCGGCTTCCTTTAGATAACATCTTTCTTTTCCACAACGCCAACTTTTTGTTAAAACATTCAATAACCGGATCACAAATCTCAGCACACCGAGAAGCGGCATCGAGAGGCATTCCAAGATAAGTGGTAGGCAATATTCCCATTTCACAACCCAAAGTGGCAAAATTCTCAATGTCAAGACCATATCCAACCCTCATAACTTTACTCTACCAAATTTGCACGTAAACCTGACGCCAACTGAAAGCTCAATAGTACAAACCGAAGATGTTTACTTTCTTTTTGATCATGTCCTACAAAAAAATTGTATCATCAGGGAACTGAAGATGAGTGATCTCTGGTGCCCCCGCATTCATCGAAAAACCATGCAACAAATCCAAGTCCCTCGCCCTACAAGTCAATCTACTTAAAGCCTCCCCAACAACAGCAAAAAAGGAGATAAATGGTTTCCCTGCCGAATCCCCCTTGAGTAGGAAAAAACCCTGTCGGGGATCCATCAACCAAAACCGAGAACTTAACTGTAGAAATACAAACTTTTATCCATTTTCTCCACTTATCACCAAAACCCATCATCTCCAAAACATATAGAATAAAGTTCCAGCTGATATGATCATAAACTTTCTCAAAATCAATTTTGCAAACAACCCCCTGGTACTCCCTCCCTCATCCTAGAGTCGATTGACTCATTCGCAATAAGAACACCATCAAGGATCTGCCTGTTCGAAACGAAAGCCCCTTGAAACCTTGAAATTACTGAGTTCATAACTGTTCTCAACCTCATCGTTAGGGCCTTGGCTAAAATCTTATAAATACCGCCAATTAAACTGATTGGTCTAAAGTTCTTTAGTTCCCCCGCTCCGAAAGTCTTTGGAATAAGTTTGATAAAAGTTGTGTTAAGCCTTCAATCGATAAAACCCTTATAGTGAAACTCCTTCATTGTTCTCATTAAGTCTTCCCTTAGAATATGCCAACATTTAAAAAAGAAACGCATTGGTGTCCGGACCAGGGGCTTTCTCTCCTCGACAACTTTTTAATGCCGCCATAATCTCTTCTTCGTCAAATTCTCGCTCAAGTCATCTTGCTTGTTCAGGGCTAATGCTATCAAAATCTAGCCCGTCTAATCTAGGTTTCCACTGATGAGATTCCTTATATAAACCCAAATAAAACTCAACGCATGATCCTTGATTTTATTATTGTCATCTACCAGCTCGTCACCGATTTGTAGCTTAGACAAACTATTAATCCGCCTTCTCCCATTAGCCACCGAATGAAAAAAAATTAGTGTTGTTATATCCCTCTTTAAGCCACTTCACCCTTGATCTCTGTTTCCATTTTATTTCTTCCCAAAGCAACATTTTATGAATCTCTACCATCGTGTTCCCTCTTTCCGAGATTTTTGCTTCGCTCAAAACTCTTGCTTCCTCAATTTTGTCCAAGCCCCTCACTTCTTCCATAAGAGCTTGAATTTTCAAGTCTATCTTACCGAACTTAACCTTTCTCCACTCCTTCAACTTAGTCTTAAGGGATTTCAGCTTACACCACAAAATGTAGCTAGGCGGTCTTTCATAAGAGAATGAATTCCACCACTCTTCAATTAAAGGTACTAAGTCGTCACATTGCAACCACCATAACTCGAATCTGAATGGAGAAGGCCCTGGCCGAATTGCCCCGCAATCAAGTAAAAGAGGAATATGATATGACGAAATCCTTGGTAATGCATCTTGCAAAACCTC
Organism: Kingdonia uniflora; assembly: GCA_014058105.1. Lineage (NCBI taxonomy): Eukaryota > Viridiplantae > Streptophyta > Magnoliopsida > Ranunculales > Circaeasteraceae > Kingdonia > Kingdonia uniflora. The sequence goes on from JACGCM010001235.1 coordinate 194,049, forward strand.
ACTAAAGAATCCCTCCCAAGCACTATCCACCAAGAATCTATCAATCGTACTCAACACTGGATTACTCTGCATATTTGACTAAGTAAACTCTGCCCCTCTTAAGGATAAATCAATGAGCCCGTACAACTAAACAAAGTCGTTAAACTCTCTCATGCTCCTATTCATCCTGGATCCCCCTTTTCTCTCATGCACAAATTAAATCACATTGAAATCTCCTCCAATACACCACGGATTACTCCACATGCTTTATATCAGAAAACTCCTCCCAGAAAAGCGTTCTCTTACTTATCGACTGGACCGTACACACCAGTTGCCACCTACTTGAATTGATTGTGAACATTCTCACAGTGAAGCAAAATGGAATACGCGCCAAGTATCGGATCATCTACTACTTTAATCACCCCTGGATCCCAGATAGCCAACAAACCTCCTGAAGCCCTTAGAGAATCTACTGCCGCCCACCCACCCACATTCTCTCGACCCCCACAACTCCATAACAATAGTTTGATCCATATGTTGAAGTTTTGTTTCTTGAAGAAGCAAAATAGTAGGTTTAAACTTTCGTACATAAAATCTAACATCTCTTCTTTTCACTCATTCCCAACCCCCTTGCATTCCACGTGATAATCTTAATCTGCATTAGTAATCATCTTCCCCCTAAACATCATTCCCGCCTCACAACAATTAACATCAGAATCTACAACCCGACTCAACAAATCTAACCCATCACACCCTTATTTACAAGAACTATTCTTCAATCTCGTCTTCTGAAGATTCTGCCTCCTCACTAACCACTTTCCTTTTTATGCAGATATCATAGAGGATTTATCTGAGAAAGCTATTTAGGACATTGACCGAATAGTTTACACTAGATTTTCCTGCAGGGGCATTACCCAGGAACTCTCAAAATAAATTTAGTAGTGAGGGAAAGAGTGTGCATCTAGGGGTTTGGACTCTTGTGGGAGTCTTTGAGGGTAGAGCTGCATGCTCATTACTCTAACTACGTCACCATAAGTATCCTTAACCCTAGTGCTCATTACTATCAAGAGTGGCCTAGGTCATTAACTAACTGGTTCCTAAGTATGCAGGGAAGCTGGGTGAGATTTGTATGGTCGAATACTATTTAGATCTTTGGCCTTAGGTAATCAATGTTGTGATTATGATTCAAATATAGTCATATCTATCATCATGACTATCAACAATAATGAGGGTAAGGGCTGATGTAAATATCTTTTTCTTCTTCTTGTGGATAAGTCAATATGGTTTTAATAAGAGTAAATCTGTTAATTATTATGATTGGTCTAGGGTCTTGTGGTCTCCCATGGACAATAGTGCCTGCAATAGTAGTGGTAGTGTGAGATCTTTGATTTTAGATATCAACTTACTATAATTCTCTACCCAGTTTACAAGATCGACAAGTTTGTTTCTCTAATCCTTAAGTGGCTGTGAATACATAATCCATGCTCATGCTAGCTTTTCCAGTGCTTTTTTGAGTAAATTGTTGTATTATCAGAGATTTACAAGATTGTAGGTGAAATTCCTCTTAATATGAACTACTATGGTTTTGAGTCTTTCCAGATCCTTAGTTACACCCATCTTATTGCACTGTCTAAGTATCCCTTTAAAAGGTTAGCTGATTCCAGATATCCTCATTTTCTAAGCCATCTTGGTAGTACTTACCAGGGGGTAGGTAAGGATTTCACCAGGTATTTAATAATATGAGTAACATTGGATGTTGGAATGTAAGGGAGTTCTCTTTTAGGCAGAACGAGGATATTAAGTGGATTACGAACTACAAATTAGGTCTTGTTGGGATTGTGTAGACTTAGGTCAAGGAAGTCAAGTTCAATAAGATCTTTAATAAAGTTTTTGATAACTGGGAATACACTGACAACTATAATTGCTCATTAAGTGGTAGAATTTGGCTTTTTTGGGACCCTAATCCTTTTCAGGTGGAGGACTTAGAATATTGGGGAACAAATGATCTCTGCCAATGTCAAACTTAATGATGGCACCCTATTTCACCTCTTAGACCTTTTAATTTTATTAACATTTTTGACTGCATCCAAACCACAAGTCTTGTTGATTGTAAGTATAAAGGTTGATTTCTCACTTGATCTAACAGTTATACAGTTGGCCAAAAAGTTTATTGCAAGATTGATAGAGTTCTCATTAATTTTGAATATACTAATGTTTTCACTAACTCAACTGTAGAAAAGGCTGGTATTTTGTATCACTCAGCTATGGTTCTCACCATAACTATGCCTTTTATTATTCTTTTTAATTATTCACCCATAAAATCAAGTGAGTTAAGAAGAAAAGCAATTTTAGAAACAAGATGGATGACTTGAGGAATAAGACTGCCTCAACCAAGATCACCCTTGACCATATCCAGGCTACTTCAAACAGATCCTCTTAACCCGAATCTTATAATTGAAGAACATAATGCTTTGGGAAACTATGCTAGTTGTGCCAAGGATGAAGAATCTCTTACTAAACAAAAATCAAGGATCAAATTACTTCAATTAAGAGACAACAATGTCATGTTTTTTCACAGATCAATCTAAACTAGAAGATCAAGGAACAAAATTATTTCCATTGAAGACCAACTAGGTTATACTCTAACACTGAGAATGATATTAGTGCTGAAGGTGTTTTTCTTCACTAGCATACTTGGGACTCGTGATGTACAAGAGGCGGATCTATCTTTTATTGATAACCTGCTTATTGAGGATGGTCTTAGTGATGAGATTAGGACATCTCTGGTCAGGGTTGTCATCTATGATGAAACTATTGAAGCTTTATCCAACCTGGGGAATGATAATTGATATGGCTCATGGGCAAAATGGCTTTACAACTTCTTTAAAGAAGCTTGGTGCATTATTGGTAAAGAGTTGGATGCCACAGTTAAAAATGCTTGGTGAGCTAAATGCAACTCTTCTTACCTTCATTTCCAAAGTGGATTGTCCTAAGAAGTTAAATGAATTCAGACCTATAACCTGTTATAACATAATTTATAAATGCATTTGTAAAGTGCTTACTACTAGACTTAAACTTGCAACAGGTCCATTAATTTCTCAAAATCAATCTACTTTTATAATCAATCTACTTTTATTTGCAAAAGAAGTATAACTGATAATATCCCTTAACTCATAAAATTCTCAGGAACTATCACAAAAACAAAGGGGTTGAGAGATGTACTGCCAAAATTGATCTTAGGTAAGCCTATGATATAGTGAATTGGAATGCTATTGAGGCTGCCCTAATCAAATTCAAATTTTCCTTGCGTCATGATTGACTGGATTATGGTGTGTGTACCACTAAATTCTCCATATTTATCAATAGATATCTCAATGGATACTTCAAAGGCAAGTTATGGATAAGACAAGGAGACCCCATATCCCCTTAGGCCTTACCTCTTGCTCTTATCATGGAATTATTTTTCTAGAGCTCACACTAAATTCTCCATATTTATCAATAGCTATCTCAATGACTACTTTAAAGGCAAGAGATGGATAAAACAAGGTGACCCAATGTCCCCTTACCTCTTTGTTCATCATGAAATTATTTTTCTAGAGCTATTAAGAGAGACAAGTAGACATTGATGAGCTTAAACTGCATCAAATGTATTAACCTCCAGTTTCCCATTTATGCTTTGTTAGACGATTTAATTGTGTTTACGAAGGGTGAACTCAGACAAACAGCCAATGCTTTAGCTCTTACTCTTGATCAATTTTCCAAATCCACTGGTCTTTGTGTTAACCATGATAAAAGTAGGATTTATTTTGCAGGAGTTAACCTTCAGCTTATTGCGAAAATTAGGTCCATCCCTGACATATCTTGTGGAACTCTCCCTGTCAAAACACTTGGGATTGCCGCTTATCACTACAAGGCCGAAAAAGAGAGAGTGCTTCCCTTTGATGGAAAATTTGTATCGAAGAGTGAAGTCTTGGAAAGTAAGTTTCTTTCTTATGTTTGTAGACTAGGCTGTGCTTTCTAGTATGCAGGTGTATGCTTTATTCTTTCCAAGTCAACCATTAAATCTCTAACCAGCATTTGTAGGAGATTCTTATGGTCACAAACCTTGGTAAGAAAAATGACATGGTAAGTTGGTTTAATGTGTGTCATCCTTTCAGTGAAGGTGGTCTCGATATTAGAGATCTGTCAAAGTGGAACATTGCTGCTAGTATTAGGTATGTTTGGCATATTGCTTCCAATAAGGATACTCTGTGGGTGCATTGGATCAAGAGCAGCCTTATCAAAGCCAAAAAATTGGACTATGAAAATCTTTTTGATTGTTCCTGGGCGTGGAGAAATATTTTTAAAGCTAGACCATTAGCTGATAAGTCTATAATCTACACTTTTGGCAATGGTCTTGACAATTTCTTTTGGCGTGATCCTTGGCAACTCGATGGGCATCTTACAGGACCAATTTGAGCATCAATTTAGATATGACTCTACCTTGTATCTGACTGTAGATAACATTATTGATCATAACATGGGAATTCTCCAGTCAATGCCAGATATCAGCTTATCCTAGTAAGGCATGACCTTGAAAATATTGTGTTAAATGAGGACAACACAGATCAAGTTTTTTGGGCTCTCACCCCTAGTGGTGACTACTCTCTTAAGGGTTGCTATAACAGCATAAGACACTGCAACCCCACTCTTTCATGGCACTCTCTATTCTAGTTTAAGGGAAACATACCCAAACACAGTTTCCTTACTTGGTTGGCCCTTATGAGAGCTCTTAAAACTCAAGAAAAATTGCTCATCTGGGGAGGTGGTTAATAGGTCTATTTGTGTGTTGTAATGGACTCAATCTGAATGTGAGGAGCACATCTTTTTTTCTTGTTCTTTCTCTATGCAGATCTGGAACAAAATTCATAGCTTATTGGGCATCAACATACCCATGGGTACATGCAGTGAGGTTTTATAGTGGTGTATCCAATTCAACAAAGGCAACACAATAAAGGGAAGAAACTTTAAACTCTTGTTTAACTGTTTTACGAATATTGTTTGGAGTAAAAGAAATAAGAGTGTTTGAGGAAACTGCATCTACAAGTGATATAATTTTCTCCTAATAATAACCATAGTTATATTGAAACACAGCTCTGAAACTTTTGAACTTATTAAAAACAGCAAAAATTCCCTAATTGTTGATAAGTGGGCCTTGAAGGTTATGGTGGATTGAGGTTACTGTGATCAAGTGCAGTTGGAAAAAGCTAATAACTTAAAGCTCAATACTGAAGGCTCTTTAACCAATTTGGTTGGGGGGGGGGGGGGGAGCTATCTTGAGGAACTGCAATGGTGAAGCTCTTTCTGCTTGTGCAGGGGAAATGCTGCCTAAGTCAATCAATATCCATGAGCTTCAGGGATTAGAGAAGGGTCTGGACTTGGCTTTGAAGTATAACCACAAATAATTGAAGCATCTAGTAACTCTCCTTGTGTTGTTCAGATAAAAAAAGAGCAGTATTATTCCACCCTGGAATGCTAGAGAAATGGTTAGATGAATTAAAGTAATATTTCCCCTCTTGAGCTTTTCTACATTGAGCATGACTATAGGGAGACTAACAGAGCTCCTGATAGCCTAGCTGATCTCCTTTCTGATCTTGGTTATGAAAAGGTTTTCCCTAATGCATTTACTAATGACCTTAAGAGAATCTTGAATGAAGATCCAAGTGGGACTGTTTACTTCAGAGTACATGGGTGATTGTATTTTCTCCGTACTTTCCCTTGTGCTCTTGAGGAAGGAGAGTTGTCCCCACCTTATAGTTGATTCTTTCTTTAATTTAATGCTCACTTTCCAAAAAAACAAGATTTTCGTGATGTTAAAGGGCAATGTAGTGAGGTTATGTGATCAGACATGTGGACCAGCACATAATGTTGCATCGAGGTCTGAATCCAATGGGGTGGTGTATCAGACAGCATTTTGCAGACAAGAATAAGGGTTCACGGAAACGTCTTTTTGGAAGGAAAACAAAAGAAGATAGAAATGCAACGAGATTGGTTCACATAGAGTTGTAACTTACAATTAGATGGCATTGCTGGCTGGAAAGAACCTAAAGAACCTGTTCCATAGTCCACCAGCTCCCTCTGTGCCTCTAGTTCTTTCTGAACCAATTTTCCGTAACCACCTCTACGTGCATCGTATTAAGGAGATGCAATATGATAGACGACATTAATCCCACAGACATTGATCAATTATCATACTATATAGCGAAATCAACATGCTAACCCTCCCTAAAAAACAATGAACACGTGTAAATGAAATTACTAAAAAAGGCCAGGCAATGACGTAAGAAAATATAACGCAATATATATTTAGGGCATAAATGCAGGATGTTGCGGTAAAAGGCCCATGTGTAAAGATTTTGCTTCAAATGGCAGACAGAAAATAAATAAAATGTAAGATAAGTTGATATAGTATTAAAGCATACTGAGAATACAAACTATACGTGAAGCAAAATATTGGAAAAATAAGCTCTGTGTGAAAACTTTGTCTATACGTACTTAACACTAGAGCATAAAAGAATGTCTAAAGAAATTTAATAATCTATGAATCTTTCCAAAAGGATATCAGGATCATAGTCAGTACGATATTCATCCCGCACCTGCAAATAAAGAAAAGATGTGAATTAAAGAACATAGAGTTCATGAAATAACCCTCCAGAAAAACTGAAGCAACTTACCTGCCCACCACTTCGGCCACGGCCCCATTGCCTTCCTTCTTGGAAACCCCAATCAAAATCAACACGAATTGGACGATCATCAAGAACTGTTCCACTAATGTACTTTACGGCATCCTCAGTATCCTCTATGGAATAGTATCTGATCCATCAGAAAGAGAGAAACAGTTATAAAAATGAACAAGTCATTGTAGATTATTAGATCTCTACAGAAATGATTTGTCTTACAAGACAAAGCAAAAGCCACATGGAGTTTTTGTGTTCTTATCCAAGCCCATGATTATCTTTTTGATCTCTCCAGCTCGAGATAACAGCTCATAAGCTTGCTCTTCTGTTGTGTAGAAGGACATATTCCCAACATAAACAGTAGTTGATGTTATAAGTGCAACTTCAAAGTCATCTTGAGACCCTTGAAATCGTCTATCACGATAGGCTGAAAGCTTGTTTGGGTCCTAAAAATAAATATAAAAAAAGGACAAAAAGGGGGTATTAAAAAAGGATAAGAATCCAAAGAAGCTGGTTGCATAATAGAGCAAAAGATGACAATTGATAAAGACATGGCTGAAGCATATCGAGAGAATTGTATCTCTACACGAAACCAAAATAATCTTAAAGAACATGCTTCGGCATATATTTCCAGTTTCTCCTAGTGATCATTTTCTCAACTAAAGATGGAATAGGTTAGGTAAAATGATAATAATGTATGGGTTCATTATATTACAGTTTACAAAAAATACAAGAGGAAAACTCATAAGGGATCCGCAAAAGAGGAGATAAAATGTCAGAAAGTACATCACATAGATAAATGAACTTCAAACAAAAGACATCCTCTATGTCCCCAACTTTTTTCATTATAACCATCTCTTTTATTTCTAAAGATGATTCCTAGAAAGCTGACCAGTGACCTCTACACTACTTTCATATCCCTCAACATACATTACCCTACAGAATCTAAACAAGCTTCACCTCTCTTCGAAATTTGGATACTGGTAAAAAAGGGAAGCCACATTCTGAGCTCTGCTCTCCAAAACTAACTATGATAGCCGACAGAAAGATATTAAAATCTTTGGCATCCTGGTAGCAGAAGCTATTTTGCTACCACTCAACTCGTTACCTAACTTGTGTAGCTTTTGCCGCAAAATCAAAGGTTACAATCTAGCCACGATTTTTTTTTTGTGAGTCAACCGTTAACAAATGCTTCCTCACTACCCCTAATTGCAAGTATTAAGTGTGAAACTATAAACATTTGAAGCAACCCCATTAATGCACAACACCCAAATTTCACAAACTATACCTAATTACTTACAAACACGAAAAATTTGGGAAATTAGCACAAAGGGTTGTTCTTTTAATATCATTCAAACAGAAGCTTATGATGAATTCATCCCAAAATTTGGTTTTTACAATAAAATTTGATGATCTGCAACCAAAGGAGAAGTGTAAACATGGTCAAATTAACTGAAACCCAGAATGAAGAAGACGAAAGGGTACCTTAAACAAAGACGACATTTAGCGAATACTCAAAAGCTTCTTCAGCAGTCGTTAATGGAGGAGGAGAGAGAGAATCGGCTATTATTGTATTTGAGTTCCCGCTTGAGAGTTGCTGTCCCTTCGACCAAATAATGCCACATCATCAGTACAAAGGGCCTGCTTGGTACTCTATAGATAATTTGTTGGGATTTTTTTGAGTTTAGTCCCACTATAAATTGGATATTTGCCTTTAGTCCCCAAGTTGTTGAAAAATACATTTTTTTTGTTCTCAAACCCTAGTTAAAGTCTAATTTTGCCCTGAAGTACCTAATCTACCCTCACGCGGATTGCACGTGCAAACAACTTGTTACCTGTTATCTGAAATCACGTGAAGGTAAATTATGTACTTTAGGGTAAAAATATACTTCAACTAGGATTGACCTATGGTCAGAAGCCATTTGGGAACCAAAAGTACATTTTTCAACAACTTAGGGACTAAATGCAAATATTTAGTTTGTAGGTGGGACTAAACTCAAAATATCCCTAATTTGTTTTGTAAGTTAATTGTGATAGGGAAAGGTTGTGTGTGGGTATTGCAGGGACCTGTCCCTCGAGCTAGGATAACAACGAACTAGTACAATGATATACTCACGTAAAATATGCACCCTGTCAACATTGATACCTGGACCACGAGCTGAGAAGGAACGTGGCTGGAGTACTCCAAATAAAATAGAATGAGTCAAGGATACATGTCTCCCACGAACTACCAGTTACATAAATAACCACCACTCTACCCCCATTTTCTGGAGAACGTGCTGACACACGAAAGCGAACTGATAATAAGGTCTATAAAAAAGATAAGATACAAAGGAGAAAGGACCAAGTTTTTGGGCTCAAGAGATCACAAATTGTAGTCAAAATATATCAATCTCAAGCAATAAAGTTATTTTTACTAAATCCTCGAGCTGAGGTCGTAGTTTTTACCTATTCAGAGGTTTCCACGTTAAACACATGTGTCAATTTATATTATTTGTTATTATAATTGTGTTACAGATACATTTGGTGTAAGAGGTCATTTGAGCTACAAAATTAGGCCCTTACATTTGGCGCCGTCTGTGGGAAAGAAGACATTCCACGAAATCCTAAAGTAAATAGTTATTTAACGATCATTATTCCAGCATGGTAAATCCTAAACGACCAACTTCAGTAATTCAACATGAACACTCTACAAGCCCGATCAACTAGCAGAATTGAGGGCGAACCTCAATGTCAAAACTGAGAAGCGAAAAGAACTCGAACGCCAGTTGGTACACGACTGAGAGCTTCGTGAACAGGAATTCAAAGAAGAACGCAGAGCTTCACAAATGGAGTTCATCTGGCATGAAGAATAAATGATAATATTGCATACTGACTTAAAAGCTCTACAAGACAATCAACAGGATCAAGCTCCTAGGAAACGTGAGGTCATACCCCCGACTTCTAGGATTTCAGCACGAGATAAATCGGGACCTCGAGGCGCTGCTAGCAAAGGAGCTTTCAGATGCCACTGTAATGATCAGCAGGTACCGGAGGCCTCAATTCATTTGGGACGAGAGGTCAGTCAGAAATTAGCAGGGGACGCAGACACTCAAAGCGACAAGAGGAAGAGCCACGACCTCCATCCAGGGTACCAGTTCGTGAATATTTAAGTGAGGGAAGCAGGAATCATAATCCAAGACCTGCACGTTAAATAGTTCCAACACCCCGCCAATATGTTACACATAAACACATGGATTAGCGAATCAAAGAATTATTAGAAGCTCAAGTTATTTCCGACAAATACGATTTGGGCAAGCTGCAAGGTAGTCTGATTGCTAAAGAGTTGTTCGATATGGAAATCCTAACGGGATTCTATACTCTAAAAATATATAAATACAAAGGCACATATCCTAGTGAACATGTACAATAGTTTCGAGATTCATTGAGCTTGTATTCGAACTTAAACCACATTCTTTGTCGACTGTTCACCATAAGTCTCCAAGGGGAGCCACTCCACTAGTTCCATTTTCTACCTGAGAATTCTATCCTTACATTCGACCAATTACAAAAAATATTTGTCAAGACTTATGCTCATAACAAAGATAAAGAAGAGAACTTGTACACTCTTATCAGTCTTAAACAATCTCAAGGGGAGAAGCTCAAAGTGTTTACAAAGAAGTTTCTCAAACTTTCCAGGAAAGTTGATAATCTCGGTCATAAAATAGCTGTATTAGCATTTACCAATGCACTGCAGATCGATTGTAAAGAAAAATAATATTTGTTCTTGAACAAACCCTCAACTTTGGAAAATATGATTGAGAAGGTCAATGGGTATATCGATCTAGAAAGGACGATGTCAAAATGATATAAATCTACTAAAAATATCCTAACTACAAAAGATTCACCTATAAATAGGGACAATGAACGTAACAATGATGACTAGGGTGATAAGAAACGAGCTAAAATAAATACTAGAGAATCACGAAAAGGAAACTTGTTACCAAAACCCGTCCTTCCAAAGTTGAATGTTAAGATCTCAGTGTGGCTCAACCTCTAGAGCCAATCAAAGGCAAACTATATTGTATACACCACAAGGTAACGCATCATGAAATCGACTAGTGCTATGCCGTACAAATATTGTTGGAGTACATTTTCAAAGATGGAAGAATGCACGAATACATTATCGATCTGAAAGGATATAAAAATGGAAGCTATAAGAAGCAGGTCGAAGTAATTCAAGTCGAAGAACAATAAGAGGAAAATCACTTGTACCACCTCTATATTAACCACATGATAGAGATTCATCAGATCAACAATTCAACCAGATTCAAGAGAAGTAGATTAACAGAGTGTTGCGACCTTACGGTTCAGGATAAAGAAGTTAAACTCCTGCCCGAATTAAGCCATCGGCGAACTGAAATTTCATTCGAAGATTGTAACATAAATTATGTCAAGTTCCCGCATCATGATACACTAGTCATCATGTTTAAAATAAAGAACTTTGTCATGCATACCATGATGATAGATATGGGCAATGGCATCGAAATTCTTTTTTAGAGCACAATCGAGCAAATGGGGCTAGCAGACAAAGTTATACCAAGCGACATAGATATCAGTGGCTTTAATGGATCTAAAGAAGAACGAGTAAGAAAAATCATCCTACAAATTACCGCCGGACCCACAACACTCGATGTCACATTCTATGTTATCAATGCAAAGTCCCGATTCTTGGGGACAATGGGGCATTACTAGTTACACAACATACAAGCAATCCATTCCACATACCATCAAGCACTTCATTTTTAATACAATGAGGGCATCTTGAGATAAAAGGAAGTCAAAAACTCGCTCAAGGTTGCAAAAATACAGTATTTACTATTCTCGATACGTCCAAGAGATTTGCTTCGTAGCAATTACAGAATGTTGGTCACGCAGAAGAACAACCTTCCACAGTCGAGCCTACATAATACATTAAGATTGACGAGCATAACAAGGGTACATATATCGGTACCAGGCTTGTCTAACTGGAGAAAGAAGCTCTAATAAATTTCCTTCAATTCAACAGAGATGTGTTCACTTGGATTTTCCAAGAAATGCCAGGAGTTGACCCAGTAAAGGCCTATCATAAGTTGAGTATCAAAGATAAAGCTACAGCAGTCAAACAAAAGCAAAATAGGCTCTTACCTCATCTCAGAGATGAGGTCAACAAAGAAATTGATAGATTGATTGAAGTTAGTTTCATTCGAGAAGCCAAATACCCAAATTGGATATCGAACATAGTAACAGTTTTAAAAAAGTATAGGAAAGTCAGAGTTTGTGTAAATTTTGCGGATCTAAACAAATACACGCCAAAAGACAGTTTCCCTCTTCCTATAATCCACCAAATTTTAGATTATACAACAGGATATGAACTGCTATCTATGATGGGCGTTGCTTCAGGATACAACCAAATGCCTCTCTTAAACGAAGATTAAGAGAATACCACCTTCATTATCGAAAGGGTCATATATTGCTTCAAAGTTATGCCATTCGGCATCTAAAATGCTGGAGCAACCTATTAAAAGCTGGTAACAAGCATGTTCAAGGAACACTTGGGAAAAACCGTTGAAGTATACATTGATGATATGCTCTGCAAAAGCCTAAAGAAAAAAGATCACATTGCTCATTTTGATACAGTTTTTAACATATTACGGTCATATAGAATGAAATTCAATCTAGATAAATGTCAATTCAGGGTACACTCTGGTAGATTTCTAGGGCACCTAATTAGTAAGAAAGGGATCGAAGCTGATCCAAATCAGATTCGAGCTCTAATCTCCATGCCATCTCCAAATACAAATAAGGATGTACAAAAGCTTGCTGGCAAGATTACAGCCATCAACAGATTCATCTCCAAATTGTCAAATCGATGTTGATGGCTATTCATGCTGCTTCGTAGATCCACCAGAAGAGGCAAAGGACGACAAAACGAGGAGATTAATTTGACAAAAGAATGTGAAGGAGCTTTTCAATAACTTAAACAATATCTTGGGAGTCTCTAGTAATGAGCACTCTGATCGACAATGAAGAGATGATAATCTACCTCGTAATTACAGAAAACTCTCTTAGCTCGGTCCTCATACGACTTGACAGAAAGATTGAGAAGCCAGTATATTTCATAGGCAAAGCCCTTATGCCGACAGAAATAAGATATTCTAAAATAGTACGACTCCTCCTAACACTTATTTATACTTCCCAAAAACTCAAACACTATTTTCAAGCTCATTCAGTCAAAGTCATGACCAACTACCCCCTTCGAGAAGTGCTATCTAAAAAGGATAAATCACAAAGAGTGCAACAATGGTCTGTCAATTTGGAAGAACATGAGTTCAAATTCGAATAGAGAAGAAAAATGGCAAGTATTGGCTGACTTTTTAGCGGACTTCCCAGTAGAAGATCTAGATTATGAAGAACACGATCCTGATCTAATAAAAGAGATGGACGTCGATCAACCTTCCAATCCTTTCGAAGAACGAGCTGAATGGATCACACAAAAAGAGTAGAGACTTCTTACAGATAGATCAATAGGAACCGCTAGGTCAGGGATAGGAATCGTGATGATAATACCTTTTAATGACATAATCGAGAAGTTAATACAACTAAATTTTAAAGCCTCGAACAATGTCACAGAGTACGAAGCATTGATTCATAGCCTGGATATGGCATTAGAAATCGGAGTTCCTAAACTCTTAGTATATACTGACTCGTTGCTAAAGTGCATCATTACTCTGAACAATACAAAAAGAACGGAAAGATGGTTAATTATACGACACTCGTTGCTGATAGAATGAGAAGATTTGATAAAGCTACGTTTGATTACTTACCCCAAGGAGAGAATCACCACACGGATTCCTTAGCTTACCTAGCTGGGGTATTAGGTACAGAGGCAAGATACTTGAAGTAATAGCAACCCTCAACATTGATCGCACTTCGATATGTGCAATTAATATTGGGAGCGATCAAGAGGAGGAAGAGGATTAGAGGAAGCCTTTTCTCACATATATCAACCCAAAGAATGAATGTGATTGGCCACTTCCAGAGGATCCAAAAGAGCGCAAACAGTTAATTGACAACTTCAAGAGGTATACAGTACAGAAAGGCAATTTATATCGAAGATCAGTGACCGGACCATGTCTCAAGTAGTTCTCGTAACAAGACGCCGAAGGAATGCTAAAAGATTTACATGAAGGGACTTGTGGCTTCCATACCGCAGGATAATCTCTCACAAATAGAGCAATTACAAAAGGAGTTTTTTGGCCAGGAATAAGAAAATAGGCAGAGGAATACTCACACAAATGCAATGAATGTCAGCGACATGATAACAAAATACGAGTTCCTGCACTCAAACTTTAAGCTAGTAAAGTATTTTGGCCTTTCGAATGGTGGGTACTTGATCTCGTAGGAGAATTCCCAAACATACTGGGTAACCACAAATTCTTACTCATAGCAACATATTATTTTACGAAGTAGGTAGAAGTAGTCCCCTTTTGTCGAACTCGAGAAAAAGAAGTCATCTCATTTATCTAGGAATATATCATCACAAGATTTGGCTTCCCCTACCTAATTCGGATCGATAACGGGCTACTGTTCGCTGGAGAAAAAGTAGTGGCAATCCTAAACAAATACAACATCATTCATTCACCCTCAAACCATACTACTCCCAAAGTAATGGGCAGGCCGAAATCATAAACAAAACCATAGTGGATGAACTCAAGAAGAGACTCAAATCAAAAAAGAAGGGTAATTGGATAAGGGAACTACCACATGTCTTATGGGCGTACCGCACTACACCAAGGTTGTTAACGGGATGTTCCCTACTTGCTTATGGAACCAAACCGTAATCCCAACAGAATATCACCATCTCGTCAAAGATAACGAGCTCACTAATGAAGAAAATGAGTTCGAGTTAGTATGTAATATGAACTGGATTGATGAAACACGAGCTCGAGCTGCTGCAAACTTGGGTTGATATCATCATATACTAGCCAATTCATACAATATGAGGGTTCAGAATAAGAAGTTTGAAATAAACAACTTAGTCCTCCGATAAATCCCCAAAAACATAAAGGAGTTATATGCTGGGAAACTCGTAGAGCTGGGAAGGTCAATTCCTGGTAGTGGGATGAACAGGCCTCAGATCCTATTGCCTCATGGCAGAATAAGGCATCAGGATACCGAGTCCTTAGAACACTAGGAGGTTGAAGAAATACTATCGCTAGTTTCCTATTTTTCTGAGCACAAGATACATTTAATATTGTCATTTACATTCAAAAAGTGAGATTCAAATCTCCAACAGTATGTACATTCTTTTCTCATCAATGAAAACTTGTTAAGTTTTTTACCCATATCACTGTGTATTATTATCTACATACATATATACATATACATGTCTACTCAATCTCGAATGGTTAAAACAAAGGTCAAACTAGCTTTAACATATTCGAGCTCTACAATTATAGAAATATAATCAAATTCAAGCATTGGGTTCTCTAGGGTTTACACCAGATGAACTCCCTCCAACTTTCGGATCTCGAGATGACAAATATTCTCCTGCTCTCGCAACATATATCTGTTTACCTAGTTCTACTCATTCCCTCGTAATGGGACCAATATCGGTTTCCATATGATTTAAATAGTTACCACAATCTATATCAACATTACAGATACAACTCTTCAAAATCAAACAGTCATGCAATACATCATTTTCCTCCTCAATCCTCTTAATTTCCCCCATAAAATATGCCATAATTGTTGTTATCTCCCTCGTATTCACCTCATCCGCAGTGAGCCTGTCTTTATTTGGTACAACAAGCTCTACAAAATTACCACGTATAACTTGTAAATATTTGTCCAGCTCCGCGTAACAATTTTTTTTCCTTCAAACGGCCTTCCAACTTTTCTATAAGACCATTCAATTCCTTCAACAAATTCAGAGATTTACCCTTTTCGACCTGGATCTTTACTTTATATTCGGTTAACTCCTGTACTTGACTTTGTGACAACTGTAACTCTTCCTCCTTTTTCTTTATCACTTCGTTTAAATTCATTTCACTGATTCGAGTGTGATTCAAAACTTCCTCATTATCTTTAAATTGCTCATTCGACTTCCTTACGGCAACTCGAACATATACCAAATTTGACTCCAAACTTTTGATGCGATCTTGAGCACAAACTGTATCACTATATTTCTTGTTCAATTTCTCCACCAACTCCGTCCAACTACCCCAAGCAGTTAATAATTTGACCTCCAGTTTTTTTAATCGTTCAACAAGCTTATCTATATGACTTTGAGCACTCGCAATATCACCCTCCCTTATCTTTAATAGACTATTCAACTTCTCCATATTATCTTGACCACTCACTAATTCAGTTTCCTTTTTCTTTTCTCGCTTGGTAAGGTGACTCACCATACCTTGTAACTCTACCATTTTCACCTCCATTTTCATATTTAGTTCAACAATATTTTTCAATGTGTCACGAGTCTGGTTCAAATTGAAGTTCAAATTTTCATTCAGTTCGGACAACATTTTTTGACGACCACGCACAACTTCTAGCTCAACCTGCACAACATATCACCATCTTAAAATATTCTTTCCACAGTTACAAAGAAAAATATACTCCTCGTACAAACAAACAATTCGTACATCGCAACAATTTACTAACTATCAATTACAAGTATCATATTCTTAATTTATGCATATATCATTGGCACGCTAGCACAAGCTGATACTTCTTTAGCTTTTAAACTATGTAGGTTTCTCACTCTGGTGGCCATACGACCTACGATATCAGGATCTGGACAAATACCTTGATCTTATAACACTTTAAGGTATGTGTAATAGCATATTCCCCAGATTCGACAATGAGAAGCTAGTATAACCATGTCGAAGGTATGTGATCATTGGAGAAAATGTCAAGTGTACGCCTACAGATCTCGACCCTCTATAGTAACCGTCACACTTGGTCAAATAAAACTGTTACAAGAGATCCGAGAAGTTTGCCCACCACCTACTAATATAGGAGACCAATTATTTGTAACTCCCCGTATGCATTATAAAGACAGGCAAAATCTATGTTAAGGGACATCCAAAACTTTACTAATTTTTACTATCTACGTCTATTCAATCATTGAGTAATTGTAATAACTAGCATATATTGGATTTTACCTTCAAAACCCTCTTCGAGGTCGTGCTTTTTCTCAGGTTTTACTGAGTTTTCACGTAAAATCTATTGTGTTTTAGCTTAGAATTGCAACCTCCTTACTAAAGTATTGGTGAAGTTTCCCTTCCAGAAAACACATCATTTCAATTGGTGCCGTCTGTAGAAAGTATATACTTTTTCTTTACCAAATACTCGTTTTACCCAATCGTTTTCATGACCAGCATGAACCTCAGAAGTTCCTCTAGTACTTAGAGAAACAATGAGGACATTCTAGTTACCGTCTAGCCAAAAACCGTCAATTTTTATAATGTTATTGTTGAGCTTCAAAAGCAGATAGAATCTGATAAGAACTAGCGACTGGAGGATCAGAGGATTCACGCTCAAGCCCTCAAGTTTAAAGAGATGAGAGGAGGAAGGCCCTAAAACAACAAAGCCGAACTCATTAAAAAGAAATGAAAAGTTTATGAAGGCAACAAGATTGACTCATTGGTCGACAAGGATCACCTCCACGACCCGAAGTGATTATCGGTCGTGAGTTGTCCAGAGGGAAAGCCTACCGAGGGAAGAGCAAATTCGAACTTCCAGGTCTCGATCCAAGAACCCAGACATAACATCTCGATATTTTAACCTTACGTCATTAGCTTAAACAACTTAAAGAAGTCGACGAACACGTAATCAAACCCTACCGCCACCTCCAAGACAACCAGTTAGAGAGCTATTGGGCCCAGAAGGACAAGGATATTTTGATCTACAAGCAGCGGTTGAACCAAAAACTCTCCAGCAATTTATTGCCTTAGATGACTTGAACAATAAGATTCAGGCCATACATTCAGACAATTCAAGTAGAAGATCTACTATGGATAGGATCGAGACTAATCCGATTTCCCCTCATCTAAAAATTATGCCAATTCCAAAAAACTTTTACATGCTGAAGTTTCACCAATATGCAGGCTTCACCGACCCACTCACCCACATCTATCATTTCAAAGCAGCTGTCAGTCTATACTCTAAGCTTGATCATATGTTGTACCGATTGTTTAACATAAGCCTCAAGGAAGAGCTTCTAGGGTGATTTCACACCATTCCCGAAGGTTCAATTACTGGCTTCACCCAATTACAGTAATTTTTGAGTCAAATTATGCACATGCTAAGGAATATGAGATAACGGTTGATTCCCTTTTCTTTTTCAAACAAGGCATGAAGGAAACTTTAAAAAAATTTACAAACATTTCCTGCAAGAAACGATGAAAATTGGGAATTCATATCCTAAGATTATCGTACCGGTATTCACCTCTGCTATCCACATTGATTCTAAAGTTTGAGAAGAACTTATACTCCACAAACATAAACCGTCACAGAGATGATCAATGTGGTTAATAACTACACCGAACTCAAACGATCCAAGAAAGATAAGATGAAAAGTTCTTTTGTTATCTATTTAAACGATGTTCTATCACCATCACACTCAAAACTAGCAAACAATGTTACTACCAAACAGCGTGGGCGTCACAACGACAATGTCAAACGAAAAGATAAAAAACAAGATCGACCTGTCCCAGTCTTGCCTCCTTATGACAACCACTCTATCAACTATCTTACCGTTACTAAGGGGAGATGGATTCTTTCAAGAAGCTCATGAGATTCCAGATGTCCCAAATAAACCTCTATGCCAGTATCATAATGTCCATAGCCATGAAACGGAGAACTGTTACTCCCTTATACAGATTTTTCACCGTATTGTCCTGGCAGGAAGGCTCCACGAGTATATAATCAATATCTAGAAGTTTCTCAAAGAAGAAACAAAAAGAAAAAAATTTAACAAGGGCAATGCCAAAGGCAAGCTCGACATCTTTATATGATCGAGATTAAAAAATGCAAGAAATGAAATAAAGATGACATAATTACATCCTACTACAATATGACATCATCCGAAAAATTTGCCAAACTTCTACCTAGTTTCAGTGAAGCCAAACGTCCATATCATATTTCCTTCGAAGATTACGACACCAGTCATGTCAAATACCCTCATGACGATCTATTGGTGATAATGCTCAAAGTAAGACAAGACTATTTACACACACTCCTTATCGACACTGGAAGTGCAACTGATGTACTGTTCAGAAGAGTGGTTGACATTCTAGGCCTAAAAGATTCAGTCAAAGCCTAAACAATAACCATCATAGGATTCAATGGTTTAAAGGAATTGGTATTGAGAGAGATCACTTGCATGTTCAAACAGGACTGGAGACCACCTTCGTTAAATTCATTATTATCGATGTTGAATCAAAATACTTGGGGATCTTAGGGCGAAGTTGGCTTCAGTCCATCAAAGTAGTACCGTCGACATATCACCTTTTATTACGTTTTCCAATATGAAATCAAAGGGAGTCAAGCTATAGCGCGAATGTGCAAGAATACTACCATAATCTCTTATGCATCTAAACTCCTGAAAGCATAACAATTATAGCAAGAGCAACCTCTAACGTTCGAGCAGCCTAACACTGAAGCAGTTAAATCCGTAGAGCTCGATGGTTCGGGAAGAAACACTTTTATTGGATCTAAATTATCATTAAAATAAAAGGAAACCCTACTTTAGCTTTTAAAGAAAAATGTTGATGTCTTCGCATGGCCTTTTTAAGAGATGCCAGAAATCGACCTTTCCATTGCATGCCATAAACTAAACCTTATACCAGAGAGTAAGGCTGTAATGCAGAAGCGTCGTAACCTAGCCCCCAGGCTTCGAGAGGCAATTAACGAAGAAATAGACAAGTTACTTCATGTTGGGATCATTCAAGAAGTTAAATATCTAAAGTGGGTCTCGATCATCGTGGCAGTCCTAAAAAAGAATAGAAAAATCAGAGTGTGTATTGATTTTACTAAACCAAATAAGTTCACACCCAAAGATAACTTTTCCACTTCCTTTGATTCCTCACCTTCTCGACTCCGTAGTAGAACACGAACTTCTTTCAATGATGGATGCAGCTTCAGGATATAACCAAGTCCCTTTTACCGCAAAAGATCAAGAAAAAACTATATTTGTAATAGAAATGGGCCTTTACTGTTACACAGTCATGCCCTTTGGCTTAAAAAATGTAGGAGCCACGTACAAGCGGCTCGTCACAAGAATGTTTAAAGGTTACTTGGGTAAAATTATGGAAGTACATGTCGATGACATGATCTATAAAAGCCTAAAACGAGAGGATCATTGCAGCAATCTGCAAACCATCTTTGACATTCTTCAAACATACCACATGAAGCTAAATTATGAATAAAGCCAATTTGGAGTTGCATCTGGAAAGTTTTTGGGCCATCTAGTTAGCAAGAAAGGAATAAAAATTGATCCAGCGCAAATCAAAGTACTTATGGCCATGCCATTACCGCAAACCAAAAAAGATGTCCAAAAAATTACTGGAAAGGTTATCATTTTACACAGGTTCATCTCAAAGTCTTCTGATCGATGTAAACTTTTTTACCTCCTTCAGGGAAACCTATCACCTATGATAAAGAAATAACCCAAGGAAATCGTCTAGACTCTAGAATGTGAATTAGCTTTTCAAGATCTTAAAAGATACTTGGGTCGTTCTCCTAATGAGTGCTCCTGTTGAAGGCGAAGCATTAACAATATATTATCGATAAAATATGACTCAATCGGTTCTGTTTTTATTTGAGAAGATAATCGAGTGGAAAAACCCATATACTTCATCATCAGAACTCTCATGCCTGCAAAAAAAATAAAAATACACCACCACTGAAAAATAGCTTCTAGCTCTTGTGTATATTTCCCAAAAACCTTGACCTTACTTCCTAGTACACCCCATCAAAGTCATCACCAAATTCTCCCTCAAACTAGTACTTTCCAAAAAAGAGAAGTTCAGAAGGGTTCAACAATGGTCTATTTTCCTAGGAGAATATGGTATTTCCTTCGAACCACAAATATCAGTCAAAGGACAAGCAATTGCAGACTTTTTGGCAGATTTCCCTATAGAAGACCTAGAATGGGAGGAACTCAAAGAGGTGTTAGCCGATGATTCCATTGCCGAACCAAATGCATGGTTAAAGAGTACATGTTGGAGACTCTTTACAGATAGATCTGCTGGACCAAGAAGATCAGGGATTGGCATTGTTCTCGTTACACCATTCAATCACAGAATTGGAAAAGCTATCAAACTCAAGTTCTGTGCCACAAACAATGAAACGGAGTATGAAGTTATTCTGTATGGCCTGGAGCTCCCATTAGCACTTGGAGCAGAAGAAATAGTTGTTTATGTGGATTCCTTGCTATTGGCCAACCAATAAACAAGACATTCAAGACATCAGGCAAAATGGTTGACTATGTTGCGCTGGTTGAAGAGAAAATGAATAAATTCAAGACAACCACAATTTCTTACCTTCCCCGAGCATAAAACTGCCATGTTAATGCCCTTGCATACGTTGTAGTTATGCTCGAAGACGGCGAAAAGAGGACTTTGGACATCGAAATAACTAAATATTTTAGTCTCTATCGAAGTTATACCATGCAAATCCAAGTTACTGAAGATGAAGATCCTGATGATTGGAGAAAGCCTTTTCTTACGTATTCCAATTCTAATACCCTCCCCGAGAATAAGGAAGAAGCTCGATCTCTACTAGAAAAATGTACACGATTCAAGGTTTAGGAAGGAGTACTATACCCCATTACTGGTGAAGGTCCACTTATCGAATGTATTTTACAAAGACAAGCCCAAATCAAAATCTAAGAGCTTCACGAAGGAATCTGTGTCATACATGTCTCAGGACAATCACTGGCACATAGAGCATTCATACAAGGGTTATATTGGCTGAAGATGAGGCAAGACTGCGAAGACTTTGTCAGAAAATGCTACAAGTGCCAAATCCATGCCCAAGACATAAAAGTTCAGCTCTTGACTTACATGTCAGTAATGTCCTCAGGCCATTCAAGAGATGAGCAATTGACCTCATTGCTCCATTTTACCCTGTATCAGGAAACATAAAGTTTATCCTTGTAGCTACTGACTACTTCACCAAATGGGTCAAAGTCGTACCACTTTGTCACACTGACGAAAATGAAGTAATCAAGTTCCTCTGGGAGTACATCATCACTCGATTTGGTTGTCCACAAATGATAAAATCAAATAATGGGAAATTGTTCATAAGCAGTAAAGTTCTCAAGTTCCTTCATAAGTACAAAATCTAATTGACTACTTCGACACCTTACTATCCTCAGGGAAATGGCCAAGCCAAAGCTATCAATAAAAGCATCAAGTTAGGATTACGAAAGTGCATCGATGAAAATAAGGGCAGATGGGTCGATGAACTACTTAGTATTTTATGGGCATACAAAATAATACCTCAAACATCCATAGGCTGCACACCATTTATGATGGTATTCGATACTGAAGCTGTCATCCCTTCAGACCTCGACCTCCTAATAGCTAGAAGACATACAGATGAAGACAATGGGCTTGGACTTCTCTGTAATCTCAATTGGATCAAAGAAAATCAAGATCATGTTATCACAAACTTGGGGCGATACCATGATACTATAAGGAAAGCATACAACAAGAAGGTCAGAAAGTACAAATTCGGCATCGGTGACCTTGTACTTCGACGAATTCAAGACAGTACTCGATCAAGGAACTCTGAAAAGTTATCAGAAAATTGGGAATGACTTTATATTGTAAGTGACAAGAATGACAATAGTACATACTGGTTGATGACTGAAAATGAAGTACAACTTAAGTTCCTATGGAACACAGCTTATCTAAAGATGTTCTACAGATAAAAACTATAATCTATTTCATTTTTTTCTTCAAATAAACAAAGTTTTATTTCCTATTATTACATCATCTATTCTACACTTATTCTTTTGAGAAAACTTAAAAAGTATTTGTTCAAATTAAGTTTCATTCCTTCGATAAAACATATATCCAGTTGAATGAAAACTGTTTACACATCATTACTAATTCGACAACACATGATATGATTGTCTTTTTCATTACAACCAGATTTCCCGTAGATGAACACATCTGGCAAACATTTTTCAGTCGATAAAACCATCACATAGCCATCTTCTCCATCTATTGAAATACTTGATATAGGCAACATTCTGGCAACATCTCTAAAAGGATGGCGTACTTTTGATCATCTCGATAAACACGTAGCATATTTTTTAAAATCACACATCACATTCGACTACTTATCCAATCACAAAATTCAAAACATATGGTTCGATAAAACTACTTCAAAAGTCATTTATCAATATATTCAAAAAAATAGTCAAGGTCTCATCGACCACTTGTACAAATATTTAAATTTAACAAAAAATAGATTAATTTAAATTGTTTTAGTTCTTGTTAGGAGGGGTCGGGGTAGCATCCTTCACTGGCAAACCCAGAGTTAGCTCATTCAATACTTCCTCTTCTACTGCGCCTTCAGGAAGAGCATGAGAAGGTTCAGGTACCTCGATACCCTCATCCTCAGCATCAGAGTCGACAAAAATCAAGCCAGCTGCAGCAGCCAAGCCTTTATAACACTTCTTTCTCTCCTCCATCAAATCAAACTCCTTAGTAAAATTGGCCTTCATACGCTTAAGAGAGTTAATGTTGATTCAATTGCTTCTACTTTAGCTTCAGTGAGGATCTTGGCATGTTCTGCCTCCATAAACCTTCGGAAGGATAAGATCTGTTCCCGAACATCATCCTCAAAGTTAAGATCTTGACATTGAAGGCCTCCTCTCTCTCCTTCACCAGATCAGCTCTAATATGCGCGATCTATTTTCTCTTCTTTCCCAGATACATCTTATTGGTGTTAACAATGGCAGCCTCCTTCGAATTGGCCGTTCCAACCTTTATCTTCTCCAGTTTAATATTCATCTTCTTTTTCTCAGCTGTTAGTTCCTTCTCGATGTTCTTGGAGACCAGAAGCTCATTAGCATGGCTCTACCCACCAAGCATCTGAGGTTTTGCATCAAGAAGCGGCTTCTTGATCTGTATCAGAGTACAATAATGAGACCTCGATGAAGGTACCAAAGCCATTAAAAGAGTCATAGCATGAAAATTTCTAACCTGGCGTATTGTACGGTGACCTTCAATGAAAAAGGTCGACAGACTTTTAGCTCCAGTCAAGCAGTTGGAAAAATCCTCCTCCAAGGAGTGTTTCCCAGTAGCATATGACTCAATAGTCCACTGGGCCTCCTCGAAGAAACCTACAAAGTTCCCACTATCCTTCAACTTGACCTGGAAATCTTTCTTCCCAGATGCAGCCTTTTGCTACAAAGTAGCGGTCGACTTCGGTGGTCGACCCTCTGAAATAGTTACAGTCCCAGACCCCTCAACCTCAACATTCTCCCCCTGCTTGATGGGAGATTATTGAGTCCTCCTCTTCGATGAGGGGACAGAGGCAGCAGGAGGATTGACAACTCTCTTTCTCTTCTTAGCGAAGGACCCACTCAACAGGGACTCTTTCTCTACCGCAGAAAAGTCAGTGGTGCACCCACTAAGAGCAGGGTTATCGAGGGGTAGACTTGACTCAGCAGACCTCTTATTCTTGGCTGACATTTTTTTGTCGATCAGGGGAACTTTAGAACCCTTGATTCGAGATTGTTTTAAACTAACTTCTCGAAAGAGCTCTTCTACTTTCTCTTGATCTGCTACAATTGAATCTACTCGCCCAAAGTAGTTAGTCTTTAAATGATTCAACTTATCTTTTACCTTCGAGCTCTTCTCCGCATCCTTTGCAGCTGTAGAAAACATAACTTTAATTAGCGCTTCAGTCAAAATCAATACTTCGAGCAATAACATATTCTATAACAACATAAGCACTTTTACTACTTATCTAAATGAATACTTTTCCTCTTTAGAGGCTCCTCGGGATTTTTCGGGTCGAACTCATAATTACCCGAAACTAGTAGACGGCCGGCAAAATACTACCCCCCAGTCAAGACCATATCGTAGAATAAGGGTCTCTTGAGAAACTTGGCCAGATATCTATAGCTTAATTTATGAGGATTTTGCTTTAATGTGTAATACACATATAAGTCATCAACCGAAAGCAACTGCTCCCCCTTCTCCTTTAAATGACCATTCAACACAGCTACCACCCTAAAAAGGTCGTATACATTTGGATTGAACTGACCAAGAACAACATCGAAGAAGTTTAAAAACTTCTTTTGGTCAGCTCGAAGAGGCAACTTTAAACCCTTTTTAATTTGTTCTTGATGAACAAGGCTCCCATCCATTGGGAGGTCTTGGTCAGTCATATCACCAAGATACTCCTCTAGCCTAACGTCTTTAGGGATACCATATTTTTGTTTAAAATTTAATATTTCATTAGTCTCATCAGCATCCCCATAACGTTAATCATCCACAGCCAAGTCTGATTCCTCACTAGACCTACCCTCTCATGAACACTCTTATCGACCACTGGTTTGCCGCTCATGTTATACATTTGTATCTATTTTATCATCATCAGACACTTCAACAACCCTTTTTTTTAACTTTGCTCGATTCTCTTTAGCAATGTCCATAGCTCTCTCTCAAACTCTGTAATTTCTACCCAAATCCTGTACACATGCAGTAACATCCATTATTATGGGTTCTACATAGATAATATTTTCATAAATTCCCTCTACATTAACATTAAGGCAATGAACATTTTGAATCGGTTCGGCCATTTTTTAATACAACCTAAAAATCTTATTCCCTTTTTAAGTTAGTAAAATGTCATATATTGCATATATGTTCATTTGTTAGTATCGATACCGTTGTCGAGTATTATTCTCCAACCCATTATTCTACTATGTTCTATTTAGTTCGATAATGTTACATTAGTTATCGATGTGAATCTCACAAATTTTATACAAGTCTAAACATTGATATTATTTTATTTCGAGAACTAGTCGATTTACCTAATAATTTTCTCAAGTTTTTCAGGAACTACATTCTTCTCGAAGACATTTCGTCTGCCACCCAAATTCCTGCCAAAAAAGGACCAAATCTAAATTTTTTGATTCTCCGTTATCTCTGGCGTGAGATAAGGCAATTTACGACGCAAATTCAGGCAAAGTAGTTTACCCCAAATCCCACACCTTGCAAAACACCCTATTCCCTCAGAACTGCCCATAACTATACCGTAATGCCAACGGTGCCAAAATTCCATTCTCTCTCCAGATCACAAACACTTGTAATGCACCCTTTTATCATAATACTCCATTGTCATTCACGACACCTTATACGCCTCAATAACACCCCCATTACATCCCACAAAAGAATAATTACAAAAAATCCTAAAAGTGTTTTTATCGATTTATTCCACACATCCTAACCATTACTCAAATTCCTTTGTACATATTACTCATACAGGTATTAGTAACAATGGGCTTGAAAGAAATCATCATTACATACAACAAATCATCATGTCAAAATTCCACGAAATAGAAAAAAAAACTAACCTTGAGCTCGTACACCTTCTAAATCCCTCCTCTTTGCAAGTTTGGCTCTCTTGATTTAAATACCAATCTCCTCAGTACCAATTATGGATAAAGGTACAAGAGCGGAGCACAACGAATCAGTAATCACAGAAAAATTATCATGAAATGTGGAGTATGAACAGTCGCCACCCATAAGGGTATTTATAGTCCCCACGTGACTGTTCATCGCACATCTTTGTGACCCCCCGATTACCCTCCTGTCATAACGTCTAGCATGCCTCTTCTCAAACTCTCAAACCCTTCGCCTCCTAAAAGATAGCAGGCTCTTGCACTTCTAGTCTAAACTATCTAGACACATCTCTACCTTCTCTGTTTTATCCATATTTACCAATGCCATCCTAATATTTATAAATATAGTATATACATCCAATTCCTTATACCTCAATACATCACCTACAAGAATACACCTTGCCATTATTACTTGTACACCTACAACCATAGTCTTCATGCCATATTTCCTTTTTTATCTTCCTCCACTTTTTTCGAGATAGTTGTAACAACTATTCAAAATTCAAACATTCACATCATATTCGATAAAACTATTACCAATACATCGAGAACTATCAAAACTTTAACATTCAAGTCTCATTATTATCAAACATCGAGAACTTTACATCATAATGGTCAAAAAGTTACAGCAACACAATCGAAAAAACAAGACACAAATACAACAAATATATTCCGTTACACAATGAAACCAGTTGTTTTACCTAACTGATCTACACCTACGGCAACCACCGGAAGGACCCCCATAGTTAGCCCTGCCTGCCAAGGCATCTTCCTCTTCTACCATCGCGTAGGCTAAATTGCAAAGACTATTAATATGCTCCACCACCGTCAGAAGCCCATAATGATACTAGAGAAAGAAAAAATCCCTTTTAGCCAACTCCGCCTCCACCTCCACCTCCATCTCTGTCATTCATTCATAAGACGGCTCCATAATTATGCGAGTCCACAAAGAAAAAGACCGCCGACCAAAATATCGCGTCCTCAGCTCCCAGTACTTGGTTTCTTCACGCCTTACAAATTTATCATGCGCAATCTGAGCTCGCGTCTTCACCATGTTTTAGACAAATGAAATACCCCTCTCTCTTGCTCATACGCAATTTATAGCCCTCCAACCTCGATTTACGAAATCCCAATAACCAAACAAACTGCATTTAATGAACATTGAAACTTTACCCAAACTGGTCAAACCATTGTCATATACATAGGAAAGGACATTGGAAATGACCACTGAGTTAACAAGTTATTCCACAGTTCGTACACCAATGTTCAAGAATATACTGCAACATCTAACAGTTTTCGGTACGAAGTTCTGAATTCCTTCTCGACACAACAATAAGTAATTGTATCGAGAATGGGCAATTGTAGTATCATATTCCCCATATTTGATAAGGAGAAGCTAGTACAGCCATGTTGAAGGTATGTGACCATTGGAGAAGATGTCAAGTGTACACCTACAGATCTTGACCCTCTACAGTAATTGTCACACTATGTCAAATAGCGCCGTTGTAAGAGATCCGAGAAGTTCGCCCACCACCTACTAATATAGGAGACCAATTATTTGTAACTGCCCGTATACATTATAAATACAGGCAGAATCCATGTTAAGGGGCATCCAAAACTCTATTATTTTTCACTATCTACATCTATTCAATCATTGAGCAATTGTAATAACTAGCATATATTGGATTTTACCCTCAAAGGCCTTCTCAAGGCTGTGGTTTTTCTCAGGTTTTACTGAGTTTCTACGTAAAATCTATTATGTTATAGCTTAGAATTGCAACCTCCTTACTAAAGTATTGGCAAATTTTTTCTCTTCCGAAAAATATGTCATTACAATATGCTTCTTTTAACCCCCTCTCACTGTCTATCTCACCTTTTAAAAAGAGGGTCAACTCTATAAGGTATTTGGTTACTTTTGGGGTATTTTCTCTAATACAACCAGGAAGGAGGGGTAAAATTTTTAAGTAGTTATTCTTATTTTACCTAACTACCTCATCCTTCTCAATTTTATCCTTGGCCCATCCTAAGCAAGCATCACATAAGATTCTCTAGTGTTCCTCCCTATGATTTTTATATTTTTTTAACTTGAGCCTCAGTGCGGCCAATCATGAAAGTTGCTGCATATGAAACATTTTTCTCCTTAGCAGGCTCTTTCTTTAAATCCTTAATTGTGAGGTGTAGTTTGTTAAGTTCCTACACATAACAATTTTCATATCAAAACAATATTAACAAGTTCCAAAACTCACTACTCAAGAGCATTCACAATACAAATGTTTGCATTCCACAATGACA
Source organism: Kingdonia uniflora (assembly GCA_014058105.1). NCBI lineage: Eukaryota > Viridiplantae > Streptophyta > Magnoliopsida > Ranunculales > Circaeasteraceae > Kingdonia > Kingdonia uniflora. Next base: position 222,714 of record JACGCM010001235.1, read on the forward strand.
TAGTAATGTTCTACAAACTTTATACCCAATATCTTAAACTACCTGCTGCCCTTCATCCACTTCCTAGTTGTTGGCATGCGTAGTATCGGTGATAGTTTCCAGCTCTGATGCAACCTCTTGCGATGGAGTCCTCCCTGTTTTGGTCTCCTCATCTCCATATGGTTCTGGGACGTCCACATATCTTCCTTCCATTATAGCTATCACCTCGGCATCAGTGTAACCATCATTCTAAAGTCTTTGGGCAAGATTGTCTCGAGCAGCAGCTAATTGCTTGATCGTTTAAGTGGACTTTCTCCTGAGCTTGTCTACTATTTCCTGAAAGGAGGCCCCTAGTACCGCAACCTCTAAAATCGAATGGGTCTTCTCATCTTCCTACTTGGCTCTTTACCTAGCCAAATCCTTCTCTAGCTTTACAATCCCATCTCCAAAACTAAGACAGAGGCATTTCAAAATATGGGAAACCTGTAAATAAAAGATACAATGTCAAGGTAGAGGACTATTGAAGAAACAAAAGTCTTACAGATAGTGCAACTTACTCTAGCAGTCTTAAGCTCCACTGCGGGTTGTACTTCTATAGGATCTGCTAATGCAACAGCCCTAAATTTTCCTTCCACCGTGAGCATCTCATCACCCATGCTCGTTTCCAAAATGGCCTTTTTTGGCTCATTCACAATAAGAGGTAAGGGGTTGTCCATCAATCTCTTCTTCTTTGAGCCAACCGCCAACTCCACATCTTCAATAGCCCCGGAGGAAGAAATTGTATTTTTTTTGTTTCTCCTCTTAGGCATCCTATGGTTGGTTTTAACTGAACCGCTCCCTGCGGGCTGTGGCTTCAAAGCCAATGGTTTAAATCTAGGGAGCTCAGGCACTGCAATCCCATTGTTCCTCGATGTATTTACCCCGGTAAAAAGAGCCCAAATGATGGGCTGGTACCAACCATTTTCCTCTTTGCTTGAGCTTTCTGAACTTTACGAGACTTATTATTGACTTTCTTATTCCTACTTATCTCCAACTCATCCAATACAACTTCAAGCTTAACCCCCTCTCGAGCTACTATATCAATCAATGATTCTTCTTTCCTCATAGTACACCAAGGATTTGCATACCAAACAGTATATTATCAAACATAGGACACTAATTATATATTTAGTTCGAAGTTAGTAGATCTACTTATATTCCTTAAATGAGCTATATAAGAGAGCCAGGGTATCCTCATCAGCTCGCTGCAAGCACTCGCCTGTTACCCAAAACAAATTATCATTCCACACCTTCCCCGCATAATCTAGGTAGAAGAAAAGGGGTTGAGGATAGATAGACGAGAAGTAAGCACCCTTGGTGGTGCGAAAAAACTTTTACATTATAATACTTCAATACATCTAATGCAGTTAGCCTTCTCTTTTTCCCCTCACTAGACTACTTTTTATTCAGCGCTTCGTATGCACAAATCACCTCATATATATTTCTATTCAACTGAGCTGGACAGGCCTTAACCCCATTTATAATACCCTTCGCAATATTGCCTAAAGGGATAGTTAACCCATATTCAAACAGGGAAAGATAATACAGAAAGCCATCTTCAAGGTCTTCTGACCCATCCCTATTGAAATACTTAAGGGAAACAGACTCTGGAATACACCTAGAAGTTTTCTCCCACTCCAAGTTAGGCAACAGGAAACAACAGTTATCTCAATTCTCATCAAAATACTCTCTAAACGACCTGCCTCCATACTCTATCACACCTCCCCATATACCTTTTACACTACTCTTCCATTCACAAAACTCCCTCTAGGAAAATCGACCTGCTCCTCATCTCCACTCCTCTCTGAATTAACTTCCTCCTCCTCGGTAGACAAAACTACAGTGTCATTAGATCTAGTATTTCTAAGCTCACCCTCAATAGAGGTTACACTCTCAAACCCTATATTCTCCTCAATAATCTAACGACTTGAATAAAGATCTCGAAACAGAAGGAAGTCTACTTATTAGTTCTTTTGTACGCATCTAAACCTACATAGAAGGCCAGGTATTTCGATTAATTTCTATATCTTTCTTTGATTCTTTTGGATTCAAAAAAATATATATTATATTTTTACAGTGTTCATTATTATAACAGATAAGACAAAAAAATCGAAACCCACTTTTCCCTCAAGACAGTACATAACAACAATTTCCTAATATAGACAACATCCAAAATTCAAATGAAAAATGAGAGAAATCGTCAAAACCTCATAACAACAATCAATTTCCAAACAAAATTAAAAAAACAAATACCACTAACCTTCAACAACAGAAGACGAATTCAGCACAACAAACGTTTCCTCCTTTATAATAAGACTCAACAACATAAGATTTTTCTCCTCCTTAAAGATAATAACTTCCTCTTCCCCCTGAAGGCGTTGACTAATATTTGGATAATAAAACTCTGCAATTAAGTTTTTTTTTTTCTCTCTTAGATTTTAGTCTCTTTAGTTTTTGTAAAAGTTTGGAAGAAGAGAGGGAAAGCGTATTTATAAAATTTTTCTCTAACCGCTGGTAGTTATGGGAACTCGTGTAAGCTGCCCTTAGTTTTTCAACCGAGGCGTTTTGTCCATTGCTCCTGCCACTCCACTCATGCCTTTTGGGAAAAAATACTCTATCATTATTACCACCATGCCTATCATTCAAAATTTAAAAATTCAAATAAAATTTACATCAAAAAAGGAGACAAATACGCAAAGTCAACTAACATATATTATTTCCTAATAAACACTTTTACATTCATTTGACCTGACAGACTAACAAACTTTATAAAATAATTGTACCTAAAACATCTCAAATGACCTGCAACACCACATCTGATTACCTCACCACCAGCAATCATCTCATCTTTATCTGTTATTTTATCCAAAGCAATCTCTATTACAATAATCTTTCGAGCTTCAAGGTCGATAATCATGTCACAAAAAATATCACACCAGAAATGTCGGTACACCTTGATATTTCTCTCCGTTGTAGTTAATCCTTCCAGCTGTAAAATAGATACAGCCAGCTCAGCATCATACCCGAGCCGCCAATACAATCGTTCAGGAACTTCAGTAACCTTTATCACCAAACGCCCTCACTTGTGTGACGAGCCCTCTGAGATCGAGTCCTCACCATGATTACTGATTCTATATTTTGGTATAACCCCCCTCTATTTATAGTACGGGTACAATAAAGCCAAATCCCATCTTTTATGCTATAGAGATACTCAATGATAACCATAACAGTTGTAAAAGTTATCCACAATTACAACATTAACAAACTGTCATACTCCAACTCGAAAACAAAAACCATACTTATTTTTTACTATAAGTCCACGAGTTTTCCAAAGTTTGATACAACATTTGATCACATGCTATGCAAACATGCAATATAGTTCGAAGAGTTTAACACTGTCAGTTAGAGAAAATTCTTTTTATTATTTTCTCAAAATAAATAGGAATAATACAAAACACAATAAAAATTAGTTTCTACATTAATTATAGACAGGATAAAAGTGAGGCCTCTTAGGACGAATGCCAGCAACTTCGTCTTCCGCTGAGATAGCCTGCTCCGCATGAAGACCCAAACTGTCCCTGCGCCACTGCCTGGTAATCACCATGTAATGGAACTGGAACATTTTGTAGTAGTCATCATCCGCTTCCTCTACCTCCTCATACGCCATACCTTGGTAGGTAGGACAAATGGGGATGGGAGTTAGAATATCAAGGGACTGTATCCCAAAATAATGAAGCAGAAGCTCCTGTACTTTGGCAAGAACTCTGGCTTCATGAGATTGACGCCTGGAAGTCTCCATTGTCAGTTACAAAGAAGTTACGAAGAAGAGAAGACTTGTAGATAAATTTAATTAAAGAAGAGTGCTTACAAAAGAATAACCGTCAGAAGACAAAGGCAAATACTTATATCAAGATTTACATTAATGTTGCGAATGAATTCTTATGTATTCATCATTAAAAGAAACATTTTCTTAGAACTCCAACAGTCAAATATAATAATCATACTCATTACATCAATTCAATCTCCAACAGTGCATTCCCATCCCAACACCCAAGACATCCACATCAAAATTCTATCATTTCACTAGTCAAAAAAACATTTCAATTTCCAAGACACAAGTTCGATTGAAACATCTCAACTCAAGACACCAGTGCCTTCAGTTGAGAAGGGGCGATTATAGGGACCTATCCCTCGAGTTGGGGTAACAACGAACTAGTATAGTAACAGACTCACACGAAATGTACACCTGTCAACATTGACACCTAGACCACGAGCTGAGAAGAAACGTGGCTCAAGCACTCCAAATAAAATAGAATGAGTAAATGACACATTTTTCCCACGAACTAGCAGTTACAGAAATAGCCACCATTCTACTTCAATTTCTGGAGAACGTGCTGACACATGAAAGCGAACTGATAATAAGGTCTATAAAAAGGATAAGATATAAAGGAGAAAGGGCCAAGTTTTTTGGCTCAACAGATCACAAATTATAGTCAAAATATATCAATATCAAGCAATAGAGTTATTTTTACTAAATCCTCGAGATGAGGTCATGGTTTTTACCTATTCAGAGGTTTTCACGTTAAACACCTATGTTAATTTATATTATTTGTTATTATAATTGTGTCATAGGTACATTTGGTGTAAGAGGTCATTCGAGCTACAAAATTAGGCTCTTACATGTATAACCGTTGGTGGTGACTATATTATATAGCTTACACACTTGCGCCCCTTTGAAATGCTTGCAAGCGTGCGTTTGGTTCAACTTTAATTGTATGTTGCAAAGCATACAATTTGCATTATTATGCAAATTTTTCCTTTTTGTTTGAATTTTATTGTTGTCAAAAATCCCTGCAAGAAATTTGTATTTAGGTATTCTACTTGAAAGAGAAAATATGACACTTTTAATGGGTTAAAAAATATGATAATAAATTCTATTTACATGAAGTACACATAACCGAAATAACAACTTGATTTTGTTATTGCAATGCTTTGGTTGTAAAGGTAACTTGTTGCTCCAACATTTCAATGCAAGCAAGCCCGCTCGTGCAACCAATGTTTTGCAGTGCAAATCATGTATAATTGCAAGTGAATTAAATCCTAGACAACCTATTACAAGTGTTATTTTTCTAGCTTATAAATTGCATTACAAATTTGTAACGCATTGTAATGGATTTGCATCAACCCTAAATTACATATGACCGAAACTAAGGTGGTGTTTCATTCCCTGCTGATTTTTTTCAGCAGCTGAAAAAAAATTCAGCTGTGGGTTTTGTATTTCTTTCACTGCTGAAAAAAAAATCAGATAACCAAATTCAGCAAAAAAAAAAAACATGTAAGAGATGCTTAAACAAAATTTAGCAGCTGAAGAACTTTTGATTGCCGAGATTGCCCTTCTTCTTCAACGCCTCACTCCATCCTCCAATCTCTAAGCAGGTTGGTTTTCTCTCTCTCCCAAGTTTTCATACACGAATTTGATCAAGATCTATGGCGCTAAGTTCCACATCCCCTCCTCTCTCTAATGATATCTCTAACAACTGGTAACTCCCTCTCCCTCTCTCTAGAATGGTAGAATTGGGTTGTTTGGATTTGGGGTTGATGATGTGTAAATGGGGTTTAGTTCAAATTTTATGCACCCTAATTTGTGTAGTTTAGCTTTTTATTATTGCTTGGATCTCTTATTTGTACCTGCTAGATCTGAATGTATTATTAGTTTTGAATACCATTTATGATAGTTGAATGCTTGGATAGTTGAATGTATTATCAGTGTAGTTTAGCCCTTTATTATTGCTTGGATCCATTGTCTAGAGTGGTTCTCTTGTAATGTATTCCATAAAGTCGTAGGAATCTTATTTAGTTTGAATGCTTGGATAGTTGTTGATGAATCTGATACATCTCATATCTTTGTTCACCCCCTGCTCACTGTGTTTTGAATGCCATTTATGATTGTAAGTATCTCAGCAAGGTATCTTTTTACAAACCATACATTAGCAAATAAACCACGCAATGGAAATTTTTACAAATTCCCAAATTCAATCATTATGTGATGTTTGTTTGTAATGATGATTACTTGGGGTTTTGGGTTTCTTTGGCATTCAGGTATTGAAAAGTGAGTTGTGTTTGAACTTGTATATGTTAAAAAAACATGTCGTATCTTGTAGAATGTTGTGCGTATCTTGGTAGTTGATCTTAAGACTAGTTTATCTGATAGGGAGTTTTATTTTGGGGTATTGAGTTTGATGATGAACATTGTCATTGATATAGGATAAAAAAATGGCTAAAGGTGCACGGGGGAAAATGTATGTTGTGTTTGTTGGGCGGCATCCTGGTATTTACCAAACATGGGCAGAGTGTGGAGTAGAGGTTTTGAGATATCCATGTATTATATATCAGTGTATGGATACAATGGAAGAAGCAGAGCATGCTCTTGTTGAATTTCTTACCCTCAAGTCGTGTATTAAACCTAAACCAGAAGCAGTTCCTACTTCTTTAGTTGTGAAGGAGGAAGCAGAACATGATTTTGCTAAACATGAGCTTCGTTTCTCACATCTTTATCTTTTAGCTATAATGGCAGTAGTTGTTGTATTTGTAGCATTTATGTTACTCTGATTATGTTTGAGACTATTATGCATGGATATTAAAAGTGTAATATGTAGTGACTATGTAATGTATCTTTGAATTGTGTTTGGCATTCGTAATTTGTGAGCAGTATATAATTGTTGTATAAATTATTTTATTGCAGTGAATATGGATCCTAGATAGTGGACCATTATTCGGTTAACGGCCTTAGCATTCGTACTTAGGATGCTAGTTAAAAAACAAAGAGAGAAGTTGTGTGTGTCTATCTTAACGGGTAAAAAACACATCAATGACATTTTTACTGGCCCTAATCAAATTACTTATGATTCGTTAAGGATGAACAAAGATGTATTTGTTTCTTTATGTGGACATTTCAGAGCAAGGGGATGGGTTATATATAGCAAACACATAGATGCGGAGCAGGAGATGGCTATTTTTTTAGAAACTATAGTCCATTCAGTGAGAAACTGCATAATAAAGCATAAATATCAATATTTAGGAGTAACTATTAGTAGGTATTTTCACGAAGTGTTGAGAGGAATGCTTCACCTTAGCAAGGAGATGATAGTGCCTCCTAATTTTCAGGAACCATGAGAGATTTATATTCATAAATGGTTAAAAGAAGGACAATTCAAAGAGGATTTTGGAGCAATAGATGATACCTTGATTAGTGCACAAGTTCCTAAATCAAACCAAATTCCGTTTAGGGTATGAGGGAAGGGTGATTGCTTTCAGAATGTGATGGCAGCATGCGATTTTGATATAAATTTTATCTATGTCCAAGTCGGTTAGAAAGGCACAACTCATGACTCGAATGTCCTAACTCAAACAGTTAGAGACCCAGCTAACAAGTTCGCCTTACCTCCTACTGAAGGTAATCATCAAAATTGAAGTTACAATAGTGAAGTATCTGTTAATTTATTGTTTTATTATAATTAGAGTTTATTAATTATTTTACAGACATGTACTACTTGTGTGATACAATATACGTGCATACCAAGTACTTTATGTGTCCTTTTAGGGGAGTGCGGTATTGGCTTAAAAAATTTCAAAGGGGAGGGCGACCTAAGACTAAAGAAGACCATTTCAATCGTGCACATGCGAAGTTAAGAAATGTTATCGAGAGTGTAATGGCTAAATTTCGTAGCTCAATACGATTAGGAATTATCTATCACAACAATGATCATGTAACAATACGCTAATATAAAGTAAGAATTAGAAACAGGTGTTTTTAACATGGAAAACCTCTAAAAAGGTAAAAAACTACGACCTCGTATGGAAGATTTTTGTAATAGTATATTTATTGCTTGGAGTGGATATTTTTATTACAAGTGATCTCTAAAATATAGAAATGTTTTGATCTCGTAAATAATAAGTTTTAGTAATTTTTTTGGTCCCCGTCTCCCCTGGAACTTTTCCTTTATCTAGGCTTCTCCCACAGCTCTTCGTCATGCTGGAGTACGTCTTCTGAATAATGTGGTTAATGGCGGTTGACTGGATAACTGACGAGTTCATAGGAGACAAATGTCTTTGACTAAATAACATTTTATGGGTTTAGCTCGACCCACGTTCTTGAGTAGTTTGTGGGGGTGGTTAGAATGTTTGACTGGAGTGTTAAGTGCTAAAATTGCATGTGCCTGAGATAGATGTAAATCGAACTTTGTGAGCTCGATTATGAGTGAGGTTGAGGGATAAATCCTCACAATCACCCCCTCGCAGCCGAAGTCACGAGCGACTTTGGTTGAGAAAGAATAGGTTAAAAGTTATAAATTCGAAACAGAACAATGATGGCATTTGACTGGGTAGAAGTTACGTGATATTGGGAAGTAGTAGGTATTAAATGATGATACGGATGTATGTGATGGTTCTATTTGAATAGTCATGTCGTAATAAATGATGACACTTGGGAAACCGTACCTGTACAATAAAGTTAGGGTTATATAAATAGTACCTTGATCAATTCTTTGGAACAATTCCTGCATGCATAACTTTATCTGAGATGGTAAAAACCCAGAGTATGGTTCTTGAAGAGAGGATTGCGTATGAAATGCAGAGGTTGAAGTTGAAGTACTTTGCTGATCGTTCCTTGGAAATGGCGATCCCAGCCCCTGTTCCTCCGATGTACCAAGGCTTGTCGGGAGAGGAAGCGATAGAAGATGAGAAAGATTTATACTATAAGTGGAGATTTCATGTCTTCATCTTGACAGGCAAGGAACATTGGCCCTGTCTCTGCACCCTTGCAGAAGATAGGGTTAGGGGTTCATATACAGGGAAAGGTGTATCTGCAGGGCAGATATGCTAATTTTCTATATTGTCATGGATTATAAGGTTTGGTCATCTTCATCTCTACCAACTCTACTGTGGTGGTGGTTATAGAAGAGGCAGTGATGGCAGTGAAGAAGGTGGATGGGAAGGGAGGTCCTGCTGATGTATTTCCATCGTGGTTTTGCGCTCAGAAGACCATCCATCTTGTTTTGTGGGTACCAACACTGAGTCCACTGCTTACATAGTTCTCGCTTGGAGTTCGACTGGGCTTCAACCGAGCCATGTGAGGAAATTTTTTTGTTGGTTTCACTGCCTTCTTTGCATCAGGGTGAAAAATCACGGAAGTAAGAAGAATTGGACAACATGATGCCTTGCCGTGCCGGAATGACCTGTAACTTTGAACAAATAGGGAAAACTTATTATCTGTAAAGCACCTGGAGTTCGGTGTTGGACGGATAATATTATGTTGTATTCCTGTGTGAAAACTTGTTATCTGTAAATCGCATGTACTATGTTTTCAATATAAATAAATGTTGATATTTACTAAACTGTATACAGAAAAATATCTTGAATCGAACTGAATTGTGTTGGGTGTTAGTTGAATAACTGCTGATAAGGGATTAAACAATGTTGTAATGTTGTTCGAACTGAGATGAATATGTGTTGTCAATACCGTGCTGATATAACTGATTTATGTTCAATAGGTGAGGGATAAAAATTGTAGGAAATACGGAATTAGAAATTCGAACTATTATAGGTCGATAGAGGAACAACTCTTCGCCGCATGAGGTCGAAATGGTAAATAGTGTAGGTTTTGCTGAGGAGATAAGTTCAAATAATTTACTCCAAGATTTTAGGCTTTATGTTCATAGATACTAGGTATGAGCCGCGCTAAAATAGGGAAGTAATTGAGAAATTTATATATATGGGTAATACGATTTGTAAAAAAAGAAAATACGGGAGAAGGTTAGGATGGTACAAACTCGATCTCAGATGATTCGTCATGCCGCAGAAGGATGATTGGCTATAAAAATTGCTAAAGTGCGGGAGAGGATTTTCGATTCGCTTGTTTACGATGCTGAGTTACCAGTGAGGGAATTTCAGCTCGAAGGATTAGATATAAGGAGCAGAGAACTTGAGTATGCTCATTATTTTTATAAAGTATTCTTTCGTGTATTCGTGAGTGATTCGATAGAACGAGAGAGGTTAGTGGGTTTGATCGTTGAAGTAGAGATTGAATTTGATGATATGAGGATCGATGAATAATGAGATTAGATACTGGTTGCTTAAGTATACCAAAGCTGTGATGGATATTGTGTAAAGTGTGTTTTATGAATAACATAAATGCTGTGAAAGTAACGGAAATAATATAAGTCAATCGGATTCTCTATAGGGGTGAATCTGTTTTGAGAATATTTAGCAAACATTTTGAATAAATTAGAATACTTGTACAATTTGGAAAATGACGTCAATCACTATAAGTATGATAAACAAGGATTGTGAAACAAAAATATGAAAATACAGAAGCTTCTAGTTTTGTTTTGTATGAAAACGGAAATTGAGCTATTGCATCTTTATAGGTCGAGCGATATGTATTGATTTTCATAATTTAAAGATATGTGTTATACGTGAGTGATTGATCAGAGATATATGTTGAATATATATATACATTGATAGAAAAATGATAAATACCTTAACCTGTACGTAGGTCGAAAATGTGCCTGTAGAATTTGTTTTTAAGATGGGTAGTTCGTCTGCTAATGAGGTTTCGACCTCTAGTTGGACGAATGATTCTGATAACGAAGGGGAAGGAGGATTAGAACAATTCCTGGGTTTCCCTGGTCAGTTGGTGTCGTATCTTTTGGGTTCTGATGCCTTTAGAGAATTTTGTAAAGCCAAGACGGCTGTAGGAGAGAAGTGGGGTAAATGTGCAGAGTTTGCCGACAGGCAGTTTAAGGGTTGTACGGTAGCGGAGGGGGAAGAATATTTTTACCTTTTGGCAAATTTGGAATTAGAAAAATGGGATCGGGGTATAGATGAATCGATCTCGTTAGAGTATTTTGATGGTGATGTCCGGAGTGACCTCTTAGAGGATTTTTTATGTTATCTATATAAATTAGAGTATGGGTTGAGCCTTCCCTTCGTCAATTTGGCAAAGGGGTTTATGAATGTAATTGTGGCATGTCCTGTTCAAATGAACGGGAACATGTGGGAGGTAATAACTGTGTATGACCATCTGAATGAAAGGTGGGAAAGGGAGGAAAAAGTGAGGAGGATAACCCCTGAGGACGTTCAACAGTTTTATGAGGTAAAGAATTTTAAGGCTAGTGGGAAGTCATATTTCTGTACGAGTGTAACTCGGCATCGTTTTTTCGATCTGAATTCAACAGGTCGAACCTGGAATGACAATATCATATGGGTGAAGGGTAATTGCCTTCAAAGAGATGATAAAGAACCTTTGGACCTTCGATTTAAATTTGTAAAGCAAAGTAAGTATAGACATGCTTATATAGAATTATTGTTATGTTTTGTTGACAACTGTAGTTGATAGTAAAATGTGTTATTGCAGGTGTAAAGTCCACATTGGAAAGGAAAGAATCCCTATTGGATGAAGTTGCGGAGGAGAAGATTGAACTCGAACTCGTCTTGGGGGAACTAGGCCTGAGTAGAAAGAAGAGAGTTGACAGTAGGTCGAAAAAGGTTCGAAAGGCTCAGTCTACTAGGTTGATTGCGGGGGTCGATGAAGGAAAAAGGCAAACAAGTAGTGAGGATGTTCGACCGAATCCCTCCAAGACTCCTGAAACTGGCAGTTCGGCTCAGCCAAAACCCGTTAAGCCGAGCAAAGTAGCTCAACTCTTTTCGAAGAAACGGATGTTAAAGACTATGCCGGCCCCGGACACCATGGAAAATGGTGAGGTCGCTAAAAAGAAAAGGGGGAGGGTCGAATCCTCTGGGGAGAGGTTGTTGAGGTACGACCTGCTGTGGTGAATGACCTTAGGGAGGTCGAGGAAAGGGCCAGGTTGGTGGCTCTTCACGGGGAGGAAGACACGAGCAAGATGGCAAGTATTATGTTATCAGAAGGAAATGTTTAATATACTTCGAGCTAATAACTGAGATCGATATAATTTTTGCAGGCTGCTCATCTTGTCAAGGGGATTTGGCTCGGTATTGAAGAAGAAAAATCCAAGTTGAAGAAGGCGAAGAACGAGCTGGAGAAGGGCCTAGCTCGAGCCAAGACTGAAGTCACGAAGGAAGTCAGGCAGCTGAAGACTACTCACGCCGTGGTGATTGGCCAGTTATAGGTCTAGGCCAAGCCTGACCTAGATGAGATTGTTGAGGAGCGTGACAGACTGGGTTGTTACTTGATGCTGAAGGGCTATTCTCAGGAGGAGGTAGATGCCATTAAGACTGATACCTATGTTGAGGTGGAAGATGAGGAAGCGGAAGTGGTGGGAGTCGTGGATGGTCTGGATGGTGTCTCCCGCCAGACAGTACTTGATAACCAATGGGATGATATCAAGCTTCCAAAAGGTGGGAGTGAGAAGGTAGGGTAGTTGTGTTGTATAAATATCTGTAAGATGTATGACTTCTGCGTGAGGAAGAAACTTATGTATGTTGACTTTGTTTATAAATTTTTTGTAGGTAGTTAGAGAGATGAGTTTTACGATAAATGAGTTAGAGTCTCGACTTGCTAGGGAAATAGAGACCTCTAAAGCCTTGCTGTCTGCGCAAGCTGAGCTGCATGTTAGATCGGCATAGGTTATTCGACTTTCATGTTACACAAACGTTAAGTTATCAAGTAAATAAGATAAGAATACATAGCAAAAAATCCAGCGCTATTAATACAGAATAAGATATCGAAAGTGTGTACCTTGTACGCCAAAAGAAGATTCATGAAATGTTCATCTGAGAATGGACTCCAAGATTTTAATTTAAAAGTACTAGGAAATAGATGTTTAGAAACCACGTAGTCTCGTAGAATGTTGTATGTGTGTATTAGTCATTAGATTTTCCGAATCAAACTGTACTAAAATTTGTTATATTTCCTAGGTCGAATTGGATTCATCTCGTGCACGTGAGGACAACGTACTCGTGTGTAATCAGGAATTTGTAGAGCAGTTTGACAGGATGAAGGAGGCGAACGAGAACATAGATGATCAATACGTAAAAATGCATTTTAGACTTGAGAAGTTGAATCAGGTCCTTTCCGACCTGACTCTCCAGGTTAATGCTCCTTTAGTTCGAGGGGATATAGTTAGTCTCTCAAGTCGCATTAGAGAGCTAGAAAGTGACGTATCTCAAATTCAGGGGCATGTTCAAAAAGGAAATACAAATTTAAGGGAATGCCAGCATAAGCTGGATGCTATTAGGAAGAAAGTTCTGGAGGGGGAGATCAAAGCAAAGGACCTGCTAGTAAAAAGGAAAGAGGAATTGTTGAAAGATATGCCTGCTAGGGAAGAGTTGAACGCAGAAATTGTGAGACTTTGTGCTCGGGTAGTAGATTTAGAAGCCATAAACCTAGCTGAGTCGACGTAGTATATTGCCAAATTGAAAGAGATGCCATTTATCATGATAAGGCCGATGCAGAAATAATCGAATGAAGGGATAATTGTGCTAGGTTAAAGGTACGCCTCGAGAGGTTGAAGGCGAGATTTGCAATAGCGATAGTACTTGGTGTGTCTTAAAATGATCTGTTAAGGGTGATCATTATATATTTTGTAGAGGAAGTTAAAAAATTTGAGTCAGAACGAGATACCTTGCTCAAAACTCTATAGGATAAGGGATACACCTGTGGAGCTAAGGTAGATCGAGGGAACTGTCTAGGTTCCATGAAGACCCAACTGGGCCCTCGAACTGCTGAATCAATAGATCAAGGTAGAGCTTATGTGGCCCGCAAACTGATAGATAGACCTCTTGATGATGTGGGGGAAAACATTACTGACACTCCATCAGCAAAAAAGAATCTTTTACAATATGATTTTGACCTGAAAATAAATAGAATTGTCGCAGACACATTGTTATAGATGAAAGCTAGTATGACCACTGCCTTATCTTGTGTTTGGCGGGGTCTTTGATTTAAAACAAAGTTTTTACATTCATTTTAATCACAGAAGCGGGTTGAGTTAAACCAAGTTGAAACTTAATTTAAACTATAGAAATGTCACGGGCATATTGAAAGAGATGAAAGCTAGTATAACCTTTACCTTATCTTATGCCTGGCTGAGTCTTTGATGCGGAACAAGTTTTTACACTTGCCAACTTCCCATAGATGTAAAGATTCAGCTGAACCTAGTGTTATCCTCGATCCAGCCTACTGAAGTGAACCAAACAAGTTTTAAAATATGAAGACTAGTATTACCTTTGTCTTATCTCTTGTTTGGCTGAGTCTTTGATGTGTAACAAGTTTTTACACTTGCCACTTCGTAGAGATGTAAAGATTCAGCTGAACCAAGTGTTATCCTCGATCTAACCTACTGAAGTTAACCAAACAAGTTTTAAAAGATGAAGACTAGTATTACCTTTGTCTTATCTCTTGTTTGGCCGAGTCTTTGATGTGGAATAAGCTTTTACACTTGCCACTTCGTAGAGATGTAAAGATTCAGCTGAACCAAGTGTTATCCTTGATCCAGCCTACTGAAGTAAACCAAACAAGTTGTAAAAGATAAAGACTAGTATTACCTTTGTCTTATCTCTTGTTTGGCTGAGTCTTTGGCGTAGAACAAGTTTTTATACTTGCCACTTTGTAGAGATGTAAAGATTCAGCTGAACCAAGTGTTATCCGCGATCCAGCCTACTGAAGTAAAACTAAACAAGTTGTAAAAGATGAAGACTAGTATTACCTTTATCTTATCTCTTGTTTGGCTGAGTCTTTGACATGGGATAAGTTTTTACACTTGCTACTTCGCAGAGATGTAGTAACAGAAGCCAATCAAGTAATATCCTTGACCGAACTCAGAAAATATTGATTGTAAGCTAGTATTATCTATGCTTGAATCTGTAGAATGTGGACGACTGTTTCGTGAAGAGAATTACATTGTGAAAAAAAAAGTTTCATTGATAAGTTCAGAATTTATATTGGATGGAGATAAGAATCTCACTTTTAGAATTGCAAAACAAATAGCGAAACATGGGAATATAGTAGTAAGACGCCTAACGATAGTACCATTTCAGTCGTCTAGTTTTCTAAGGATTTGAAATGGGGATTCCCTTTTCTGTCATGAGATAGTATGATCTCAGACATGAGAGACCTGTGATAATGAATGGACCTTCCCAATTGTTGGCTAATTTTCCAGCGTGAGGCTCTTTGCGATGTTGAGGAATTTCTCAGATGACGAGATCTATGATTTGAAAAGTGTAGCTCCTGACTCAGTTATTGTACGACCTGGCAAGCATATGATGATATTAACCTAGGTTAGCGATGGTATGTTCCCTGGTCTCATCTATCATATTGAGGTTACAAGCCAATTCAAACTCATTTTCCTCGTCAGTTAGTTCGTGATCACGAACTAGATTATGATATTTAGAAGAAATGACTGCCCCAGTGCCATAAACAAGGAGGAATGGGGTACACCCAGTGGACTGTCGGAGAGTGGTTCGATAAGCCCACAGGATATGAGGTAGTTCGTGAACCCAATTTTCATTTTTCTGTAAGTAAAGCTTTTCTTGAGTCTATCCACGATGGTTTTGTTGGTGATTTCGACTTGGCCATTGCCTTGAGGATAGTATGGATTGGATGGTAAATGGATAATATTATGGTGATTTAGGAAGGTTATGACCTTATCTCCCACAAATTGGGTCCCGTTATCAATACAAATTAGGTGGGGGGACCCAAATTGAGTGATTATGTGGTTCTAGATAAAAGAGATGATATCTTCTTCTCTGGCTCAACATAGTAGAATTGCTTCTACCTATTTTGTAAAGTAATCGACAACTACGGGTAGGTGCTGGCCATTACCTGGAGAGTTAGGGAATTCACCGACGGGGTCTAGTACCTATCTTTTGAATGGCCAGAAGACCTTGCTCGTATGGAGCTCAAGCGCAGGGGCGCGTATCATATTTCTATGTCCATGGCAGGTGTCACATCTGCGGGAATACTCTTCTGACTACTTGTGTATGCCAGACCAGAATACTCCTTGAGTTATTACTCGGTTCGCTAATGATCTACCTGCGGGGTGGGAGCCACAAGTTCCTTTGTGTAATTTACAGAGCAGTTCGCATGCTTTTGACTTTGAGAGGGTAAGGCCCTGTAACGAATAAGCGGTAAAGCATACCATTTTGAGTAATTTAACGCTTCGAGTTGTTGATCAGTTGTCTGTGTTCTTTCAGATATGTTGGAAGAGGTCCGTTACACTTGTTATCGACACCGAGGTAATCTAAGAAAGGCTTTCGCCAATCGTCATTTCCCCATTTATCACCCTCAATGTTGATTGTGCATACAGATATGCGATTAATGCTAGAGGTTGAAATGATTTCGATTTGGAGATATCGAGTTTCTGTACCCAAGACCCTGGCTAAATATGCCAAGGAATCAGCGTATCTGTTCTCCTCTCGAGGAAGATATTCGAGAGTTGCTTTCGTGAACTTACTCATCATATCTACAATGAGGGATGCGTATTCAAAAATCTTCCCATTCTTCTTGTACTGCTCGGAATAATGATGAACGATGAGTAATGAATCTGTGTAAACTGAGAGTTCGGGGACGTCGAGCTCAAGAGCGAGGTCAAATCTGTAAATGAGAGCTACATACTCGGTGACATTGTTTGAGGCCTCAAAATCTAAGCAGATTGATTTCTCAATTCTGTCATTTGAAGGGGTAATCAAAACGATCCCGATTCCTGACCCTGCGGGTCCTGCTGATCCATCTGTGAGAAGCCTCCATCCTGACGTAGTAATCTAGTCAGCTCGTTCGTTGAATGGCTTGGGGGTTGGATTCTCTGGCGTGTATTCGGTAAGGTCTGGGTCGTGCTCCTCCCACTCGGGATCCTCCACTGGAAAATCCACGAGAAAATCGGCAACGGCCTAATCTTTTTTGGAATAACGCTGTTCAAACTTGATATCATGTTTGCCCAAACTGGTTAACCATTGTTGCACTCTTCGTGATTTTTCTCTTTTAGATAGAACTGTCCAAAGTGGGTAGTTCGTCGTCACTTTGACGGAATGTGCTTGGAAGTAGTGCTTGAGTTTCTGTGAAGTATAAACAACGGTGAGAAGAAGTTTCTCAATTTTAGAATACCTTATTTCTGCTGGTGTGAGTATTTTGCTGATGAAGAAGACCAGTTTCTCTATTTTCCCTTCCAGGAGAATGAGAACCGAATTGAGATAAGTATATGTGACTGCTAGGTAGATTATCAGTTCCTCATTACCTACTGAGGTGCTCATTATGGGAGACCTCCCCAAATAGATTTTGAGATCCTAAAAAGTTGCTTTACATTCTGATGTCCATGTGACTTCTACAGTTGGCTGAACATTTCCTCGCTTGGTACATCCGCGGAGTAATAGGAATAGCCATCGGCAGCGATCTGAAGATTTAAAGATGAAACAGTTGATAGCGATAATCTTGCCGGCGAGTTTTTGAATGTCTTTTGTTATCTTTGGAGAAGGCATATCGAGGAGAGCTCGAATTTGATCTGGATCGGCCTCGATCCCTTTTTTATTAATGAGGTGGCCTAGAAAGTGGCCAGAATGTACCCCGAATTGATACTTATCAGGGTTGAGACGTATTCTGTAAGATCGATGGATGTTGAATATAGTGTTGAGATTTGAAATATGATTAACTGACTGTACGCTTTTGCATAAGATATTATCGATGTAAACTTCAACAATTTTTCCCAGGTGTGTTTTGAACATAGCAGTCATCAATCATTGATATGTGGCTCCTGCGTTTTTGAGCCCGAAGGGCATGACTTTATAATAGTAAAGGCCACTTTCAGTGATGAATGTTGTCTTCTCTTGATCTCCTTCTAGAAGTGGGATTTGATTATATCCTAAAGCAGCGTCCATCATAGATAGAAGAACATGGCCTACAGTAGAATCGAGGATCTGATGAATATTGGGAAGAGGAAAACTATCCTTTAGAGTATGTTTGTTCAGATCTGTGAAATCTACGCAAACGCGGACTTTTCTGTTCTTTTTTGGGATAACGACAATGTTGGATATCCAGTCTGGATACTCGGCTTCTTAAATGAATCCCACTTTGATCAATTTCTTGATCTCGGTGTTAACTTCATCTCGAAGATGAGGTGAAAGTCGTCGCTATTTCCGTTTTACCACTGGGGCGTTGACGTTGATGGCTAACTTGTGGCAGGCCATAGCTGGATCGACTCTGGGCATTTCTTCGAAAGACTATACAAAAATGTCTCGATTGAGTTGCAGGAACTGGATGAGAGCGTCTTTCTCGTGTTGAACCACTTAGTTCTGAAAAATGTGCCTCTACTAGGTCCATCAATGTTGACATATTTTGTGGGCTCCTCTGTAGGTGATTGATCGTCAAGGTGATCAATTTTTTGTAATTGCGATGCGGCAATCTGTCTGAAGTATCTAGGATGGCAGAGACAGTATTTTCACAAGCTCAAAATTTTTTATGACTACCTCTGATCTCATAAATACCGTTGTCGTGCTTTAACCGAAGTGCTTGATAATAGGTGGAGGCGATTGCTTCCATATTGTGTATCCAGCAACGGCCCATGATCCCAAGATAGCGAGACTTGACATTGATGACGTAGGAAACGACATCGATAGTGGCTGGTCCTGCGGTAATAGGTAAGATAATCTTGCTCACTCGTTCCTCCCTAGAGCAGTTAAACCTGCTGATGTCGGTGTCGCTCTGAATGACTTGGTCAGCCAAACCCATCTGGTCGATCGTACTCTGAAAAAAAAATTAATACCGCTTCCTATATCGATCATCATTGTGGGCATGACAAATTGTTTCATCTTGAGCATTATGACTAGCGCATCATGATGAGGAAATTTGACATGGCAAGTATCGCAATCCTCGAAAGAGATTCCAAGTCGGCGATTGCTCAACTCGGGAAGAAGTTTGGCCTCTTTGTCTTGAGGTAAAAGATCACAGTATTCGGAAAGCCTTCGACGCTTTGATCGGTTGGAATTGTTGATCTGGTGAATTTCGATCATGTTGCTGAGGTGCATATAGTGGAAATGCTTCTCCTCAGCTCTGTCGTTGATCTGAACAACTTCAAGTTGTTTCTTATGGTTGCCATCTTGGTATGACTTCAGGTCAACAATCTATTCGAGCATTCGTCCTTCCTTAAAAATGAGCTCGAGCATCCGTTGTATAGCATAGCAATTATCAGCAGAATGATGATTCACCTTATGGTGCAGGCAAAATGGTTGACTCTCGATGGGCTCCAGTGGTCAAGAGGCGCGGTAGAGCGGGTCTTTTAGCAGTAGTAGAAAAAGTATAGAGACTCGGACGTTCAGCTTTGGGAGGACGGGTTTGTTTTGCAAACCGCTTCTCTGAGGGTACTCAGTGTTTCCCTTGGTACTTTTATGATCTCCCTATTCCTCCTTAGGCTCACTGGTCCGCTCTGCAGGTAAGGATTTGGTGAAGATGACAGATTTAGTAGACTTTTTTCGCTCAGACATCATCCTCTCTAAGTCGATGTAACCGTTGACCTTGGTGATCATCTCCTCTATCGTCGTAAGTTTATTAAAGAAGAGGTATTCCTTGGCTTTGCAATTGAGCCGGAGAGCATTGGTGAAAGCGGTCACAATTGTCTTTTGGTCGAGGTTATCCACCTTTTTTGGGAGCTCTAGGAATTTCTTTGAAAAATCTTCAAGCTTTTCTCTATATGACTGCTTAAAACCGATAAGAGAATACAAGTTCTCCTCTTTATCTCTGTTGTGGGCATATGTTTTGACGAACTACTTCTACAGAGTGGAACCATCAGAGAAGCTCTTCCTATAAACTTATGGCGAACAGACGGCAGAAAATGTGGTTGAGATTGGAGTACAACCCCAATGAATTGTGGTATTGCTGGATATGCTCCTTCGGGTCTGTACCTTTGTACTTATGAATTTGGGGAGTATGAAAACTTTTTGGTATTTCTATATTAAATAGTTCTTTGGCAATCGGACTTCCTTGTAACATTGTGGTGTCACCAGTAGTCCCCAGAACTTGTGCCTCAATCAGTTCTTTAATTCGTTGATCCATATGCCCTTTTATGATGTAATGACGTGTTGGTTGAATTGCTGGACGTGCTGGCAGGGGATGATGAGTTCCCGTACCTTCACTTAAGCGATCTCGTACTTCAATCTGACAGAGAGGTAGCTGGTCTTCCTCCTGATAGACGGGAATCTGGTGACCCCGACTGACTTCTGATTGGACTTCTCCCCCCAAATGGATAGAGAGTTACGGTCCATGTGGTAGATTTCTGGAGATTGCTTTACTGGTGACTCCTCGAGGTCCTAACCTTTCCCTTGTCGAATGCGGGAGGTCTCTGGAAGTTGATCGTGACCCCTGGCTGGAAGAGCCTGCTGAGTATTTTCCAGAGCCTCGAGTGCAGTCTGCATTGTCGTCATCTGATCTTCGTGCCGTTTAAGCGCTGTCAAACGAGCTTGTCATTCTACATCGAGCTTTTTCTCTCGGAGCTCGCGATCTTTTGTCAATTGAAGTTCGAGCTCGGCGCGTTTCTCTGCCTCTGCGTAGGGATTCGCCCGTAACTCGGTGTGTTGTCCCGGATCTATAAAAATTTCTAGTTGAGTTCTTGCGGCCTGTCATCTAGAAGAAACCATAGTTGAAAATTGTATTGAAAGATGCCTTAGGGTATCGTGGAAATGCAATCTTTTCCACAGACGGGGCCAAATGTAATGGCCAAATTCTGTAGCTCGATACAACTATGAATTAACTATCACACCAATGATCCTGTAACAATACGCTAATATAAAGCAAGAATTGGAGGTATGTGTTTTTAGCGTGGAAAATCTCTGAACGGGTAAAAAACCACGACCTCGTATGGAGGATTTTTGTAATAGTATCTTTATTGCTTAGAGTGGATATTTTTATTACAAGTAATCTGGAATATAGAAATGCTTTTGACCTCGTAAATAAGAAGTTTGAGTAATTTTTTTGGTCTCCGTCTCTTCTGAAACTTTTCCTTTATATAGGCTTCTCCCACAACTCTTCGTCGTGCAGAAGCAGGTCTTCTGAATAATGTGGTTAATGGCGGTTGACTGGATAACTGACGAGTTCGTGGGAGATATGTGTCTTTGACTAAATAATGTTTTCTGGGTTTAGCTCGACCCACGTTCTTGAGTAGTTCGTGAGGTGGTTGGAATGTTTGATTAGAGTGTTAAGTGCTAAAATTGCGCGAGCCTGAGATGGATGTACATCAAACTTTGTGAGCTTGGTTATGAGTGAGCTCGAGGGATAAGTCCCTACATAGAGGACATTTGGTGCTCTTAAAGCAAGATTCCCTATATTGAAGGCAATGCCCAAGTACAAGTTCTCAACTCAGAGAAACATAGTCATTGCATGTATGGCTATACATAATTACCTCCGCCGGATTTCTTTGAATGATGAGTTGTTTACGGTATTTGAGAATGAAGACTTGGATCTTGAAAATGTACAACCTCAAGTACATAATGGTGACCGCTTCCAGGAGTTATTTGGAACAAATGAGCAGCGCTTTATGAGAACTAAAATAATTTGCATTGTAGAGGAGTTAGCTGCTTATTATGAGTCGCAATCAGCTGATGAAACTCCTATTGTTTAGTACTTTATATGGCTACTACCTCTTTTGTTGCTTGGTTTTTTTTGGTATATGTATATGGCTTTTTGTTTATTGGCTTTTTTATTTATGATATTTCATTAAGAGGTTGTGATTTGAGCTGTCAACTGTGATTTGTATGATTTGTACTGAGCAAATTTATATATGAGAATGTCCATTTTGTCATTTTTTATCCTTTTGTATGTCCATTGTCCATTGTCCATTCTTAGCATATGTATACTGTTATGTTTTTTAGCATATGTAAACTGTTAAATAGATGCTCTTTCTTCAAATTGAAGATGCTTCCATATGCATGTCATAAAAGGCATTGAAGGCATTGAATAATATTGAAGAGTGCATTACAAATAAAAGACATTGAAGAATATTGAAGAGTGTCAGTAGATTGCATCAGCATTTTGAGTTGGGAGTTTAGGAACAATTTCCAAACATTTTTAGTTATAACTAAAGTCATGACTACTAGGCTCAAATCAGTAGCTTCCAAAATTATTTCTCAGGAACATGGAGCCTTTATACTTGGGAGAAATATCCAATCTAATATTGAATTTTCTAGTGAGCTCATGAATGGGCATGCCACAGGCTTGAGAAAATTAAAGTCACTATTAAATGCCTACAAGCAGGCTCCTCCATGCTTTAGGGGTAGATCTTTTTCACATTTTTGTTAATAATACAGGCAATGATACTTGCTTCTATACTAACAGCTTTAGGGTATGTCCATTGTCCATTTTGTATATTCCTGCAAGTAATAACAACTTTTATGTTTTCTTGCTTAGTTGTAATATAGACTTCATGCTCAATTGTAACTGTTATATGAATTGGAAGACTAAAGCAGTGTTATAATTGACAACAGACTAAAGCAGTGTAACTGTTATATTACAACTATATTGCTTAGTTGTAATATAGACCTCAGGTGATTCTAGCTTTGCTTTGAGCTAAAGCTAACACTGAGGCAGAACCAAACTTTCAAGTAAAGAGGACTGATTTCATCGGTATAAGTCTATTTGTGATAAGAAAAACCTTTAAATGGACAACAGACTATCACAGTCAAAAATACATCAAATGGATAACAACTTATCCTAGCTTCCCTGTTCTCTGCAGTGTTAGCTTTTTTATGAGCAAGGACAATGTTATCTTGTCACACTCCTTATTAATTCTAGTCTTCTACTATAGGTAAGAGGCCTATTTTCCCAATTTGTAATCCTCTTAGATATCTTTGCCACTAGTAGGTCAATCCTTTTCAGATAATTTAGATGATAGTAGAGGAAGGTCTATAATACCTCACTACAGGTAGATTGTCTTTTTCAAATAATAGAGTCTCACAAATTGTCTGTTGAAAAGCTTCATCAGTAGAGCTTGAAAAGAATATAGTACTTTTCCTTGGGTTCATTTTCAAACCAAAGAGATTAGCAAATTTTAGTAAAATCCCTTTTGCTTTAGTTGCAGAATCCAAAGATGCTTTCAGGCACAATAAGACATCATCTGCAAATAGCAGATGGGAGATGTTAAAAGGTTTGCAGCTGGAGTAGAGGTTGATTTGGTTGTCCACACATCAGCTTTATTCAACAATTTTGTTAAGGGTTACATTGCAATAACAAAGAGATAAGGGGATAGAGGATCCCCTTGTCTAATCCCTTCGCTACTTTTGAAGAAGCCCATGATTCTTCCATTGATATATATATCTTGAAACTGGGTGTAGTGATGCAATTTTTGATACATCCAATAAGAATAATACTTTGTGCATATCAATCTTCATCATCATTTTGCTTTCCCCATTCTTTCTGTCAAAGTTTCTAGCCATTCATGAGCAAGGAGAATGTTATCTTGTATCAATCTTCTCTTTATAAAAGCTTATTGGCAGGGATAAAATCCATGATATTCCTCAATCTTAAAGCAATGAGGTAACTGTAGAATCCATGATAACACTTGTGTACAATTGAATATCTCATGATCAATGAAAACCTTTAAGCAATTTCATTTTGTACAATTGAATATCTTAACTAACAGTTTATATAATTGTGGTTATTTGGAGTCCAATTGATATAATGTATGTAGAATATATTGCTGACATTATTATTTTGATTTGTTCATCAGGTTTTACCATGCCTCCAAAGAATAAGAAGGCTCAGCAAGAAGTGACTGGTGACCCAAGCCAAAATACTCCCAAACAAGCAAAAAAAACTTAATGATGAGATGCTGCACACTTTTCTTGCATTATGCAAGCGTGAACTTGAAACAACTAAAGATGTAGGGTCTGAACTTTTGAAAGACTCTTGGACCAAGATTAGGGAGGAGTACAATGTAAAATTTGACCTAACTCGGGGACCTAAATATTTTAGTAATGTCTGGTCTTACCAAAGAGTGAAGTACAATGTTTAGACATGGCTTTTGAGAAGAACTGAGAATGGTTTTAATGCAGAAACCTGCACGTTTCATCTTCCACCCGAAGAGTGGGATGCCTTGATTAAGGTATAGTAGTCTTTCGATTATTATGTTCATATGTATAGTCATATTATAAATTTCTAAATGTTTATTTTCTTGATACACATCAGATAAATGAGAACATCAGTACGTTTAGGAAAGGTGGGCTACCTTATGAAGACTTGTTGGAAGCTATTTTTGCAAACAGAGTGGCTACTAGTCAATATACAACTGGTCCTGCTAGGGATGATTTCATTGATACGGCTACTTCAGATGTCACCCCCAATTTTAATATTGAAGATAGTGATACATACATTACCGATCATCATTATAAACCACCTGGGGGTTCATTTCATACTTGGTCTGAAGCCGAGCCCTCCATCCCTCAACCAGAGTAATTTATGCCTTATCACTTTACACAATCTGCACCACAACCAATGTCATCCGTTTCTCAGTCAGAAAGTAGTCGCCGCAGTGGGAAGAAGAAACAAAAAGCTGAAACACTTTGGATAAGTTAGATGAGCTGATTGAGATTATAAAGATGTAGGGTGAGCGAGAAGAATTGGTAAAACAAGATATGCGTGGAAAGAAGCTTTCAGAAGTATTAATTATTCTTAAAGAAATGGAGCTTTTGGGGTATTTGATGAATACTGAAATGACTAAAGCATGTTTGAAGTTTACTGAACATCTAGAATATGCTGACATGTTTGTGGGCTTGGATACGCTGGAATCAAGAAAAAACTACCTGATGCAGTTTCTCGGATTTTAGTTTTCTATGCATTAGTTTGCTATTTTGGATTATCTTATTTTCTCAGAGTTCATAGACTATGTTGATGTTCGACTATTTGTTATTTTGGAGTATGTTGGTTTGTGCATTCTTAAGATTCGTACTTCAGACTATATTTAATTTTGTTGATCTGTATAAACCATTTTGTATGTCTATTTTGTATATCCATTTTGTCTATTTTGTACAATGATGTCTTTTGTATGTCTATTTTGTATATCTATTTTGTACAATGATGCCTTTTGTATGTTCATTTTGTATATCCAATTTGTGCAATGATGCATTTTGTATGTCCATTTTGTATATCCATTTCGCCAATTTTGTGCAATGATGCCTTTTGTATGTCTATTTTGTATATCAATTTCGCTCATTTTGTGCAATACTGCCATTTTGTATGTCCATTTTGTCCATTAAGATGATGCTCCAAGTTGTGTTCTTTTATAACAATGGTATTTAAGACATTTATCAGTTTTTAACGAAAAAAGTTTTTTTTTTTTTTTTTTTTTTTTTAACACTTCAAAACATTCAGCATTCAGTGTTTTTTTTTTTAGCATTCAGCATTGGAAAAACAAACCCCACCTAAATTTACTAGCTAAACTATGCTAACTACACTGCTGGAGATGGTAAAAGCTAGCTATAATAGGGCTTTACATTGAAATGTTATCATCTAACCCCTACACACCCAAAACCCCGTAGTTTCACAAACCCAAATCCAGAGATCCAAACAACCCTTTCTTCCCTCAAAACCATGGCTTCCTGCGCGAGGTCCCTCTTCCGCTCCGCCCTAATCCGAAACGCAGCTTCAAGGTTCACCTCTGAAGCTCGCGCTCCTCCTTCTCGCGCTTCTCCATTTCGTCTCCCCAATCAAAAACCCCTCTCAAATCGCATTTTCAGGTATAAAAACATTAACAAACATCCATTTCTCTTAAATAACTACAATGTTGTGTTGTTTACTGATTTATATAAATGGGTGTTGTTGTTATATCAATGTATGATAGGTCTCCTGTTGAGATGAGTTGCTGTGTTGATTCATTGATGCCGTTTCACACTGCTACTGCTTCTTCGTTATTGACGTCAATGCTCGCTGTTTCTCGTCCTGGTTGCGGATGGCTTATTGAAGGTACACTCGAATTCCCAAAAATGATTATGGGTTTTTGATTTTTATGATGTTATGATTAGTAGAGGTAAAGGGGTTGTGTATTGATTTTTTTTGCAATCTGGGTGTGCGATAATAAGAGGAAATATAAGATGAATAGTAATATCATTGGAAATGTGTTGCTTGGGGTTTATGATCAATCTCAAGTGACTGATAAGTGATAAGTACCCACACGAACTAGTATAGGTAATTATTATATTAGTTTAGTTGCAGATGATTTGTTATTTGTAGTATTTGCTTCGCTATATCTAATATAAGTCAATATGTCATTGTCCTATTTATGTTATTTTTTGTTTGATAGAAGAGTGCATACTCTTTTTGCTATTGTAGGCCAAGACGAGACTAGATGAAGAGGAAGCAAAGGTGGAATTAATGACTTCTTTTTGTCGTGCTTTGAAAGTATTAGTTTAGGATTTATGCAATAAGTTGGTTGAGCGTTTTCGAAAGATAATTGAGCAAATGTAGTTTAACAATGTTGGAAGGAGTCAAATAATTTATCTTGAAGTTTGTTGAAGGGATAACCTAGTCAATATTAAGATTCATGGTTGTGGGTTTTTATTAGTTGAGCTATCCTCACATTTTGCATGATATTGATTGTTTGTTTATATGTATCCGTCGCATAAAATTTGACGAAGGTGAATTTGAAGAGGCCAAGCTATAAAAAAGATATGGAAATGACAATCATTAAATACGTATTTATGCTCTTTTAAATTCCTAAATGAGTAAGGGTGGTAATTGCCCCTCTGAAATATGGATGTCACCACCAAAATCTGTACAAAGTTCAAAATGAACCATGCAATATCACCAGAAGTTGAACTCTGTAGTGAACAAGGTATTTTGGAGGTTAGTGGTATCAAAGAGAAGGTTGCTGCTCATCAGATGCACCTTACCCGGCATTCCGGTTCACCATATGTTGATGGTTACTTTCTGTGCCACGATCTGGAAGAATGAAGGAAACCTTATATGGAAATTGTTGTAGAGATCAGGGTCTGAGAAATGGTGGAGAAATGTAATACCTAGAAAATATGAGGAAGGTTTTGGGAGGCTAGGATGTCAGAAGCCCTTATAGTTGTAATGTGTGGAAAGGATCATTGAAGCCGGAGAGATGTCGATTAGGGCTTTGGGAGTGTCTTTGGAGTTGGACTGAGATACTAAGATAGTCTGAGAGGATTGTGGGGGGTCCTGACTCTTCTTCTGTGCTTAATTTCCTGGCTTTAATTTAATCAATAGGATAATCCAGTGGTGTACTGTTTCAGGGCTTGGGATGGAATAGATTGCTCTTGGGGCTAAATCTTAGATGTAGATCATGAAGTTATCACCGTTTCCTCCCTCGTTGACATATTCTTTTTGGAGGGATATCTTCGACGCGTTCGTAAGGGGTTTGTATGATGAGTTTCTATTGGGATCATCCCTGTTGCCAAAGGAAATCTAGTATTTGCTTTTCTGTCTTACCATTAGGACTCGTTTCCGACTCAGGATGGTTCTCTCTCCCCAATATTTGATTTTATTTCGTGGGCAGTAGTGCTGGTTCCAGAGTCAATATCCTACTGGTTTTTTGTATAGTTATCAGTGTATGAAATCATGGACGGTCAAGTCTAGAGTCATTACAAAAGGGTTCACCCTAGCAACCGTTGTGCGTGTCCCACGTGTTTGGTTCCAAAGAAATATGGAAGTTGGCTTATGCGTATTTGATAGCCAACCAATCAAAAAATTGTCTTAGTTGAATGCTTGAAGTTTTTCATTTGAGGTTTTTATTTGGACTTACTTCTTTAGGTAACTCGTCCATTCTTTTGATGTCTTCACAAGTATCTCAGGGCCCACAAGGCACAAGGAGATGAGTTAACGGGTAATTATAATTTATACATTAATATGATGTATCTGTCATGGTGATCAACTTCACATATAAAAGAAAGCTTATGGCTTTGTCTTCACCTTTACTAAGAAAGAATGTTCAATCAAACGTGGGTAGTTGATATGGCGTATGTGAAGCTATGCTGTTAGGGGCGCCGCCGGGGCGCCCAATTTTCAACCATCCGCCCCGCCACCCTAGGGCGCTGCTGAGGCGGGGCGCCTCTCTTAAGGCTATGGGCGCCCTGGGGCAGTTTTTATTTTATTTTATTTTTTATTCTAGTTTTTCCAAATGATTTGGCTTAGTAAAAAAACAAAAAAACAATATAGAATTGCCAAATCATTTGGCATTTTCAAAAAATAAATAAATAAAATAAAACAAATCCTCAATTCCTTATTAACTCTCTCTCTCTTTAGTACGCAGGTCTCTCTCCAAGACCCAAGTTCAAGAAAAAAATTGTCTTTCTTTGATTACGAATTGTCTGCAGGTCTCTCTCAAAGATCCAAGTTCAAGAAAAAAAATACATTGAGTCATGTTTAAATTAAATAATACATTACTAAAAAAATAATTATACATTATAAATTTACATTGACATGTTATACACATTGTTTCGGCTCTGCTTCCCGCCTAGCGCTCCGCCCCGCCTAGTGTCCCGCCCCGCCCCAACAATGATCATACCCACCGCCTAGCGCTCCGCCCCGCCCCGCCCTTGACAACATAGATGTGAAGAATATTGATAGTCGATGACTGGACAGACCTTTTAATGCACTGTTCTTGATCTTATCACATTTTGGTCCTTTTTCTTGTATTAAATTGGTTTACCGTTTTAGATGTTTAGCGTGATTAAGGGACACTTCAGTATTTGATGAGGCTAGTCTTTTCGCAAGAATATTACCTATTGTTCAATTGGTGTAAATTTTAGACTTTAAAGAAGGAGGCAAGAGTCCCGATCACTCATTTTTTTGGTGTTACTATGTAATCATGGTCCGTGGACCATTCCCCATTCAAGATGAAAAAAGTAGAGGTCAATGAGTCAAGCACACTATCTATCACACACGTAACATGAAAACAAGCCTATTTCTTCCATTAACCTTCTTCTGACCTTCCTTTATGTACTACCATTCTGTTTACGACATGTAGGGGTTACCATTTACCACAACTATCCTTAGTCTTTAAAAGTTTTTATGGCTCTTATGTAATAAAATTCTATAGATACACTCTAAAATTAACATTTATTGACCTTGTATTCATACTTTTGTTAAAAAGATTACTGAAGTAGGGTCGAACTTATTTGCTGTATTCACTCAGCTTGCAATGATGATGTGTGATGAACGTCCAGTGGGTGGGAGCACAGGTTTATGTCAAACTAAGACAAGATGCCTGATAAGTTAGAAGTATTGAATAAGTGGGAAGACAACTCTACAGTTGAGTTCGTGAGCTTTGACCTAGATGGACTAGTAGTTATTTGTTGTTTTTTCTTTAGTTACATATTGGACTCCCACATTTTTCGGATATTTTATGCTGATGAAGCCTTAAAGGCACTAACTGTAAAAGATGTGAAACAAATATTTCAGTTAACTTGGAATGACTTTCTTTTCCAAATGATATCTTAAGGGGCATACTAATTTGTTGCATTTAATCAGCTTGCAATGATGACGTATGATGAATCTCATTCACTGGGTCGAGCAACATTTTATGTACAAAATTCTCTGCAACGTCAGACAGTAATTCCTGATGAACTAGATCGTTTGCAAAAAATTATAAAACATTAAACATCTATTTTATCTTTTTGCTGGTTTGTTCTTAATTTTGATATTCGTGATATTTTTTCTGCCTGCTATAAAGTCCATGATAGATGAAGTATTTCGACCAAAAAAAATTTAGGAACACAATATTATATTTGTTGATGGTATAACAACTTAACATTTTCGGAATGGTGAAAAAAGTACTTTTAGTCTTGGACTATATAGCTAGTTAGTTTTTTGTAGGCATGATTATTTGACAGAATTTAAGGATTTTTGTTAGTTCTTTCAGACTAATCTCTACTCCTGGTTAACTGACCTTAGAGTTGAAAATATCCTATCCAACTGTACTTAAAACCATTATCAACACCCATATGGTATCTTCAAATTGGACACATTTCCATTCACAAGTTTCTTGAGAAGGCATGAGTTAAAAAGGTGGTGCTTATCAAGGGTATTTTATCCAGTACTCCCCTTACCTGCTAATGTGCATTAGACAGCCGAGAGAGACATGCGTAGAATTTCATGTTGTCCGGCCATTATAAGAGGCCTTACCCTTACTAGAAGAGACAAGGTGTGCAGGATCAAGAAGGGAGGGGTTTGGCCTTCGCAAATTAGTATATAAGCAAGGCCTTAGAGGGTAAAATATTGAAGATTTTGGTGATGTCGGTAGGATGTGGTGTAACATTATTTATGAGAAGTACGAGGATAAATTTTGAGGTGAGAATCTAAAGAGGTGTGGAGTCCTCGCAATTGTAATGTGTAGAAGTGGGTTGTAGGAGTCAGCCTGGGGAATTCAGATCCAGAGTAGACTAGTTATTGGAAGGGTGACAAAATAAGATTTTTGGAGGACATATGGTTGGATGGTGCTTATCTGATGGTGGATTTTTAGTCAGGTATGTTATAGCAAGATGTAGGAGATTGAGTAGATGCTTCTTTCATGGATTGTGAAGGTAACTTGGTTATTTGGAACTATAATCTTAGAAGCAACATACAAGACTGAAAAATGGATGGCCTAATCAAGAGAGGTTGTAACATGTGTTCAAACCCCTATAGAGAAGATAAGAGGGTCTGGACTCCCTCTAACAATTGTATATTGTTGGTCGAATCTTTGTACCTCACTCTATATGACTACCCTCCCTTCTCTATTTTGCTCCTGCCTGTTGCAAAGTCCCTTCCAGTGTCACTTTCTTTGGTTGGATTGTTACCTTAGATAAAATTCTTATTGCTGAGAAACTCATTACTAGGAAATAAGTTTTATCTAGCTACTGCTATAATTTTAAGGCCAGGGCTATCTGTTGACTTTCCTTTTACTCTGAGGGTATTAACGAGATGTGGGATTTTATTTAGCTACTGCTAAATGTATAAGACGGGTAATTTGTCAACCTGCATTGTGGTTGTATTTTTGAGTGGCCAATGTTGATGTCAGAGACATTATCAGAGCTGCTTTGCAGTTGGCCTAATGCAAGGTTATCCCCTACAGGATCTATCCTGTAGAAGCTCATCGCCCTCGTAGGAAGTGATCTGAGGCTTATGTTTGAGAGGCAAGGAAAGGAGTCGTGCCCTCATTAATTGTAGACGTTCTCTTGGTGAAAGGTCTACAGAGCCATTTCCTTGGAGCACTTATTGGAGAAGTGGGAGTCAATGACCAGCAATTTCTAGAGGCTTTAGAGGTTCTCAAGTGTGGTCCGTCTTGTGATGAGTTTTTCGACATTTCTTTTATTTCCCGGTCTTTGCTTGGGATCTTCAATATTCTTATAAAATGGTCTGACCAATGGGTGACTTACCAAGTGTCTGCATAAACAGAAACTCATTAGTACTGTAATTTTTATATGAGATAATTTTTTTTTTCTTTTTTCCTTTTCTGTAATCTAAGTGGATTCGTTGTTATAATTCATTGTGACTTGGCCTTTTCTTTCTTTCTTTTAGGGCTATAACATTCTCTCATTGTCGAAGACTCGGGTGGAAGACTTGCTGACTTTCTTTTTTCTTTTATGTTGCAATAGAACTTTGTTTGTGGACTCAATTGCAGACGAACAGTCACCTAGAATTTTTACAGTTTTTGTTCTTGTATTGTAGATGGATGATTGCGTTCGTGGTAGTTTCTATGGATTTTCAATAAACTTGTAAAGCTCCTGCTTGGGGCGTACTTGATTGAATCCGGGAAATTTGGAGTTTGAAATATGTTCTTCACTATCTCAATTTCTCTTGAATATAGAAACATGATCTTGAATGCGCAACCTTGTGGATCCAGTTGCAGATATTTTCGCTTATTTATTTGAGGTAGAAGAATTGCTCAGCTAGTTACAACTCAATATCAGTTAGGGTTAAAGTCTGTTCGTTTCGTGAAGGACGCTAGTTCAACTGAGGATTATTTTGCTCAGCATTGTTTTCTACTACTGTACTTTTGACTTGATCTTGACATCCAGGATGCTAGTTCGACTGAGGATTATTTTGCTCAGCATTGTTTTCTACTACTGTACTTTTGACTTGATCTTGACATCCAGGATGCTAGTTCGACTGAGGATTATTTTGCTCAGCATTGTTTTCTACTACTGTACTTTTGACTTGATCTTGACATCCAAATGGCTAATTACTATGCTTGAGCCTAAATTAATTGACTTTTCTCTGTTATGAGGAAGAGTGAATCTCGTGAGAAAAGCCACATATCATTAGGAATTCTTATTTCAAAATAGGTCTTGCTTTAAAGTAGGATGACAGAATGAAAGTGTTTGTATTTTTACGTGATTCATCAAAAGAATTTCTTTGTAAAGCAAAAATGATTATGTTTTTATTCTTCTAGCGGGGGCACTTTGCTTAGAGCAAACGGAGCAAATTTACGGTTAATCAAATTTTATTGAGTCTGACTCATAGTGATCATTTATCAAAAAATGACTGGTTAACAAAAGCGAAAGCTGTATGGAGGTTTGTAAGACACTTGCAAGTAAATGGAGCAAATTTAGGGTAAATAGCCCTCTAAACGTGCCAAACAAAAGCAAAAACTGTGTAGACATTTGCAAGTAAATGAAGTCATGATGAATATGCCGTGTAGGCCATGGAACACATTACTTTTATAGAGCTGGTCATGGGGCTTACCTAACCCCAGCTTACCTTGCACACAAAAGAAAAGAAAAGAATATACCATGTATAGGGTGCTATGGACAAGTTACTAACAAAAATGACAATCATCTAAAAGGCAAGGCAGGATTTCATTGATTCAAGCTAATAATGTATCAAGCTCTCAGAAATAGCTAAAGATTCAGATTACATAAGGACAACGTCCAAATCTTACTTCATTAACTTACTTAATACTACTATTAGATTCTTTTGTGAAATTTCTGTACCAAGTTCCATTTTTTTTTTCCACAATTCTTTACCGGTCACTACATTTTTCAACACTTCTTTCTATCTTCAAAGGTCAAGATGTCAGCTGCAGCTAGCTAGCTCAGTTGGTAACATTAACAAGTTCATACTCGATTAGAGAGAGATTGTTGTCCTCCTTAACTTCAAACTTAGCAGGTTCAGTTACCTCAACACGACCCCATTTGTCCACCCCCAACCTCATAGACCCCTTAAACATGTCGATCTTCGCATTTCGCAGAATCACAGTCGAATCAGGCTTCATCAAGGCAACTGCTCAGAAAATAAAAATAGTATCAACCACCAAATTATGTAAGAATAAGAGATTAAACGGAAGTTGACAATGACAGTCTTCACAGGTTAACAAAGGAAAATATCATAAGTAAAATATACTAGACAACTGGAAACAAAGGGTTTTGTGCCTGGCTACTACTGATGAAATGGGAATAACCTTGATATAAGCATAAGATTCCAGATATCGTCCAACAGCAGTAGAGCAAAAGACCCCTTTGAATTTACTAATCTAGAGAAATTAATTTAATTTCCCAGTGTTTCCAATAAGCCCAACCGGCAGAAACTCTGATAGAGAGTGCATACACAATAGAGTTAACTGAATCCCTAGCAGAGGAACACATACTAATCTAATCTAATGTAGATACTTCAGGATTATGAATATAACTTCATTTCATGTGTATTAAAAAATTTAATTTAAATAGTAATAGCCTAGTCTAAATCATCTCATTTGAAACTACTTATGTCTATCATTTATCTCAAATTCTAGATTTGGCACAGTATTATCTCCTGTTAATGTTGATCTATCACTACTATGAAAGTATTTACTTCTAAACAAAAAACATATTATTAATGATTACAGGCAGGGGTGAAAGGCTGGAATTGGCAGTGAAAGGTCTATTTGAAAATAAAGATAGAATTCATAAAATTAAGCATGCAGTCTTATATAAAAGAAAAACAGGGCCATGCTCGAAAGTTCATTAAGAACCCACAAAGGGTTTAATAAACATTTCCATTTCAGGTGTGAAAGGTCATAGTTTGCCATGAAAATATGTTGAAGTAACTTGCTTTCAGAATAAGCTTACCATAACTTTAAGAAGGCATAAAACTAATTGTTGTCTAAGAAAGGTGGACAAGCGATTTCAACAATGTTGAACCCTTAAACATACAGTCTTATATAAAAGAAAAACAGGGCCATGTTCGAAAGTTCATTAAGAACCCACTTAGGGTTTAATAAACATTTCCATTTTAGGTGTGAAAGGTCATAGTTTGTCATGAAAGTATGTTGGAGTAACTTGTTTTCAGAATAAGCTTACCATAACTTTAAGAAGGCATAAAAGTAATTGTTGTCTAAGAAAGGTGGACAAGCGATTTCAACAATGTTGAACCCTCACATGAATGCATTGTATTTCTATTCTATATACTGCTATAGATTGTAATACTGTCCATATGATTAACTCATACCATTCAACAAATATTATCCCAAGGAATTAACTAAATGTTAAGATGTCAGAAAACTGGTTAAAAGATTTTAAGTTGTCTTTTTGGCATAAAGGCAGAAAATGGCATACAGGATACATGTAATTCCAATAAGGTAAACATTAAAATTGCACCTCTATCAAAATACATTTGTCTCATAACCTTGGGGCGAGATGGGGGTGCATCAATTTCAGGCTTATGCCTCACTTGTTGTGTCTATTTTCATTTATTCTTCACTCATTCTATTTTGCCTAGTTACTCTAGTTGTTTAACCAATAAATACCCCTTATAAGTGTATAGGAAAACAACAACAAGCAACACGTTTCGAGCACCTCCCCATGGTATGTCGTTAAGGTTTTCCCATATCCTTGCAAAAAACCCATCCAACAAGGGTATGGGGTTCAGCATACTCAACCCCATACCCCTCCAAAGTATGCGAAACCTGAACTTGGCGAGGAGTATTTGCATACCGCCTAGGCGCTGAACCGTTGAGCGCCCAACAACTTATAAATACATATAAATAGAGCTGACATCTCTCTCTCCCATCACAATTTTATTCCCTAATATGACATTTAATATGACATTTAATTCAGCATTTTTTGTTAGGCGCCTAACCAAATGATTTGGCATTTTCTGCTGTGCGCTAAACCGTTGAGCGCCCAACAACTTATAAATACATATAAATAGAGCTGACATCTCTCTCTCCCATCACAATTTTATTCCCTGATATGACATTTAATTCAGCGTTTTTTGTTAGGCGCCTAACCAAATGATTTGGCATTTTCTGCTGTGCGCTGAACTGTTCAACGCCCAAGAGAAAAACCGTAATTCTCTGTTGGAGGAAAACAGTATGCGATTCTGGAATACTAGTATGGTAAACCGGAATTGCATACGATTCTGTCAGAGGTGCTCTTAGTATTTCTTATTCTCGGTAGTAGCTCTTAGAGAATAGCAATTTACAACTCACAAGGGCTTTCGTATTTTCGCTAAATAAAAAACAATTTCCCCCACCTGAAAGGAACCAATTCCATATGATCAAGGTCTTATTAATGTACACCCATTTTTTTCCTCAGACAATTATAAGCACACAAATTAGGGAAAATCATAGATTTTTACCCTGTAGGTGAAATGGGATTTTAGGTCTTCAAAAATCAATAACAACAAACCCAATTCGCAATGCTCTTTACAAAACATTACTCATTTTTATCAACTAAAGCCTCGAAAAAATCACAAAATTTTGCCCCCGATTTCTACAGATCTGCATACCTTTAACTACAAATTAGATTTCTAGCAACACCAACACAAAAAAAAAAGGAAACCCTACAAATGACGAAATATAAAAAATGGAGATTAGGGTTTTGTGAATGTTACCCTGTTCGTTACGAGCTGTGAAGATGATGGAGCCAGTTTCATCACCAATGAGACACTCAGAGATAACAGTGTTGCGGAGATGTGTTGAAGCAGCACGACCCTTCTGCAACACTGTTGTGGATGACAACACCTTCGCAATGAGAGTATGACCAGATGTACCTGGTGTGAGTTGATCGATTTTAGTGAAGACGGGTTTCCTCATCTCTGGTTTCACTTGTGTTGCCATTGTTGTTTCAGAGCTCTCTCGCTAGGGTTAGGGTTTTGGTTCTCTCTCGCTCTGTATTTAAATTGATTTTTTTGGGGAAGAGAGAGTTTGGACCAATGAGAAACGTTGAAGATTCCAGCTTTGATATTTCGTTTTCGTCTTATCCACGACTCTTTGTCAGTGTTTGGCGAATCGGATTCCGTTTGCCGCGGGTCCATTTTTTGTCCATAAGTCAGTCTCCCGTGACACACAATTACTTTATTTAACAAATTTTTCTAATATTAGGTAAACGCCTATACTTTCTCCTCATCTCCTTCATTTCTGATTCCTTGTTTTTCACTGTTTTCTCCCTCTTTTTCCCATTCAATTTGTTAGTACTTAAGCTTTGCACTTCACTAATATTTAGATGCAAAAGGTAAATACTAAGAAGGAATTATAATTAATACTTCTTAATTTCATAACATGCAAATCATTCTCTATTTATAACATTTGATTCCTACTCCTAAAACAACTCTAATACCATCTAGATAAACCATAACCAAGAGTTAGACTCTTCAATGATGAACTTCAAAGTAAATTTGAACTTCAACCTAGATAACTACTAAATAAACTTGGACCCTAATTTGAATTAGCATCAACACAATTGCTTTCGCTTCTTTCTTCGTCTCTCACCTTTTTTTTTTTTTTGAGCAAAACAAAATATATTAGGCCTAAGAAGGCAAATAAACAGTTATATAGTCAATAAGTTTTTGGGCCTCCTCAAACACCAAACAAAATAAAGAAAGATAAGAAGCTCCAAGAGCAGCTAACTCATGGGCTTCTTTGTTTCAGATTCTACTAATATGCTATAATCTAAAATCACAAAAAAGTGAAACAAGGTGAAGAATGTCTAGCGCTAAAGAGAGGGCTCCCCAAGTGAGATCAGTAGATTTCTCCGTAAAAGCTTTGACCAGATGCTTACAGTCGGTCAAAATAAGAGCTATCTGCTCTGCCTCCATGCCTCTCATCACGGCTCGCGCCTCTGCCTCTTCAGGATCATCTGCATGGCTGAAGTCATATCTTGCGCAAGTAACAAAAGAAGTGTTAGATTTTAGGATAAAACCAATGCCACAAGCAGTGTGACAGTTATACCAAGATGCATCAACTAAAATAGAGTGCCACCTTTCTCAAATTGTAGGGAGGGTAGCTAGGGGAGGTTTGGTTTTAGAAACAATGTTAATGGGAGTTTTAATTATAATATAACTTTTTACAATTTTGAGGGATTCAAGTGGGTTAGATTTTTTCTTATTTAAAATAAAATCATTTCTGCCATTCTAAATAATGTACATAGTCACACTAATTTTCCCCCAAAGAAAATTTTTCTTTTCTTTTTCAGAACTACATATCTTGGAAAGGGTATATAATACCATTTTGAGGGAATTCGTACAAGTCATCGCGTTAGTATCAAAGAGGGGGATCAAAAGCATATCCAAAGTCCTTTAGATTCTTACAAAAGAAAAGAGCATGAGCTGAAGTTTCTTCTTCTTCGCTGTATCGGGGACAAACAGTATTAATCTCGTCATTATTGTGAAAGAGGCTTACTTTAGAAGGCAGACCATCCTGTAAAGGTTTCAGGTAAAAAATTAAATTTTAAAAGGAATATTCATCTTCCATATGGACTCCCATATATTATCTGAAGGACTCGAGGTAGTGACGCCCAAGGGCTGGGGGCAGGGGCGGAGCCAGGGTTTTCATCCTGGGGCTCAAAATGTGGGTATAAAAGAAATGAAGTTAAAAGTAGTTAAATTATGTTGGAGATGGGTCTTGAACCTATGTCTCCTCCATCAAAATGGGTAATAAGAATCAGTTGGGTTGTAAAAAGTTTATGTAAATATTTGAGGTGGTTCAAATATGTAGTAAATCTATTAAGTTAACTTTTTGTTGTTATTGAAAAAATTGTTGTATCAAAGGGAAGTTCCCGGCAGCCAGGGGTTTAACTGACCCTCTTGGAACACCCCTGGCTGGGGGTCTTTCATAGAGGATTGGTAAACCGAATTGACCGTAAGCAGGCCATTTTTTCTTTTATCTATCTCAAAACATCACCGGCGGGGTAATTGCTAAGCGAGATTTTGATAATCTGTTCGACAATGGTATCCGGGAA
This sequence comes from Kingdonia uniflora, assembly GCA_014058105.1. Classification (NCBI taxonomy): domain Eukaryota; kingdom Viridiplantae; phylum Streptophyta; class Magnoliopsida; order Ranunculales; family Circaeasteraceae; genus Kingdonia; species Kingdonia uniflora. Next base: position 260,835 of record JACGCM010001235.1, read on the forward strand.
GAAAGAGGAGATGAGGTCAATATACCAAGTGTTAGTTATATGACAAATAAGGTTGAAAACTTTGGAAATATCTCGTTTCTCTGGGACTGGGCCAGAAGGTCTACCAAAGGGGATGCTAGGGATTCAAGGTTTCAACCAGAAATCAACATTCAAGCTATTACCGATGTGCCAACAGGGATTGGGCCAGATTCTATCCCGAGCTCTAATGATACCTTTCCAGTTCAAGGAATCAATACTTTTAATGGAAACAGTCATAGGGGATTCATTTTTTGAGTAGTTTTTAACCATGTTAAGAGCCCAGGGTTTATCTGGCTCCTTCATGATGCCAGAATTTTTTTTGATCTCTCTAAAGAGATCATATTTTGATCTCTTTTAATCAAAATTTGCCACATGGTAGGAGAGAGAAAATCTCAAGAGACCAAGTTAACTCAAAACTTAACACCTTTTTGGCCTTTTAAGTTTTAAACATTTTTTGATTTTAAATTAATTAAATATTCTCCCTTTCCTGTAAATACCTACATCTATCATGTGATTAACAATTCTATGTTTAGTCGATTCTAGTAGTTGTGGCATGTGTTACAGATCTTCCATTACATAAGCTTCCTTTCTTTCAAGTTCGAGGTAGTATGCCGCATCAATTACCGGTCAACCACCCTATCTAGGTATGATGTATATGATGTTCTTAAGGAGGAAAAACATTGTTAAATCAACCATTAAATGCCATCTAACTTTAAAATTTCCCCCTATTAATATTAACACAAACTACTACTAAGGCTCTATACCGTCAGAAGAATCAAGAGTGGTTTTGCTCCATTTGATTCAAATGTTGTTCCATTTGATTCAAATGGAAGGTAACCTTCAAGAGTCTTGCGCACTGCAGAGTTAAGTTAGATTAAAAATGTTTTGAACTTAAAAGTTGGATAGAGAAAATAATATGTTTTTATTTAAAAGTTGGATAGATAAAATAATTTATTAAATTAGGAAAGGAATAATAAAAGCCAAAAAAGGTGTTAAGTTAGAATTAACTTGGTCTCTTAAGACTTTCTCTCTCCTGCCACGTGACAAATTTTGATTAGAAGAGATTAAAATATGATCTCTTTAGAGAGATCAATTTTTTTTCCCATGCTGCCCTAGAAGAGTTTGGCAAGGAGAGCATGGCTGTGAGCAAGGGCAGATCTAGCACAAAGGCCCCTTTTTTTTTATTGGTTGAACAAACTCTTTTCCAACTAATAAGGTGGGCTTTCTCTCTACAAACCTTGTTAGACCCCCACAAGAATATGGTATTAAGAGATTTGAGTTTTTTTTGCTGGTTTTCATAGGAAAATGAAAAATATACATAAGGTACGATGGAATTGCCGAGTTAACGACTTTTATAAGGGTGATCCTCTCAGCTTGGGAGAGACACTTTGATTTCTAACCTTCAATACAGTTGGCCACGTGAGTAATAATCTCTTTAAAGTCCAAGCTTTTAGCTTTTTAAAAGAAAAAAAAGTACTAAGGTACTTGTCCCCTGAAATATCTTTTTTAATCCCTAAGATTTTCTGGATAAGTCTATGGTGTATGTGGTGATAATTTTTGGTAAACGAGATAGAAGACTTGTCAAGATTGATATCTTGACCAAATTTATATTTAAAGCTTTTGAGGGTTTCATTCAGAGCGTCAGTTTCGTCAAGGTTTGCTTTATAGAAGATGAAACTATCGTCGGCAAAGAGAAGGTGAGAAACAGGGGATAAAAAGTACAAAAAGCTAAAGCAACTCCAATAGTATCTCAGGTACAAGGAAGATATTTGCATTCAATGTATTTGTAAATTTACTCCAAGGAATGAAGATGATGAAGAACTCTACAAGGATTATCTTGAAAAAAATTATCTAGATAGAAGATAGAGTATAAATGAGATAAGATTTATCTGAAATAAGGTTTATCTTAACTTATAGATAGAATTTCAGAAATATAAACAAGTCTCTCCTATCTCCTATAAATATTAGAAGAATTTTATGTATTTTGCATCTTAATTTGGAGTAAAGGAAGCATAATTTTTAGTAGTTCATCTCTCTCTCTCTCTCTCCTTTATTTATTTTATGTTCTTAAAATTAAGCTATGATCGATAGCCATTAATGGAGAGTTATTCTCCTTAGCTTAGGCTAAGGATCGACCTTCCGGTGATTGTGAGCTAACTGCAATAGTTATATATTAGAATAGACCTAGTATTGCTCTACAATACTCTAGTTTATAGTAGGGAAGGGTTGATCTAGCCATGATAACCTCGATCTATTATGAAGATGAAGGAAATGCCAAATTAGCCATATTTGGTGGTCTTAGCGTTCAAGGAGCTTACTAGATCACTAGAAACTTAGACACTCTATCTTGCCATGGAGGGAGTATACAAGACCTAGATCTGATTGTCCAATAACGATTAAGTTCTTATGTTAGGTTTTAGCCATAAACCTTAAATTCTAGACCCGAATAGACCTAGCCACGACTATTACGAGCGAATAATTTTTATTATATAAAAATTACTTTAGTAAACTATGTCGGATTAGATCAAAAGTCTAGGTTTCCATTCTTTGAATTGTACCCAAGTTCATACTATAGTTTAGTTTAGATTTAATTTTCAACCAAAAACCCATTTTGATAATTAGTTTAGATTTGTTTATTAGTTAATTAGGAAATTTTACTTTTTAATACGTTTACTCCCCGAGGAAATCAATCCCCGCTTGCCCTTATTATATTACGACACCTATAGTTTTGAGCGAGGTATTTAAACCGAGTTTATCTCGCATCAAAATTGGCACTACTGCCGGGAGGCAACGGTTTATTAAAAAAATATTTTTCTGCTTTAACTAGATTTATTTCTTGATAATTTGTTTTTCCTAAAAAAATTTGTTTATCCTCACAGTGCTATGTTATGCATTATGATTGAACTGTGAAGTAAATTACACTTAGCAACTGGTTGTAACTTTTATTTAATTTTCTACGATATTGTACTCGTACAATGATTAGTTGTAAACGTGAGCTAAGTAGAGCTATTTGATTTACAAACTTATTGTTATATTATATAATACGAGCAGATACGCATGCGCTAACGGGTGCAAGCGCATTATTTTTAAGATTAAAGTTGGGGTTCAGTGTAATTATTTGATATATTACCTAATTTTGAATGTAAAGATATGCTGCTAGTTTTATGTTTGAATATTATCGAGTTCTGTAATGATTGTCCCCATTCTTGTGATATTTTATATTAGATACAAACATGGATCTATTTGGCAATCGCATAATAGACCAGTTTATTTACTTTGGGTTCGACCTGCTTGAACTTTGGATAGCTTTAGTATCTCTATGGGCCAACATCTTGAGTTTCCACATGACACAATTACTTAGAATTGAATCAAATTGGCATATTTCAAGAAGCAAATTTAAGCATATATGGACTTTACTCAACGCCTTATTCGGGGCAACGCCCATTAGAAGATTGCTATGCCGTTTCAGTTCTCATTGGGTCTTCCCCGCCCAACAAGATACTATCAATGAACTCGGTAGCTGTTTGTAGCAGAACATGATCACAACATCTTCGATACATAACAACATAAGGGTCACTTACCAAGATCAACTCTTTACAACATTTGCAAATTGTAAGTTGAGAAATAGAGGGTGTTTGTGTATATTAGCCTGTACTCATGTTTAAGTTTAAGAGTATATAACTGCCGATCCTTACCATTTTGCGGCCTATTAATTAAATTTATTCGCTTAGTGTGAGAGGACTGGGGAGTAAAAGTAAAAAAAAAATGATGGGCGAAAACCTTCAACATCAGTATAAGCCTTCTGGAAGAACATGAATCCACTAGAGCTACAAATTCGAAATGCTTATTATGTCACAATTCGGCAACGCCTCAAAGGAAAAATGTAGGAAAATGTATAACATAGTTTAATCTTATTTACAATAAATAAAACGATTGCCTTAAAAAAAAACTCCCTCCAACTATTTTTCTTTTCTAAGCTCAAGGAGTTTTTATGTGGAGATGTTGAGTAGGGGAGGAGGAAAATAAACATCAAGATCTAGACAGGTGCTATTCACTTTATAGTCGAATGGGAAAAAAATTTCTCCCTCGTAATGAATTAGGTTGCTGGATTTTTCCCCCTTTGTTTAACAACCAGCACACCCTTATATAATATGTGCCTTCAAAATAAAAATTCTAAAGGTACAGGATCCTAGTTACAACATCCATGGGCAATGCATAAGTTGGATCAATGGCCTTTAATCCAGGATACTCAAGTAGTGAGAGGCCTGCAGTGGCATCAAACAAAACAAAATAAGAAAAACATAGGACGTTCTACAAGAAGATAAAACTGCTATTAGCTTGACAAGGATCTACTTAAGTAAAAAAATAAGAACTTTTTTATTTGATAGCCTTGTGTACAAAGAAATAGTTTTAATTTATGCTGCCCTGTGTACACAGAGGTAGTTGCACTAATTTCTGCTTTTACTCCTATGTGATGTATATCTTACGGCCATAGTCTTTTTGATTTAGGAAATATTTTCAATTTTATCAAGAACAAAAAAATAAAAATGGAAGGTAGACTTTTGAGCTATTAACACCTGCAACCCCAAAATAAATGTGATAAATATCAACTGCATCACCAGGTCTATTTGAAATTCCTCCATTCTCTTCATCATGTATTTTGTACCAGTCAACACAATTACATATGATGTTCATCTTTGATAAAATCTAGAAAACGGTGGAAAGCTCGACACTTAAAAAACTATAAGAGATTATTGAGTTTGAAATTTTAACCTGACAGTCTATGATGAAATTTGCAAGTTTCTGCTTGTCTATCCAATGCACTTTATCTATCATGATTAAGCTAGAAAGTAACCATCAAGAATAACAAACCTGAAGAAATACAAGTGAATCCTCCGAGAGGAGATTAAGAGAAGGAATTCTTGAGAGTCATGTTAAAAAAAAATGTGAAACTACAAATGTCCGAATGACAACATAATATCTATAAACAAACACAATGGAAGAATATATTGGCTTTGTACATACCAAATGATGACATAAGTCTAAACATCAGCTGCTCAATAGAAAGCCGCTTAGAATTTTGCAATATGTAATTATTTTGACACTAGTTGGTTTTATTGATAAGATTCAAATGGCTCATTTATTTTTTGTCTATAACCCTTCTACCGTTCGAGAAGATTGTCAAACTAGTAAACTAGATTCTATTAAAGTTTTAGAAATATCAAAGCCCTCTTGGTTAAATCCCAAGATAGAGCAAAAGATAAGGTGAGTAAGAAATTAAGTAATGATTTAATGTTAAAACGTAGATTATAAGCTCATCTCGTAAGGAGTTGATTGGTCTGTGAATGTAATTATTGATACTGATTCTCTGTTCGATTATGATTTCATTGAGACATTTGTAGTTTTGCATATTTTTTTGACATGGAAGGTCCAGAGAGGGTTTGTTACTATTCATTAGATAGTGGCAGTAGCTAATATTTTACAGAATTATTGATGTTTTAAGATTCATTTGATAGTTCCAATGTACAATAACATTGTTAATTCTGGCTCAAAGTTTTTCATGGTATTTGATAGTTATAACTAAGCATAAGTTAGAATGATAATCATGGAATCTGAATTTTCCAACCCTCATAAAAAGGGCTTGACCACCATTCTTACCATAGGTTGAAATCATTATGGGGAAACATAGAAACAATAGATTAATTGAAGATGTACCCCTTGATCCGCCTAGGAATTATGTGTTTTCAACCAATGATGAGGAGGGTTGGCAAGATCTTCCTTTCTTTAGGAGGTTTGACAAGACCTTCTTTTAGGAGGGTTGGGAAATTCAGACTCTAAAGGTTATACTGAAGGAAGAAATTATTTTGTTTTCCAACTGTGCAGGGGTTGGGTCTATTTTGTGAAAACTAATTCAACTGAGCATACCCTTTTTGGTTAAGAGTTTTATGACTTTAAGGAGCAAATCATATCATTCCTAAAACCACAATATATCAAAATGAATCGTTTATCTAACCAGTAATATATTATTACTAGCATTTAAACCTTGACACATGGTTTAATTTAGTTGGACGAGAGAGACATGAGGTTGGTCTTACAATGAAGCTTACACATAGGGGGAAATATCAACTAATTTAAGGCAAACCTTTGCTTGAAACATTGACTTGAAATTGCAAGTCATAACAGATTTTATCTTAAAGGAATAATTACTGAATGAGTGCTTTACTGTGAGTGCAGAAGTTCCGAAATATGCCAGATTGCCACATTCATCCCCCTACTTCAAATGTATCGGTCCTGTAGTTAAAAAAGGAGAAAAACTTAACTTGAACAACAAAGAAAATCACGTAAAGAAGTGCTAGATTTTATGATAAAATCAGTGCCACAAGCAGTGTGTCAGTTATACCAAGATGCATCAACGAAAATAGAGTGCCACCCTTCTCAAACTGTGGGGAGGGTAGCTAGGGGAGGTTTGGTTTTAGGGATAATATAATTGGGAGTTTTAATTATAATATAAATTTTTGTAATTTTGAGGGATTCAAGTGGGTTAGGTTTTGTCTTATTTAAAATAAAATCATTTATGCCATTCTAAATAACGTACATAGTCACACTAATTTTCCCCCAAAGAGAATTTTTCTTTTCTTTTTCAGAACTACATATCTTGGAAAGGGTATATAATACCATTTTGAGGGAATCCGTACAAGTCATCGCATTAGTATCAAAGAGGGGGATCAAAAGCATATCCGAAGTCCTTTAGATTCTTACAAAAGAAAAGAGCATGAGCTGAAGTTTCTTCTTCTTTGCTGTATCGGGGATAGACAGTATCCATCTCGTAGTTTTTGTGAAAGAGGTTCACTTTAGAAGGTAGACCATCCTGTAAAGCTTTCCAGGTAAAAAAATGAATTTTAAAAGGAATATTCATCTTCCATATGGACTCCCAGATATTATTCGAAGGACTCGAGGTGGTGACCCCCATGGGTTGGGGGCAGGGGCGGAGCCAGGGTTTTCATCCTTAGGGTTCAAAATGTGGCTATGAAAGAAATGAAGTCAAAAGTAGTTAAACTATGTTGGAGATCGGTCTTGAACCCATGTCTCCTTCATCAAAATGGGTAATAAGAACCAGCTGGGCTGTAAAATTTTTTATGTAAATATTTGAGGTGGTTCAAATATGTAGTAAATCTATTAAGTGAACTTTTTTTGTTGTTGAAAAAATTGTTGTATCAAGGAGAAGTTCCTGGCAGCTAGGGGGTTTAACTGACCCTCTTGGAACACTCCTGGCTGGGGGTCTTCCATAGAGGATTGGTAAACTGAATTGATCGTAAACATGCCATTTTTTTTTTCTTTTCTCCATCTCAAAATATCCTTGGCGGGTAATTGCTAAGCGAGATTTTGATAATCTGCTCGACAATGGTATCCGGGAAGAAAGAGAAGATGAGGTCAATATTCCAAGTGTTAGTTATATGGAAAATAAGGTTGAAAACTTTGGAAATATCTTGCTTATCTGGGGCTGGGCCAGAAGGTCTACCAAAGGGGATGCTAGGGATCCAAGGTTTCAACCAGAAATCAACATTCAAGCTATTACCGATGTACCAACAAAGATTGGGATAGATTCTATCTCGAGCTCTAATGATACCTTTTCAAATCTAGGAATTACTACTTTTAATGGAAACAGTCATAGGGGATTCATTTTTTGAGTACTTTTTAACCATGTTAAGAGCCTAGGGTTTATCTGGCTCCTTTATGATGCACTAGAAGAACTTGGTAAGGAGGGCATGGCTGTGAGCAAGGGCAGATCTAGTATAAAGGCCCCTTTTTTATTGGTTAAGCAAACTCTTTTTCAACTAATGAGGTGGGCTTTCTCTCTACCAGCCTTGTTGGACCCCCACAAGAATTTGGTGTTAAGAGAGTTTAGTTCTTTTTTGTAGGTTTTCACAGGAAAATAAAAAAATATACATAAGATATGACAAAATCGCCAAATTAACGGCTTTTATATGGGTGATTCTCCCAGCTTGGGAGAAACACTTTGATTTCCAACCTTCAATACAGTTGGCCACGCGAGTAATAATTTCTTGAAAGTCCAAGCTTTTAGCTCTTTGAAAAAAAAAAGCACCAAGGTTCTTGTCCCCTGAAATATCTTTTTTAATCCCTAAGATTTTTTGGATAAGTCTATGGCGTATGCAGTGATAATTTTTGGTAAACGAGATTGAAGACTTACCAAGATTGATATCTTGACTAGAAACATATTTAAAGGTTTTTTGAGCCTCATTCAGAGTGCTAATTTTGTCAAAGTTTGCTTTACAAAAGATAAAACTATCGTCGGCAAAGAGAAGGTGAGAAACAGGGGTACCGCTTCTACAAGTTTTGATTTAGTAAATTTTCCTATTCATGTATTCTTTAAGGAGAATTCTAGAAAGAACTTTTGAACAAATGATAAAGAGAAAAGGGGAGAGAGGATCTCCTTGTTGAATACCTCTCTCAGGCTTAAGAAGACCATATGGGGAGCCATTGAGATTGAAAGAAAGGGAAGTAGTTGAGTTGTATTGAAAGATCCAGTTGTACCATTTATCGCAGAAACCCATTTCCATCATGGTGTCAATGAGAAAGTTCCACTCAACTCTATCAAAGGCTTTACTAATGTCGAGCTTGGCAGCCATAGAGCTGAAGGCTCCCTTCTTCTTCTTAAGAAAATAGAGAATCTTGATAGACGTAGAAATACGTAGGATTAATATGCCTAAGAGCATCATTTTGTTAATCCCGATTTATTATTTTTTAATGTTAGTAGCATTTTCTTATTTTTATGCATTTATCATTATTGGAGCTAATAAGTAGAAAATGACAACTGATAAAAGGTACAAAGAGCTAAAGCAACTCCAACAATCTCTCAGGTACAAGGAAGATGTCTACATTCAATATACTTATAGATTTATTCCAAGAAATGAAGATGATGAATGACTCTACAAGGATTAGCTTGTGAAGAATTATCTAGATGGAAGATAGAGTATAAATGAGATAGGGTTTATCTTTACTTAGAGATAGATTTTCAGAAATGTAAATAAGTCTCTCCTATCTCCTATAAATATCAGAACAATTCTATGTATTTTGCATCTCAATTTGGAGTAAAGGAAGCGCACTTTTCAGTATTTCAACTCTCTCTCTCTCTTTCCTTTATTTATTTTATGCTCTTAGATTTAAGATATGATCGATAGCCATTAATGAGGAGTTATTCTCCTTAGCTTAGGATAAGGATAGACCCTTCGGTGACTGTAGGCTAAGTGTAGTAGTTATATAATAGAATAGATCTAATATTGCTCTATAATACTCTAGTTTGTAGTAGGGAAGAGTTGATCTAGCCATGACAACCTTGATCTATTATGAAGATGAAGGAGATGCCAAATTAGCTATATTTGGTGGTCTCCACGTTCAAAGAGATTACTAGATCATTAGGAACTTAGATATTCCGCCTATTTATGGAAGGAGTGTACATGACCTAGATCCGATTGCTCAAGAACGATTATGTTCTTATATATGGGTTTAGCCATAAATCCTAGATTTTAAACCCGAATAGACCCAGCCACGACTATTACTAGTGGATAAATTTTATTATATAAATATTACTTTAGTAAACTATGTCAGATTAGATCCAAAGCCTAGGTTTCCCTTGTTTGAATTGTACCCAAGTTTGTACTATAGTTTAGTTTAGATTTAAGTTTCAACAAAAAACATATTTTGATAATTAGTTTAGATCTGATTATTAGTAAATTAAGAAATTTTATTTTTTAATACATTTACTCCCTGAGGAAATCAACCCCCAGTTGCCCTTATTATATTATGACACCTGTAGTTTTGAGCGGGGTATTTAGACCGAGTTTTTCTCTCATCAAAATTGGCACCGCAGTTGGGGAGGCAACGACCTATTAGAAAATTATTTTTATGTTTTAATTAGATTAGTTTCTTGATAATTTGTTTTTCTTAAATTGTTGTTGTTGTTTATCCTTGCAGTGCTATGTTATGCATTATGATTGAACTATGAAGCAAGTTACACTTAAAAATTGGTTGTAACTCTTATTTAATTTTCTACAATACTGTACTCGTACAATGATTAGGTGCAAAAATGAGTTAAGTGGAGCTATTTAATTTACAAACTTATAGTTATATTATATAATATAAGTCAAAACTTGTTTCATAGGTGATTGAGTTATGCATCACTTTTGGAAGCATATGTGATTACTTTGATTAAGTAGCTTCTATTTATTGCTAGCATCTATTTATTACTTTGTTACAATTTTAATGTAAGTAGCATCTGTTTATTGCGATTGTGATCTCTGATTAAGTAGCTAAACCTTTTGTTATTATTATAGGTATTGGTTTTGATTAAATTGGGACTACGCAAAGCTTGTTGGATCTCTACACAAAGCTTTCTCGATCACGGTTGGAAATTTGAACTTAGATGAAGAACTAAAATAAAAAAAGGAATGCAAAAAACTTAAAGCTTCTATCTAATCCTTCTTGTGCCCCCTAAGTGAATGGGCATTTTCTTCTTTCGCCCCCCTAAGTGAAGGGGCGGCCACAACTTCACCAGGAAACAATTCCCATAGGTTGGTCCTTTCTTTAAACTTGACATATAAAAGGGGTTCATATTAAAAAAGTAAGTCGTATGGACTGTTCAAATACACGCTGCTCTTAAATTATTTTTTTTGCTATGTTTGGATTGACCTGTTATTGTGTTTAAATTTTTACTCTATTTTTAACATAATAAAAGCTTTAACTGCTAAGGCTCTTCCATGTGATTTCATCACCCAAATGAATACCTTGGATCTCCCACCTAGGGATATAGAGAAATCCATATCACATGTTCAGAACTGTCCCGACCTTTAAATTTAATTAAAACTTAAAAGTTATCAGTATGAATTCCAAGGGATTTCATCACCTGAGGAATTAGGAGGTATCAGACCGGGGTACCAATACATATTCATAAGAACCACTTCAGCCAAGTGTCACAAACCATCGTTGTTAAGTGATGCCACCATTCCGTGTGAGTTACATACGATAGGGTGAGGCATACGGGTATAAGGACTGATGCTCAAACACTAAGATCGTTGCTAGCATAGTAAAGTTTTTGTGTTAGGAATCGCACACCAGCCCGACTTACCCAGTTTGATTAACATCTAGATTAGGATTGACTTAGTTAATTTAACTTTAAAAATTGTTGATGTGTTTATCTTTAATCGTGTATTTAAGTTCCCGTTGGATTTACAATTCTATTTCATTTCATTAGTACATGCCAAAGTACGATTGGATTAGTAAACACATTGATATACCACCAAATCCTAAATCATCTAATATAGCTAACCAAGTCCAACAGAAGGACCTTCAGGTTTTATACAATCTTAAAACTGAAAAAGAATTTCTTCCTGAGCCTGAACCAATGGGTGACAAGTCACTGAGGGAGATTTTTGCTCTAGTTTTGGAAAACTCGTCAAAATGCATAAAATTGTCAGTAATTACGGCAACCCAATTCGATATCAAGCCCTCAATTTTAAACCTAATTCTACCCTTTCATGGACTCGATAATCAAGAGTTATATTTATATATCGATAAATTTTGGTCCATTTGCTAAACGTTTCGATGTAAGGACATAGTAATTGAGTACATCTATTTACTCCTTTTCCCATTCTTTCTAAAAGGCAAGGCAAAATATTGTTAATTCCTCTGCTACCCGAGTCAATTGACAAGTGGGATACCCTTGAACACAAGTTTAAAATCAAGTTTTTCACCATGAAAAAACTGACCTTTTAAAACATGATATCTCCGATTTTCTTCAAGAAGATGGATAATTTTTTTACGAAGCATGGGAACGTTTTAAGGAAAAATTGTTAAAGTGCCCCCATCATGGTTTTGAGAAATGGAGACTAATCCAATTCTTTCTGCATGGGCTAACTCTTTAAACCTATAAATCAATTAAATCCTGTAGCTCAGGAAAATTTTAAGATATGGACGAAACTGCCACGCGTACATTTCTTGATAAGTACCTTGAGACATCCCAACAATTAGACTTTACTTCTCGTGATCGTATGCCCATTAGAAAAGGAGGCATCCTTGAATTAACTGAAAACCTTGAATTAAAAGTTTTACTTGACTCTCTTGCATGTAAAGTCGAGGCTATGACCGTAACGAAAGTAGCAGCCCCTAAACCAGCGTCCATTCACGGGTCTACAATTTATGCAATGATCTGACCCATTATGCACACACATGTACACAACTCCCTAAGATAATAAATTCTAATTCGGACCACATTAATGCTATCTTGAACAATAAAAGGTGACAATAGCAAAATAATTTTGGTAGATCTCCTTGGCAAAATAACCTAGCATTTTCTTGTAGCAATCAACCACAAGGATAATCTAGTTATAATCTTCTACCATATCAGTAGAATCAAATATACTCAACCCAACAAACTTACCCAGTTGGTTTAGAATCCATACTCCAACAGCTTATAATAGAGATTAGGGGGGTAACCTAACAAAATTTTAGGGAACTTTTAGAAATGTGGGCCTTAATTTACTCAGAAGCTAGACACCCAAATAGGAAAAATAACAAGCCAATTAACTGAACAAGAAAAGGGAAAAATTCCCTAGTCAACCAATTGCTAACCCGAGGGCCATCTTTGAGGTTCATACCCAACAGAGCTCATCTGAGAACATTGAAACTGCTCAAGTAGTTATGACCCTTAGGAATAAAAGAACTATAAAAACCTGACCTGATCCTATGCCATCAACTAAGAGCAATTTGGTTCATAAATTTTAGGAAATAGCCCATGAAAATCTAGTATCTAGCCAGCCCGAAATAGTAACATCGATCTAGGCCACATTAAGTTCCAACTCTGCTGGACCTAGTAAACAAGCCTTATGTGCATATGACCCCATTCCGTAACTGACTTGTTCCTGCCAAAAAGGACGAAGGCTTAAAAGATATTCTTAAATTATTTAGACAAGTACGGATTAATATTCTGCTCTTGGACGCTATCAATCAGGTTCTGTTATATGCTAATTAACTTAAGGAATTTTGCACAAAGAAATGTAAAACCAGAGTTTGGAAGAATTCCTTTAGTGTTGAATAGGTTAGCTCCATCCTACTATTTGAAATTCTAATCAAACAAAAAAACCCAGGATGTCCCACCATTCCCTTAGTAATAGGAAAACACTATATCCAATAGGCCCTTCTTGATCTTGGGGCTAGTGTAAACCTTATTCTATTATGTGCTTATGAGGACCTCAATTTAGGTGAATTTAAGCCTATCAGGATATAACTTCAACTTGCTGATAGATCCACCAAGACTGCTAGGAAAATTATTGAGGATATGATAATTAAGGTGATCAAATTTTACTTTTAGTAAACTTTATAGTCCTTGATACACCATCAATTTCTAATGTCCATGGCCAAATCCCCATCATTTTAGGCTGACCAACGCTATAATCAATTATAGGAATGGAACAATGGACCTAACATTCAGTAACATGACCATGGAACTGAACATTTTCAATGCCATAAAGTAATATCAAGATTCTACTTAAGAGTGTAATATGATAGGTACCATTATCTTTAAACATTCTAGGGATGACCACTTCGAAGATTGTCTAGATGACGACATAGTTGGTATTCACGAGTCAATCCTTAAAGAAATTTTAACTGTTCTGCATACACTCTACCGCATAGGTATACTCCTAAATTCGAGTCACTTCCTATGTCTTCTAACTACCCAGTTCTTTCTATTGTATCATCGCCAAAGCTTAATCTTAAAGTACTTTTAGATAATCTAGGATATCGATTCCTTGGGTCTGATAAAACTCTTCCCGTTATCATTTCATCTTCATTAGACCTAGATCAGGAAAATAAACTCCTAGCAGTATTAGACGCCCATAAAGAGGCAATTGGAAGGTTGATAATAAATATAAAAGGAATAAGCCCATCTGTGGTTATGCATAAAATACACTTAGAGGAAGGATCTAAAACATCTCAAGAACTACAACAATGTGTGAACCCTGCAATGAAGGATGCTTCCTTCATTGACGAAGCTTACAAAGCTTCTTGACTCAGGTATTATTTATTCCATCTCAGACAGTTCTTGGATAAACCCAGTCCAAGTGGTACCTAAGAAATTAGGTATTACTGTCGATCGTCAAGAATGCAGATAATAAACTAGTCCCCACCCACAGTCAGATAGGATGTAGAGTTTGCATTGACTACCGAAAGCTGAATGCGTCATCTCGAAAAGACCATTTTCCGTTACCATTCATGGATCAAATATTAAAACGTTTAGCTGGTCATTCATTTTATTGTTTCCTGAATAATTATTCAGGATACAATCAAATTATAGTATCTCCTAAAGACCAAGATAAAACCACTTTTACTTGCCCATTTGGAACCTTTGCCTATCATTACATGCCTTTTGGCCTATGCAATACACCCATGACCTTTCAACGGTGTATGTTAAGTATTTCCTTTGATATGCTAGAAAATTTCTTAGAAGTCTTCATGGATGACTTTTCCATTTATGGGTCTACGTTCGATGAATATCTTATACACTTAAAATTGGTCTTGGTTCGGTGTAAAGATAGAACCTAATCCTAAATTGGGAAAAATATCATTTTATGGTTAATGAAGAAATAGTACTAGGCCATTTGATATCATATAAGGGGATAGAAGTTGATAAAGTAAAAATTGGTTTAATTTCATCTCTACCTCCTCCTAAAATAGTGAAGGACATTCGCGCATTTCTTGGGCGCGCAGGATTTTATCGGCGATTTATTAGAGACTTTAGCAAAATCTCATGACCTTTATGCAATTTAATTGCTAAAGACGTCCATTTTGATTTTAACGATAAATGTCACAAGTCTTTTGAAACACTTAAATCCTCATTGACCACATCACCGATTATCCAGCCACCCGATTGGACCTTACCTTTCGAAATTATGTGTCACACCTCAAATTACGCAGTGGGTGCCGTGTTATCGCAATGTTTTGAAAAATACTCCATGTCATTTCCTATGCGAGTAAAATACTGAATGATGCAAAAATTAATTATGCGACAACTGATAAGGAGTTGTTTGCCATCGTCTTCACGTTAGACAAATTTTGGTCATACATTTTAGGGTCAAAAGTCATCGTGTGCTTTGGCCATTCAGCCCTTTGATATCTTCTCGATAAAAAAGATGTTGAACCACGTCTTATTCGTTGGATCCTTTTGCTCAAAGAATTTGAACTCAAATATGTGATAAAAAGGGGAAAGAAAACGGTGTTGCTGACTAATTATCGCATTTGATAGTAGACCACATTAACGAAGACCGTCTTATTCCTGAGCATTTTCTCGATAAATAATTAATGAATTTTAATAGGGTACCATGGTTTGCCGACATTACAAATTACTTAGCCGCAGGGTACATACTACTAGATTTGAGTAAACAAGATAAAAAAGAAATTTAAAACAATCTCTAGACGATTTATCTGGGAGGATCCCTATTTATTTAAAGTTGGCGCACAACCTAGTAATTCATCGTTGTATCCCTGAAAATGATATTCCACAAATTTTAAAAAGTCCTCATGATGATAGTAGCTATTTTGGGCCTCGTAGAACGGCTGATAAAGTATTTCAATATGATTTTTATTGGCCCACTTTATTTAAGGACACTTACGACTATTGTTCACGATGTGACCGTTGCTAAAGGGTTGGCCACATGGGTCATTGGGATGAGATACCTTTTAACAACATTTTAGAGATTAAAATTTTTGATGTATGGGGAATTGACTTTATGGGCCCTTTTTTGGTGTTTAATGGTTATTTGTAGATCTTAATAGTAGTTGACTTTATTTCTTAATGGGTAAAGGCTGTACGATGTCAGACAAATGATCACACTGTCATGATTAACCTTTTAAACGATAATATTTTAATTTAATTTGGTACATCTCGTGCAATTATAAGTGATGGTGGAACTTATTTTTGTAACCATTATTTTAAAAGTCTTATACACAAATATGACATTATTCATAAAGTTGTCACCCCATATTTTCCATAGACAAGTGGGTAAGTAGAGGTTTCGAATCGGGAGATTAATTTTTTTTTAGGGAAAACTGTCTGACCAAATCGTAAAGATTGGTCTGACAGTCTTAATAATGCTCTTTGGGCCTATTAGACTGCTTATAAAGTTCCGATTGAAATGTTGCCTTATAGGTGTGTTTTTGGCAAAATATGTTACTTGCCTGTAGAATTGGAACATAAAACTTACTCGGCTATTAAGAAATTTAATTTTCAAATAGACACCGCAAGACTTCATCAAAAACTTTAACTTAGTAAGTTAGAAGAAATAAGACAAGAAGCGTACGAAAATACAAAAATCTATAAGGACCGGACCAAAACATGATATCATGATAAACATATAGTCTGAAAAGTCTTTACATCAAGATAAAATGTCTTATTGTTTAACTCAAAGCTGTGTCTTTTTCCTGAAAAATTGCAAACCCGTGGCAAAGCCCATTTAAAGTCGTAAACATACACGTAAATGGTTGGGTTAAAGTAAAAAATTATCGTACTTGGAAAACTTTCAACGTCAATGGCCAATAACTTAAGCCTTATCTCGAGATAATCCCAGTAGAAAATTTCCCTGATATAGATCTTTACGAGCCCGAATATAGGGAATTGCCCATCCCCAAATAATTCCTTAACTTAACATAAGTTTGGGGGTAGGGGAGTTTTGTCTGCTGAAGATGGTAAACTTAACACTTTCTGGGAGGCAACCCACGACACATTCAGGTAAAAAATTCCAATTTTCCTTTCTATTTTTATTTTTAGTTTTAAAATATTGAGCATAATATTTTATTTAAGTTTGGGTGTAGGGAAATCATTTTTAACAAAATATTTTTTGAAAAAAAGTAAAATAATGACACTCTTGGCAATTTAAGATGCATTTTTGATTAATTTCCAATATTTATACTAATTTTATTTTGACACAAATATTTGGATGGGAAACCTGGATAAATCTAAAAAGAAGCCAATAACTTAAAATTTTACAAGTATACACTAGAGTATTTTGCACATCATCTTAAGTTAAATGTACTATCCTTTAATTAGCGACTAATTCAAGTTAACGTGGTATATTTTTAAAACTTGCACTTTACTATAGTTTTTTAATTGATACATTTGATAGGTTATTGACCAATTTTAAGAAAATTTAGTATTTATGTTAGGAATAATTCACTCCAAGTGAGACAACTGCTTAAGAATAAGATCATTCCTAAAATAATAAATAAGCTAAGTGTAATAGTTATATAATAGAATAGATCTAGTATTACTCTACAATATTTTGGTTTGTAGTATGGAAGGGTTAATCTAGCCATGACAACCCTGATCTATTATGAAGATAAATGAGATGCCAAATTAGCCATATTTGGTAGTTTCTACATTCAAAGAAATTACTAGATCACTAGGAACTTAGATACTCTGCCTAGCCATGGAGGGAGTGTACAAGACTTAGATCTAATTATCCAAGAATGATTACGTCCTTATGTAGGGTTTTAGCTGTAAACCCTAGATTCTAGACCTAAATACACCTAGCCGCGGCTATTACGAGCAAATAAATTTTATTATATAAAAATTATAAAAATTACTTTAGTAAACTATGTCAAAATAGATCCAAAGCCTATATTTCCCTTCTTTGAATTGTACCAAAGTTCTTACTATAGTTTAGTTTAGATTTAAGTTTCCACCAAAAACCCATTTTGATAATTAGTTTAGATTCGTTATTAGTTAATTCAGAAATTTTACCTTTTAATATGTTTACTCCCCGAGGAAATCGACCCCCGCTTGCCCTTATTATATTGCGATACCCGTAGTTTTAAGCGGGGTATTTAGACCGAGTTTAACAAAATACTTTTTGAAGAAAAGTAAAATAATGACAATCTTGGCAATTTGGGATACACTTTTGATAATTTTTTAATATTTAGACTGATTTTATTTTGACCAAAATATTTGGTTGGGAAACCAGAATAAATCTAAAAAGAAGCCAAAAACTTAAAATAAAACTCAGATAAATCTAAAAATAAACCAAGAACTTAAAAGTTTACAAGTATACATTAGAGTATTTTACACACCATCTAAAGTTAGATGTACTATCTTTTAATTAACGACTAATTTAAGTTGAGGTAGGATATTTTGAAAACCTACACTTCACTAATATTTTTGTAATTAATACATTCGATAGGTTATTGACCAGTTTTAAGGAAATTTAGTATTTATTTTTGAATAATTTTCTCTAAGGGAGACAACCGCTTAAGAATAAATTCATTCCTGAAAGTATAAAAAGAAAAAAAATGAAGCCAAATTTGCTCTAAAAACTTTCACGCTGTAAGGCTACTCACAACCATGTACTGACTCAAAAAATTATAGACAACATATTAAGCAATAAAACTATCTTCACAATATACTCAGATATATATGGCAAAATACGTGAATTTCTTTTTAATCATGAGGTAGTATCTCTAGTTTTGGATATGTGCAATATAGTTTATGGTATACTTGGAGAATATCAAGTTTTAAGGAATTTCCTGCCAACATATTTTTGTCATAACTAAATAGGGATAAGTTGACAGGAAATGAGTCATTTGTCATTTAAAATTGTCATAATGTCATTATCAATTTTTGGGGGTATAGTCACTACAAACCCTCACGAGATAACACTTATCCACCAGGGACACCTGGGGGTTTAATGGCTTATTGCATACATAGAATTGTATGCAATCGTGTGTCCTATAATTTTTTATTTTTTATTTTTACTGAAAAGTAAGCTTCCTTTACTCCAAATTGAGACACAAAATACATAGAATTGTTCTCCTATTTATAAGAGATATGAGAAACTTGTTTACATTTCTGAAACTCTATCTCTAAATAAAGATAAACTGTATCTCAGATAAATCTTATTTTATTTATACTCTATCTTCTATCTAGATAATTCTTCTTAAGCTAATTCTTGTACAATCCTTCATCATCTTCATTCCTTGGAGTAAATCTACAAGTACATTGAATGTGGACATCTTCCTTGTACCTAAGAGACTATTAGAGTTGCTTCAGCTCTTTGTACCTTCTGTAATGGCCTAATTCCGTAAGCTCGAGATGGCTTGGAATTAGTTCTTACAGCAATGTTCCTATGATAAAAACTAATTTAAAAAAGAGTGATGACACAGGTGATTTAGCGTAATTTTTTTTGAATAGGTTAAAAACCACGACCTTAATTTGAGAATTTTTGTAATAGTAACTTTTATTGCTTGAGGATGATATCTTATTATAAGTGATCGCTCGATTTAGAAATAGTTGAATCTTGAGAATAAGAAGTTTTGGATGTTTTTTGAAATCTAGAAAATATAGTTTTCTTGCTAATTTTTCGTATATTTTTCTGGTCTCTGTCTCTTTTGGAAATTTTTCTTTATATAGGCCTTCTCCTCAGTTCTTCATCGTACTGAAGCACATTCTCCGAATAATGTGGTTAATAGCAGTTGATTGAGTAACTATTGAGTTCGTGAGAGACATATTTCTTTGACTTGTTCAGGCTTTTCTATTTGAGCTCGACCCACATTGTTCATCAGTTTGTGGTGTAGATGGCAATGCTGACTATTAAAGTCATGTGTAGAATACGTGAGTCTGACATGGAGATAATTTGAACTAGAGACAGCTCGATTTGGGGTTATATCGAGGGGTAGGCCCATATAATTGCCCTCTCGCAACTGAAGTCACGAGTGGCTTTGGTTGAGAAAGAAAATATGGACATATGGGTATTCGGGTTTAAAGTTTGAAAATGGAGGAAGAAATGATGTGTATTTGACTGTGTGGAAAATGCGCATGTTATGAGAGGATGTTTTTGTATTAAATAATGATGGGAATATTGATGTACGCGTTAGTTAGGGTTTGGAGAGTTTCATTTATATTGAATGATGATGCTTGGGAAAACATACCTACATATTTAATGTAGGGTTATTTAAATAGTACTTGTACCGAGGTTTGTGGCAAAGTACGCTTATTTGTTGCCAAATTCTCTAAAAGTTTGGACGATGGTGAAGACCCGGAGGATGGTTATTGAAGAGATAATTACTATTTGCAAAATATTTTGGTGATCAGTCCTTAGAGATGCCTACTCCCGTTCCCGTTCTTCCGACGTATCAAGGTATGTCAGAAGAAGAAGCGGCTGAAGTTGAGGATGATTTTTACTGCATGTGGAGATTTCACCACGTTGTCTTGACAGACGAGCAACGTTGGGTTTGTCTCTGTATCCTTGCGGAAGACAAGGTTAGGGAGGCATATGTGGGGTTCGGTATAATTGCGGGGTGGTTGCGCCGATTTCTTGCGTAGGACTGGATTCTAAGGTCGGGCCTTCTTCATTTCTACCAACTCTGCGGTGGTGGTGGTTATAGAAAAGGCGGCGATGGTAATGGGGGAGGAAGACGGAGAATATAAATCTGCTTCTGCACTTCTATCCTTTCTTGGAGCTGAGAAAACCTTCATTTTGAAGAGTGGGTTCAGGTACTGAGTTCTTTTCTTTCATGCCCGGACTTCATCCAAACCGAGTTTTTGGTTAGAATAAGATGGTGTGAAAGAAGGACCTATGGTGACTTGCAATGCCTGCTTTGTATCAGAAGATTCTTTGGGTGAAACATCACTTAGGTTGGATGAATTGAAGGATTTAATGCTTTGGAGTGCCTGATATTGGAGTATTTGAAAGACTTGTTATTTATAAAAATGCTTGACAACTTGTTATATGTAAAGTACCTGAGGTTGGAGTTCTTGAAAGACTTGTTATCTGTAATGTACCTGTAATTTGTATTCGAGCTGAATAAATTTTGTTATCAAAACTCTGTGTTGATATATGTACAAAATAACTCTAGAAAACAAGCTATGAATGATCCGAAGATTTATGAATATAGTTAGAATGGTATGTATGAGAGTAGAACGTACAACCTAGTTATAATAATCGAACTGTAATATGATGCTCGACCTGGGGGTTGAAATTTGGGGGAGAGAGAAAATTGTACGAGTTTTAGGAAGGGGAACTCGAGCTCAGAGAGGTCCTCTTGAAAAATTAAATTTGGAAAGAGTAGCTCGATATGGAATAGGTTGAATTGACACAGGTCGATAAGGAGAGATATGTTCAGATTACTTTTTTTCAAGATACTAGGGTTTTTTGTTATGAAAGAAAATGATAATATTACTAACTATGGGGGATCCGCTGCAGTCCAGAAAATTATATAAAATAGTGGGAAAAAAAACTTTAAACAGGTGGAAGAGGATAGACATGGTGTGGACTCGATCTGAGTGAATTCGTTATGCCACTGAGGGGCGGTTGGTGATAAAGATAGCTGAAGTGCGGGAGCATATTTTTAGTTTGTTGGATTAAGATGCTGAACTGCCTGTGAGGGAGTGTCAACTTGAAGGCTTAGATTGGATGGGTAGGGAACTGGAGTATAAACGTCGTTTCTATGATGAATTATTTCGGTAAGTAATGGTAGATCCTGCAGATTGAAAAGATGCTGTGAGATTGATTGCTGAAGAGAAGATCGAACTGGAAGGCCAACTGATTGGATGTGGCTCATTAGGACATCTGGGGTGTTTAAGTGTAATTATATGTGAGGTGAATAAAGCAAATTTAAATAGGGGTGGTATGAATGTATGCAATAACTTTAAATAATTGGCAAAGAAATCAAACGAGAATAATGCTTGAATCGATCCTCTATTGTTGCGAATGTTATTTGTGACTGTTGTGAAAAATGGATTTGAATATTTTTAATTTTTTTTGAGAGCTTTGGAAATGACGTCAGTACTTCTATAAGTAGAAGAAGCAAGAATATAAAAAACAGGGAGCTTCTAATTTAGTCCCTTGTGTAAAAGCTGTAAAAATCCGATTGCGTGTAAGTGTGAGTCATCATGAGTATGGGGAGGTCAGAGGGAGATTTGGAAAATAGAGATGAAAATTGAATAAAATATAAGGTAAAGGGTAATGAAGCGAAAATGTTTTTACCAAAATGGTGCAAAACGTCTAAAATTGATAGTGGAAGGGATGCCTCTATTCCAAAATTGAGGATGGCTCGTGCGAGGCTCAATAACTAACAGTAGTTAAAGAGAGAAAATATAAATAATGCTTTATCTTTGTCATTCAAACATTTCTCAACTTCTGAAAACTTGAAGAGCAGTGAGAGAGGAAAGAGAAAAAATGGCAGAAAATCTCGTACAAAATTAATTGAGAGTGATCAATAGTCAAAGTGCGAGAGGTTTGCAAATACTGAGTCATGAAGGTAATTATACAGCAGCGTTGTGAGGGAAGGATTTGAAACTGCGTCAGACTCACATTCTGACATAGAAGGTTAGTAGCGGATTTGTAATGTTGTGTTTTTGAAGATCATATTATGTGTTAGGCAAATCTAAAAATTACTATTTACAGTAATCGATAAAAACCTGTTTGATATATCATATATGAAAGATATATATGGGCAATGTATATGTAAAATATAATGATGGATACCTGGACCTGTATGTAGGTCAATCATGAGGAGTATTGTGTAGGATCAAACCCTCATCTGTAGAGTTGTAGAGATATGGACATTTTACCTATCAATGAGGCGTCGACCTCTGGTCGATCGGATTCTGAGATTGTAATACTTGATAGGGATGAAGATATAGGTGTTGATTAATTTCTAGATTTCCCTTGAAAATTGGTAACTTATCCTTCGAATTCCGATGCGTTCAAAATGTTTGCAAATTCCTGAATAAGTTGTGGGAGGAGGATGAAAGTGAGAGGAGGATATCTCCTGAGGATATTTTGCAGTTTATGGGGTAAATTTATTTTTTTGCAAGTGAAAGGAAATATTTTTTTGGGAGCTCGACTCGGCCTCATTTCTTTGATCTGAACTCAGTAGGTTGACCCTAGAATGATAATGTGATATGGGTGAAGAGTGATTACCTTCAGAGAGATGACGAAAAACCCATGGAACTTCTATACAGAACTGTAAAATAAAGTAAGTATAAAAATTTACAATGTATATGATTGATATGTTAAAATTATATGTTGTTCTGCTGATGATAATGTACTGTTATTGATAGGTCCTAAATCCAAGGTGACGAGGAAGGAGTCTCTGTTGGATACAATTACTCAGGAAGGGACAGAGCTTGAGGCTGTGCTGAAAGAACTTGGTATTAACAGAGTGAAACGTGCTAATAGTCAATCCGAGAAAGGTTAAAAGTCTCAATTGACGAGGTTAATGACTGGTGATGGCAACAAGAAGATAGGAACAGAAAATGATAGGCGAGTGAATCTACCCAAGGCCTCTGGAGTGGACTTCGCGGGTATGCCAGAGTCGACTATGTCCAGCAAACTAGCTCGAACATTTCCCAAGAAGAAGATGCTGAAGCATGGTTTGACCTCTGGACCACAGGAAGTGGTGAGGTCGTAGGAGAGGTAAAAAAGAGAAGGGTTGAGCCTTCTGAACTGATGGGGGCAAAGGTCGGAGAGGATCGGCCTGTTATAGAAGATGAGCTTAAAGAGATGGATGAAAGGGCGTGGCTTGTAGCTCGTAATGGGGAGGAGGAGATGAGCAAAATGGTAAGATCATTTGCTTGAATATGTGATGCATTTTGTATTGTGATTCGAGCTAACAATGAGATTAATCTTGTTTATTTTGTAGGCTGTACGCCTGATGAAGGGGATATGCCTCGGTGTCGAGGAGGACAAAGCTTAGTTGAGGAAGGGGAAAGCCGAGCTTGAGAAGAATATAGCTCGATTGAAGGCTGACTTGATCAAGGAGGGGAAGCGGCTGGAGGCCCTGAGGCTTCTCAAGTGGTGGAGATCAATAATCTGTCCACGAAAGTGAGAGTGAACATAGAGGAGGTGGTAACTGAGCGCGATAGACTCGGGCTCCACCTTATATCAAAGGGGTATTCCAAAGATGAGGTAAATGTCATCATGGCGGATACCTATGTTGAGGAGGAAGAAAATGATGAGGCGAAATATGTTACTGTTGAAGTTGTGAATGGGCTTGATGGTGTCTCTCTCCAAACGGTGCGAGATAGCTAAGGGGATGACAATGAGCATCCAGAGGGAGAAAATGAGAAGGTAGAGTAGAATGTTGATTCTATAGTTGTATGAATGGCTTTGGAATGTTGTTAACTGATGGGATATTGTTTGTCGGATAGAATTCTATATGTTAAGTTGTTCTTGTAAACCTTGTTGTAGGAACTTAAGGAAATGCGCCTCAGAATAAATGATTTAGAGACTGAGCTTGATAAGGAGAGAGACATTTTAGCATCCTTGTTGTCTTCGCAAGCGGAGCTACAGGTTAGAAAAGAGCATGAAATATTAGACTTGTATGCTTCATTAGTATAAAGCTACTAAGTAAAGAAAATAGAGTGTTGAGACATACCATAAACCTGTTATCGGTTTAGGGGTAATGGCACTGAAATGGTGTATAGAAAATATCAAAGTATTGACAGATTAAAGTATAGAGAAAGTGTACCTTAGAATTAGAAGTACGTGTTATTGATCATCCGTCTGAGACTGTACTTCGACCTTAAGTTTAGAAGTTGTTTCACACGGTAGATGTCAAGAAATAAATATCTCGTTAGAAAAGAGGTATATCTGTTGAGTGAGTGCTTTGAATTGAACTTGATATATTATATCTGTAATGTGCAGGTCGAATTGGAAATAGCTAGCTTGAGAAAAGATGAGATATGCCAGTGTAACTAAGAATTTGCTGAGGAATTTGATAGGATGAGAGAGGCGAATGGAAATAGGGAAGATCAACATGTAAAGGTAGACTTCAAGTTTGTGGAGGCAACCCAAACTACTGTCGACCTCATTCGGCAGATTGAGGAGATGGATGCCGAAATTAATAAAGGGCAACAAGAGCTCGCGGAGATGAAAAAACACGCAGCAAAGCTCAAAAGTCATAATGATGCGCTGATGGCAAAGAGTAGGGATGCTGACATTAAGGTTGTCAATGTATCGGATTGGAGTCAGATTGATACAAATCTGAATCTAATCCAAAACTTTATAAGTAACATCCATATCCAATCTGATCCAAAATTTTACAAGTAACATCCGAATCCAATCCAGTCCGAAACTATTTTTGGAGGTCCGAATCCGAAATCCGATCCAACCATAATTTTATTTGATAAATAAAAATGTGGATGCAAAGACTTGAACCTATGACCTTTCATGGGTTTTAAGAACTAAGTACCATTTAGCCACAAAGCTAGATGTGTTATAACCTATTTTCTTATTTTATATAATATATTTCTAATAGTTATAGAACATTAATATTTATAAAATATAAATATATCGGTATATAACTTCGGATCGGATATTTATCGGATTGGACTAGGCACCATCCGAATACAATCCGAAATTATTTTGGATGTTGCTTATTCGGATCAGATCGAATTCAGATCGGAAAAAATGACATCCATATCCGAAAAAAGAATTGGATTTCAGATTATATCCAATCCATTGACAACCCTAGCTGACATGACTCAATACTATATACAGGCGTTAGAAAGATCAGAGGACAGGTTAAGTTATTCTGTGGTTAGTCTGAAAGACCAAATAATCAGCAAAACGAATGATCAGGAGCAAACTAGAGTTGATCTAGTAAATACTAGAAACGAGCTGGAGCGATTAAAGAAGAAAATGGTTGAGAAAGATAGCGAGCTGAAGAAAGCTTGAGATGATCTATCTACCTCTGATGTTGTGGTGGAGTAGTTGTATACATCTTTACCTGCTAAACATATGGAGTTTTGAATGGTACAACGGACGTGTGATGAGTTGAAGAAAGGGTGGTACAATTGAAGACCGAATTGGCACATACCAATTCACGTGCCATAAACGCCGAGGCTGGGGAGCGCTCGAGAAAGAATAAAAGTGATGCCAAGGTCTCCCTTATTTAAAGGGATTTAGTTAGCCTATCAGCTTGAATAAGGGAGCTGGAGGGAATTGTGGCTCGAACTCGAGGTAATTTTTGACAAGGAAATGAGCGATTAAAAGAGTACCAAAATAAGTTGGATGCTGCACTTTCCAGGGAAAAAGGGTTAGAGTGGGCTATCATAGGGAAGGAGGTCTTGATAAAGAAGAAAGATGAACTGTTACAGAAAACTTTGACTGGGGAAGATTTAAACTGGGAGATTGAGGTACTTCGAGCTCAAGTAGCGGAGTTGAGGGCGATTAATAAGGTTCAATCAGCTAAAGCTGATAAGAAGGCGGAAGAGAACATTGCATTCATGAATCGAGTACATAGTGAAATGAAAGGGCAAAAAGAACAGTATAAGATGCTGGAAAATCGTCTTCTGAGGGCGAGAGCGAATTTCTCTAAGGCGGTTATACCCGAGGTATCGCACTCAGAATTGGTGATGACGGTGATCGCCTATTTTGTAAAGGAGGTAAAAAGGCTTGAGTTAGACAGGAATGCCTTGCATGACTATTTGTCAGAAAGGGGATTTATTTACAGAGTTGATATAGAGCAAGGAAAATGCAGGAACTCCCTGGAAATAGAGTTTGGCCCTCGAGCTGCTGAATTGGCAGAACAGGGCAGGATTGCTGTGACTCTTCTAGCTCAAGAATTTATAGTTGGTCGTACTTCTGTAGTGGGGGAAAGCGTAGATAACCTCCCCATAGCAGAAACAAATCTATTGTATTTATTGTATATGTAACCTGAATAAAGTATCTATCACAGACATATTAAGATATAAAAGCTAGTTTTACCTTTTGCTTTATCTTATGTCTAATAGAGCTCCTCAATTAAAAACTAGTATTACCTTTGTTTTAATCTCAGAAATTTAGTGGAGTCAATCAAATCAAGTGTTATCATTGCTTTAACTGGCATGATATCGCAGCCATATTGAGTGAGATGAAAGCTAGTTTTACCTTTGCTTTATCTTATGTCTGGTAGAACTCTTGATTGAAAACTAGTATTACCTTTGTTTTAATCTAAAAAATTTAGTAGAGTTAGTCAAATCAAGTATTATCATTATTTTAACTGGTATGGTATCACAGCCATATTGAGTGAGATGAAATCTAGTTTTACATTTGCTTATCTTATGGCAGGTAGAACTCCTCGATTAAAAACTAGTATTACCTTTGTTTTAATCTTGAAAAATTAGTAAAGTTAGTAAAATCAAGTATTATCCTTGATTTAACTGGTATAATGTCGTAACCATATTGAGTGATATGAAAACTAGTTTTACCTTTGCTTTATCTTATGTATGGTAGAACACCTTGATTGAAAACTAGTATTACTTTTGTTTTAATCTAAAAAAAAATTAGTAGAGTCAGTCAAATCAAGTATTATCCTTGATTTAACTGGTATAAAGATCGATTGAAAGCTAGTATTTCCTCTACTTTAATCTATGTATTGTCTACGAAGTAGCGAGATGTGTGGGAGAAAAAAAAACTTAGAAGTTTTCATCAAATAGAAAAAGATATACATTGGATGGAGATGAAAATCTCACTTTTGGAATGAAAACGCGAGGAATTAAAATAGAGTAGTGAGAGACTTAACGATAGTGCCGTTTCAGTGATCTAGTATTCCAAGGATTTGAGGTGTGAACTCCCTCTTCTGTCATGAGGTAATATGATCCCAGGCCTGAGAGGCCTTGGATAAGGAATGGACCCTCCCAATTTTTTGCTAGTTTCTCAGCATGAGGCTCTTTTTTGTATTGAGGGAATTCTCTGAAGACGAGATCATCGATTTGGAAGGTACGACTTCTAAGTTATTTGTTGTACGAACTGGCTAGCATATGGTGATATCGACCTAGGTTAGCGATGACACGTTCCCTGGTCTCATCGATCCAATTGAGGTTGAGGCCAATTCGAACTCATTTTCTTCATCAGTTAGCTCGTGATCTTTGACTAGATGATGGTATTCTAAGGGAATGACGGCTTCGGTACCATAGGCAAGGAGGAACGATATACAACCAGTTGATTGACGTGAAGTGGTACGATATGCCCATCAGATATGAGGAAGTTCTCAAACCTAGCTTTCTTTTTTTTGTGAATAAAGCCTTTCCTTGAGTTCATCCACGATGGTTTTGTTGGTGATTTTGGCTTGGCCATTGCCTTGAGGGTAGTAGAGATTGGATGGTGAGTAGATGATATTATGTTTGTTGAGGAAAGCTGTGATTTTTTCTCCAACGAATTGTGGCCCATTATCGATATGAATTAGGTGGGGACATCCAAACTGAGTAATGATGTATTCCCAGATAAAAGAGTTCTTCTCTGGTTTGACAGAGGTGAACTGCCTCTACCCATTTTGTTAAATATTCTGTAGCTAAGAGTAGGTATCGACGGTTACCTGGAGAATTAGGAAATTCGCCGACAAGATCGAGAGCCAATCTTTTAAATGTTTAAAGCACGTTGCCTGCATGTAGTTCGAGCGCAGGGGTGCGTATTATTTTTCCATGTCGCTGATATATATCATATTTGCGTGAGTACTCTTCTGCTTGCTTGCGCATGCTTGGCCATAATACTCCTTGTTTAATGGCTCTATTTACAAGTGATTGACCTGCGGCGTGGGAGCCACAAGTCCCTTCATGTAAATTGTAGAACATCTTGTCCGCTTTCTTTCTGGAGAGACACTTGAGGTAAGGCACCGTAACTGAACGGCGGTATAAGGAATCATTTTGATTTGTGTAACACTTTGGATCCATTAGAAGTGGTCCGTTGCATATGTTTTCGATACCGAGGTAGTCTAGGAAAGGCTTTCGCCAATCGTCGTCATCTCCTTATATTGCCCCAAGTGTTGATCGTACATACAAAAAGGCGATCAATGCTGGGGATTGAAATTACTTTGATCTAAAGATTTCAAGCCTTTATTCCCAAGACCCTAACTAGATATGCCAAGGAATCGGCGTGTCTGTTTTCACCTCGAGGAAGATAATCGAGTGTTACTTGCGCGAACTTGCTCATTTTATCTGGAATGAGGGCTGCATATTCGATCATCTTGCTATTCTTCTTGTATTGCTCAGAGTAATGGACAATGAGTAGTAAATCTGTGTAAACTAAGAGTTTTGGAACACTGAGCTCAAGTGCGAGGTCAAGCCCATAAATGAGAGCTTCGTATTCGGTGACATTGTTGGAGGCTTCAAAATCTAAGTTGATTGATTTCTCAATTATGACATTGGAAGGGGTAATTTGTACGATTCTAATTCCTGACCCTGCTGGTCCTGCTGAACCATCTGTGAGAAGTCCATTCCCTTTTTTTGCAATCCATTCAGCTCGCTCGTCAAATGCTTTGGGGAGGGGGGGGGGTGGATCTTTTGTAATTTCCTCTACAAGGTCAGGATCATACTCTTCCCAATCGAGATCTTCCACTAGAAAATCTGTGAGAAAATGGGCAATGGCCTGACCCTTTTTTGAATGGCGTTGTTCGAACTTGATATCATATTCTTCCAAACTAACTTACCATTGTTGCACTCTCCTTGATTTTTCTTTTTTGGATAGAACCTCCCTAAGAGGGTAGTTCGTTATGACTTTGACTGAATGAGCTTGAAAGTAGTGGTTGAGTTTTTGTAAAATAAAAACAAGAGTTAGAAGAAGTCTCTCAATTTTAGAATACCTTGTTTCTGCTGGAATGAGGGTTTTACTGATGAAGTAGATTGGTTTTTCGATTTTCTATTTAAGTCGAATGAGAACTGAGCTGATTGAAGTATCTGTAACTGCTAGGTAGATAATCAATTCCTCATTATCTTTTGGGGTGCTCATTATGGGAGACCTCCCCAAATAGGTTTTGAGATCCTAAAAAGCTACTTTGCATTCTGATGTCCATTAAGCCTCAGCATTCGGCTGAACTTTTTCTCGTTAGGTACAATCGTAGAGTAGTAAAAGTAACTAACGACAGTGGTCTATAGATTTTTAAACGAATCCGTTAATAACGATAATCTTGTCGGCAATTTTTTGTACGTCTTTCATCATTTTTAGAGATGGCATGTTAAGGAGAAACCGAATTTGATATGGATTGGCCTCAATCCCTTTCTTGCTGATAAGATAGCTGAGAAATCGACTAGAATATACTATGAATTTACACTTATCAGGATTGAGATGCATCCTATAAGATCGAAAAATATTGAATATTATGTTGAGATCTGTAATAATATTGGTAGATTGTATGCTCTTGCACAAGAGATCATTAATGTAGACTTTCACGACTTTCCCAAAATGTGCTTTAAACATATTAGTCATCAACCGTTGATAAGTCGCGCCTACTTTTTTGAGTCCAAAGGGCATGAGTTTGTAGCAGTAAAGTCCTCTTTTAGTGATGAAAGTGGTTTTTTCTTAATCTTCTTCCAAGAGTGGAATATGATTGTATCCAAAAGAAGCGCCCATCATAGATAGGAGTTCGTGACCTGTTATGGAATCAAGAATTTGATGAATGTTGGGAAGATGGAAACTATCCTTTGGAGTATGTTTGTTTAGATCGGTAAAATTTACACAAACTCAGACTTTTCCATTCTTCTTTGGGACAGCGACGATGTTGGATTTCCAATTTTGATATTTAGCTTCTCGAATAAATCCCACTTTGATCAATTTTTCAATCTCCATGTTAACTTCATCTCAAAGTCGAGGTGATAGTCATCACTATTTTTGTTTAATCGCTGTGGCGTTGATGTGGATGTTCAATTTGTGACATGCCTTGGCCAGATCGACCCTAGGCATCACTTCGATAGAACTAAATGAGAGCATTTTTATTGCGTTGAACCAGCTTAGTACCTATGAAAGTACGTCTGCTAGGGCCATCAATGTTGATGTATTCTGTGGGCTCCTCTGTAGATGGCTGATCAAGATGATCAACATTCTGTAATTGCTATGCAGCGTATCTATCAGAGATATCTATAATTGCTGAGACAGTATTTTCAAAAGATCGAGAAAGCTTTTGACTACCCTTGATTTCATAGATACCATCATTGTGTTTGAAGCAGAGTGTTTGATGATAGGTGGAAGTGATTGCTTCCATGTTGTGAATCTAGCATTGACCCATAATCCTGAGGTAACGAGATTGGTGTTGACTACGTTGAAGATGACATCGATGGTGGCTGGTCCTGCGGTAATAGGTAAAATGATCTTGCCTACTCGTTCTTCTTTAGAACCATTAAATCTACTGATATCGGTGTCGCTTGGAATATCTTGATCGACCAATCCCATTTGGTCGATAGTATTCTAAAAGAGAATCTCAATACTGCTTCCAGTATAAATCATCATTGTGTGCATGACAAAATTTTTATCCTGAGCATTATGGCTAAAGCTTCATGATGTAGAAACTTGACATGACTAATATCGCAATCTTCAAATGAGATCCCATGCTGGCGATTGCTCGACTCAGGCAGAAGTTGGCTTCTTTGTCTTGAGGTGTGAGATCGTAGTATTCTGACAGTCTCATGCACTTAAATATGCTAGAGTTGGGCGATCTGATGGATTTCAATCATGTTGCTGTGGTGCATATGGTAAAGATGCTTCTCCTCAGCTTGATCTTCGACCTGGACGACTTCAAGCTACTTCTTGTAGCTGCCATCCTTGTATGATTCCAGGTCAATAATATATTTGAACATCCGTCCCTCCTTGAAAATATATTCTAACAACCTCTGTAAATCATAACAATTGTCAGTAGAATGATGGTTTACCTTATAATGTATGCAATACGGGCAGTTCTCGATTGTTCCAATGATTGAGAAAGATGGTAGAGCTTATCCTTGGAGAATATTGGAAAAATTATGGAGATTCGAACATTCATCCTTGGGAGGATCGGTTTGGGTTGTGAGCAACCTTTTCGAGGGTTGCCAGTGTTTCCCTTGGAGCGCTTTTGATCACCCTGGTCTTTTTTTGGTTCAGTGCTTCGATCTGCAGATGGACCTTTCGTGGTAAGGACCGATTTAATAGATTTATGCCTTTCGGATATCATCCTTTCCAGGTCGACGTAACTATTGACCTTTGTGACCATATCCTCTAAGGTTGCAGGTTATTGAGGAAGATGTATTCTTTGTCCTTGCAGTCAAGTTGGAACGCATTGGTAAAAGTAGTAATAACTATTTTCTAATCGAGATTGTCTACTTTACGTGTGAGTTCCAATAATTTCTTTGCAAAGGCCTTGAGCTTCTCTCTTCTCTATTACGAGCATATGTCCTGATAAATTGTTTCTGCACCTGGCCGAATGTGTGTATGGAGTCTTCAGGTAAAGAGTAGAACCACCTGAGCGGTTTTTTCTGCAGACTTGTTACAAATAAATGGCAGAGGATGTGGTTGAGATTGGAATACAACCCCAATGAATCACGGTATTGTTAAATGTGCTCCTTTAGATCGGGGCCTTTGTATTTGCGAATTTTTGGAGTATGGAAATCTTTCGGTATTTCCATATCAAATAGTTCTTTGGCAATTGGACTTCCTTGTAACTTGGTAAGGTCATCTGTAGTGCCTAGAACTTGTGCTTCGATCAACTTCTTAATACGTTAATCCATATGCTCTTGTGTGACATTTTGACGTGTCAATTGAGTGGCTTGACGAGGAGATGGAGGATGGTATGTACCAGTTCCCTTACTCAAACGATCACGTACTGGAATTTGAGGTTGAGGTCGCTGTTCCTCCTCCTGACGTATAGAAAATTGGTGACCTCGGTAGATCTTAGACTGAACTTCACTACCCAAATAAATAGAAGGCTGAGTTTCGTACTGAATATTTATAGAAATAGCTTTTCTGGTGGCTCCTCGAGGTCCCAACCTTTTCTGTGTAGAAACTTGGGAGGTTTCTGGCAATTGATTACGATCTCTTGATGGAGGAGCCTACTGAATATTTTGCAGAGCTTGTAGGGGCCTAACTTCGTAAGGAGGGGAAGTTGGCTCTTACACCACGAGATTTATCTTTTATCAAAGGGGTTAAGCATATAATCAATAATACAAATAACCTACTGACAATATACTTGCGTAGAGGCCTAAAATGGGACACTCCACGACCTCTGATGAGGATTTTTAAGAGATTTGATATTATTGTTGAGTAGTCAAAGGTTTGAGTACTGGGTAATTTATAGAGTGATCGAAGGTAAACTGTAAGGGTTCTGGGGAGAGATTTTGTAACCCCTCCTTAGTTCCCCCTCTATCCTATTTATAGAACATAGGAAGAACTGAGTCATCAAGGAAAGTCAAATTATAGGAGTATCTTCCGGGTATCAGGCGGGTATCCCGGAGCTGGTGTTGACGCCATAAATATCGGGTCTGGCACTGTACTCTGACACTGTAGCCATTGTTGGTTCTGTCACTGTAGTCGCCAGGACCAATAATGACGCCGTTCTTGTCTGGTGAGCTAGGTTATCTGACATGTCTACCTTTGACCATGTACGATGCTGATGTGGGGTTTGTGTGCTGACGGATTTGCCTTCGTCTTCGAGGCTTGTTCATAGTCAAAGTTTTTGTAGTCTTGGAAGGCTTATTTACGGATTGATTGGGCTTTGAGGTATTCATGTAGGCTTCGATGTAGCCTTCAAGTATTCGACTGGAGCTAGGAGGCTGCGAGTAGGCTACTACATTTGCCCCCTCTTAGCAAGGGTCTTAAAAATAGGTGTAGAGACGTTTGCTGAGAAAACTATTGGTTGATAGAAGTTGAACGGCTGACTAAGGTATATTGGGCTTCCGAGGAAGGTAATAATGGAGGGTAATTATGAAGTTATGGTGATTACGGAG
Organism: Kingdonia uniflora; assembly: GCA_014058105.1. Classification (NCBI taxonomy): domain Eukaryota; kingdom Viridiplantae; phylum Streptophyta; class Magnoliopsida; order Ranunculales; family Circaeasteraceae; genus Kingdonia; species Kingdonia uniflora. The sequence continues at coordinate 294,583 of JACGCM010001235.1, forward strand.
TAATAAATAATGTTAATGAGGATATAAATATGGTTGGTGAGGGGGTAATATTGTATACTATTCATCTTCACTCTCTTCCTCTGCATTTTGTGAAAACAATCATGAATATTACTCCCAACATACGTTATCGGAGAAGGATGGGATTTGCCAGTGACCGTCGAATAGGATGGAAAATGGCTGAACTGAAGCTAAAGTTCTTTGGTGACAAGGAGCTCGACTGGAACATGCCGGACGTGGTGTAGGTAGAACCTGGGGAGCCGATTAATGGGAAATCCTATTCGTACTTGTGATGGATGATGCAGCGGTGGTTTACAACCGCTGAAGAATGCTATCTCTTCCTGTCAGCTTTTGCCGAACATCTTGTGCAGGAAGACGATCAGTTATTAGAGGATGAGCAGGGATCGGCGGGAAGAGCTGGTCTGTATGAAAATAGGGTAAGTTCTTCGTAAGGTGGTGGTGGTGATGGGTTTTGTTATTATTTTTTGTATGACTGTATTTGAAGGTTTCTGTTATTGTTTTTGTTGATGTCTGTAGATTTTACTCTTCTTCCCTACTGTCCTTTTTTTTTTGTAATCGACATAATGGAATGAGAACAACACTTCACTAATTTTTTTTGTTTTTGTATGTGGTAAATATGGCAGATGAATAGATTGTAGGAACGGGATCAAACATTCAACTACGAAGGGTAAATAGTAGAAACAGCTATCTTCGAGGGGAAAAGTGCTTCAAATTGTCATGTAGGTATCGAAGACATTGGTTAATATTTGACCTGGAATGAATAATTGACTCTGAATTCTCAAAGTTTGATGTATGTATTGAAAGAGATGTAGGAGAAGGTATAGAGGGGTCGAGGGTTTGAGACTAGGGAGGTGTCGACTATATAATCTTGGAAATAGGTGTTGAGTGCACATGCTGATAAAGCGGTTGAGTCTGGGAATTTGAAAAGGTTTGACTGTTAAGATTTCGAGGGAAAATTTTGAGACTCTGATAAATACAGGTTCTGATTAAGGAGGATTTAAATGCATCTGCCTTCAGGTATAAGTAGGGCATTTTGAGAGAATTTCAAACATTTGCACTCTGTGTGTGTAAACATGTCTTCATCTTTTCCCCACAACAACGAAGATACTCCTGACACCAATGACCAGAAACAAGAGGCGGCAAGGGACCTTCATATTCGGGAGAAGACACTCGAGTTGAAGTAGAGATTTTTTGGTGATCGTGGCCTTGATTGGGTTATGCCGAATTTGATTGAACTGAAGCCAGGGGAACCCATTAGTGGGATACCCTATGAGTACTGGTGAAGGGTGGTACAAATGAGGAGCCCACGCCCCAGCGACCGGTTCACCTTCCTGGAGTCTTTAGCTGAGGTGGTGGTGGACAAGGAAGATGCTGAGGTTGGGTTCTCAAAGAAGCGTCCCGTCTGTAAATAGGGACTTCTTTAATGTGGTGAATGTACTGGAGTAGGATGGTTGGCAGGAATGTTTGTGGTTTTTTTTTTGTTGATGTTGAATGTTTTCTTCTGTGTTTCGGTGTAAGGGTGTCTACCCAAATGAAATTGAAAATCTATAAGATGACTGTCGAAGTGAAATACTGAAATGTCTGTGTGTAAGTAAGACCATCATAATACTCGAAGGTAATTTAGGCCCGAAAACATTTTAAAATTGAATATTAGGCTATCTGTGGACGAATGTTCGTGACATGATGTAGACGATTATTCACAGACGGGAAGAAGGGGCTTCGAAGGTAGGTGAGCTTTGACTGTAAGAACTGACAGTCTAAACAACTGGCATGTTAGAAACTGTACTAAGCATAGGGCAGAGTGCCATACAGGTATCATGATGTCTCCTTGGATTATGGAAAAGGTTGATTTGATGTAAGGATTTGATTTGACAGCTTCGAGTGGGGATCAGAAGGTTTGAATTGGTTTAAGAAATTGTATGAATGTGAGCGTGTGACACACACGTGAGGGTAATGGAGGGTAAAGTAGACAAAACACATCTCAGCCGAAAAGTAGGGGTAGTAGTAATGATAGCGGTTTTGGAAATCGAGGCGGTTTTTTATTATTTTGAGGAGGTATATATAATGGTAAGAGCAAGGTTACTGTTCCCGTTTACTCACTTATAGAAAAAACCAGAGAGTTAGAGGAGGAAAGATACGCAATTGTTCCATAGAGCTTGTTTGTTGTTGTGGGATCATCTAATTTGCTGAGAGGAAAGACAAATACTCTACTCAAACAGGTATGTCATCTTATTTCAGTCTTGCTGCTTCGTCTTCGGTTTCTGTTTGTGCAGTACATATTAGGGTAGAGGCTGGTAGGATTTTATAGTTGTGATGATATAACCGAGGATGGGGGGAAACCATGTATCTGTGGGTCTAGCCTTTTGGGGTTCTGAGGGTATTGACAGTATAACAGGGATTGTAGTCAAACATTTGGCTATAATTGTATGGATTGGAGAGAGTAGGTAGAAATAGGTTATTGATACGTAATAGTCGAATATATCAATCTAATTGCGTACCTCTTCTTCTGTAGAATAAGATGCGTACCCGTCGATCTTTGAGACTGAGGCTAGTAGATGAGGAGATCGAAGAAAATGAGTCTAGTGTATCTGGTCGTTCCCCGATGGGTGAGAGCAGCGATGTAGAAGAGTTAGACATTGCAAAAGATGCCCCATTAGCAATGGTGGCTCCGGAAATTAGGGTTTTAAGTAGGAAATGTCGTAAGATACTGGTGATCGATGAGAGTAACGGGGAAGAGATGGAGGGAGGAGAGAGAGAGGGACACGAAGGTAGTGTTGAGTCTTCGGGTGATAAAAGGGGAGAGGGGGAGCAAAGTGATCATAGTGAGGAATAGACTGATTCAGAGCAGGCCACGGGTGCTGTCTCGGTTAGTAAGAAGCTGAGACTAGATCGATTTGTGGTTAATTGGAGCTATCGAAGGTAGGGGTGATATTATATGCTGCAGGGTCAGGGTTCACCTTCCAATCAAAACTTTAAGAGGGTATTATGGCATATTAAGGCCAAATTCAGCTAGGGATGCAACTACCCCTCCGAAGGCTAGTGAAGGAGGTTGTAAAATTTTGGGAAGTTCCTCGTGCCAGATGAATGAGAATATTTACGAAATGATGAATATAGTTGAGGGTATGAATGTAAAACTGAGAGGTGAGGGGAGGAGCTTGATCGAGTGGTATGATATTGTATCGTTCTACTACAGGAAAACAAACCAGAAGGCGGGCACCTATCACATCTAGTGCCACGCAGATAAGCCTTGGTTGTTTGATCTATGCTCAACGGGTCGAGGGTGGGATAAAGACCTGGTTGTAGTATGGGGTAACTATGAGAATGTCGAAGGGGAGGATCCTTATAAGTTATAGCATAAGGTCTATAATCTAAGTAAGTTATCTGTCAATTTTTTTTATGTATTGATCGAATAGACTGATAAACATGTTTTTGTTTGTTATGCAGGTTCTAATATCCAGATTTGGTCAAATCTGAGGGATTATATTGACGGGTTGATCAATTCGAATGAGGAGTGAGTGAACTCTATTTTCAGGAAACTGGGTATTAAGAGGAAGAGGCAGAAGAGGACAGATTCCTTACTTCGAAACATACCCGTTACGCTGAAGCCATCAAAAAAGAAAGGTGTCGAAGGAATGGAGAAAGTGAAATTGTCAAGGAAGGTAAGTTATGTTCTGTAGGGGCAGCAGGTGCCAAAGCAAGAAAGACCAGTGCACGAAGTTGCCCGCGAGGCCTCAAGGCATGCGTCGAAGAAGATGTCGACGCAGGCTGATAAAGGGAAGGGGAAAATCTTTCCCAAATCTTTGAGGGCACAACAGCCGAAGGTAACTCAGCGGAAGAGGAGCAGGGCACTAGGGGAGGATGATACAGAGGATGTGGACGAAAAGCTGACAGAGGCCGAACTAGAGGAGCAAGGTCGGGCCACTGCTGCTTCGATGGCGACACTCTGCGCCAATGATCTAGAGGAGGTTGGGAGGCGGATGAAAAAGGGTATGTATCAAGTAACTGTTTTTGTTGTTAGATTTTTTTGAAATTCTGAAATTCTGAAATTTTTCTCAAGTACACCAAGCTTCGGGGGATACTGATGGCTTGAATAATCTAGCAGACAGACGTTTAGGCATAGGCTTTCATCATGGGTCAAAAAGTAACAAACTGGCAATTAAAATAGGCACTTGAAAATTTGGAGCTCGCCCGAGGGACTGAGGCGTTGCTGGTTTCTGAGATTAATATTTTAAAGCGAGAGCAATAGACTGTCAAGGGTGAATGTAAGAGGAGACTCAAAGCTCATTGCTTCAATCATATGCAAGTACTGGAGGTGAAGCTGGCTGAGAAGGATAAGGCCATAAAAGAACAGAGGGAGACCTTCCAAGGGCAGTTTGATGATAAATGTGAGACTAATGTCCTGCTGAAGGAGTTCATCAAAGATTTGGGGAATGATCCTAAAACTTTAAAACGCTTACCCAGAGCCAATGATCTTGTTGCTGACAATGCTGTTCAGACAGAAGGGGTTGAAGTAGATATTGTTGGTGTAAGTATGAGAGTAGCTGCTGCTGGGATTGGTTCTGAGGAAGTCACGGATGTTACTGTGTCGAACCCTTCAACTGAGGGCACTAGAGTTGTTGGCAAGGAGGAACATGTAGGAGGAGATGGTGTAGCCACTTCGATATGAGGTATTGTATTGGGCGTACCAAACTATTTTTTTGATCATTCTGTTGTGTTGTAATGTTTGAACAGTGTTGAGCTTGCTTTGCACTTGAGCTGTGAACTTGTGATTGATTTGACTTGCTGATGGATGCTGAACTTGAATTTGTCTTCTGATTTGTATTGAACCTGATTTTCTGATATATGTTATACTGAGATTTGTTGTGTGTAGTAGAATTGTTGATGTTCTTGCATACTTGTATCTGCATATATTGTAAATGTAGCATGATTGTAGAATTATTGAACCAAGAAATTTACTGGACTTCGAAGGCCAGAGCCTGATCGAAGTAGAACATGGTCGCCCCTAATACATTATCCAAGGTCTGATCTCTTTGATCCTTCATACCCCTCAAGTTTGCCCGAACTTTGAAGACTTGAAAATTTTTAAGGTTGCCCCCCAAGTATCTGTCAGGTCGAAGGGTTGACATAATACTTTGGGTAAACCAAGAAATTTACTGGACTTTGAAGGCCTGAGCCTGGTCGAAGTAGAATGTGGTCACCTCCAATATATTCTCATGGGTTCGGTCTGTCGACCATTCGTTCCCCTCTAGTTTACTTAAAGTTGGAAACTTGAAAATTTTCATGGTCACCCCCAAGTGTCAGTCGGGTGGAAGGGTTGACATGACATTTAGGTTAGACCAAGGAATTCACTGGACTTTGAAGGCCTGAGCCTGATCGCAGTAGAACATGGTCACCCCCAATATATTCTCATGGGTCCAGTCTGTTGACCATTCGTGCCCCTCGAGTTTGCTCAAAATTGGAGACTTGAAATTTTTTGAGGTCACCCCAAGTATCAGTCAGGTCGATAGGTTAATATGAAACTTAGGTTAGACCAAGGAATTTACTGGACTTTGAAGGACTGAGCCTTATCGAAGTTGAACGTGGTCGCCCCCAATGCATTCTCGAAGGTCCGGTCTGTCGACCATTCGTAACTCTCGAGTTTGCTCAAAATTGGAGGCTTGAAATTTTTTTGAGGGCGTCCCCAAGTATCAGTCGGGTCAAAGGGTTGACATGACACTTAGGTTAGACCAAGGAATTCACAGGAAAATAGGAGACGAAGTTCAGAGGAAAATATGTTCATTGATTATACTATTTTTACATCAGTGGAACAAGGTGAAAGCCGTGGCCTATTGTATGATACTAACTGCATTGTATTCCATGGATGTGGTAGAGGCTCTTCGTCTTTTGTCATCAGGTAATATGAACCCTTGTCAGTTTTATCGTAAACGACATAAGGTCCTTCCAAGGATTCGGCTAGCTTGCCGGCATTTCGTGGCTTCAAAGACTGTGTGATACGTTGAAGTACAAGATCTCCAATGTTGAAACTTCATGGTCAAACTTTCTAGTTATATGACTTCTGGAGGGATAGATGGTAACAGCCAAGGTTGTCGATGGCTCGGTCTCTGGTTTCGTCGATCCATAGCATATTGCACCCGAGTTCGAACTCATTATCTTCGTCTGGAAGGTTGGGATCTCGTGTGGGTACTTTGAATTAAGTAGGGAGCACTGTCTCAGTACCATAAGCTGGGAGAAAAGGGGTGCAACTGGTCGCTTTTCTTGGTACTGTTCGGTAATCCCAGGGGATATGCTGTAATTCCTAAACCCATCATCCTTTCTTTGCATCGACACGCTTCTTGAGACCGCCGACAATTTTTTTAATTGATTGCCTCGACCTGACCATTTCATTGGGGGTAGTAAGGTGTTGAGGGGGAGAAGATGATGTTGTACTTCTTGAGGAAATTTTTGACTTTGTTCCTGACGAATTGCGGACCGTTGTCACATCGAATCATATGAGGGAAGCCGAAGCATACAATAATATTCTCCCATAGGAATCTGATGACTTCTTCTCTGGTTCAACACAAAGGTACGGCTTTGACCCATTTGGTTAAATAATCTACTGCAACAAGGATGTTTTCTCGACTACCCAAAGCTTTGGGAAAAGGACCCATAAGATCGACGACCCGTCATTTGAATGGCCAAGAGACTTGGCTAAAGTGGTGGTCTTGTGAAGGGCTATGGATGTCGTGGGCATGGTGCTGACATTTGTCACACTGTTTGGCATACTCTTCGGCGTGCTTTTTCATATTGGGCTAAAATAAACCTTGGGAGATGGCTCGAAGAGCCATAGATCGACCAGCGGTATGAGCACCGCAGGTACCTTCATGGAGTTCGGCGAGAGTTGAAGAGGCTTCATTTTGAGAAATACATCGAAGGAGGATGCCATTTAGGGATTTGCGATGTAACTCGTATTTGAGAGTCATGTATCTACATCAGTTTTCTAATAAAGACCGTTTAACTTTGGGATCGTCTGGGAGTATAGCATTGTTGAAGTAATCGAAGAATGGTGTTTGCCAGTCGTCTGGACAAGACTCTCGCCCCCGATATTGATGGCATTGACTTCCATTTGGTCGATACTTGGGCGTTTGAGTACTTCGATATAAATAGTTTAGGATTTAGACTGGCCTAACATAGTTGCTATGTAGGCGAGGGTATCAACGTATCTATTTTTGCCTCATGAATAGTAAGTAATAGAAGATTTTTATGGGAAACGGTCCATGTGCTAGCAGACGAGAACAACATATTCAGCCATGCGACTGTTGGCTTGGTTTTTACTGGAATATTATCTCTGGATGAGTTGGAAATCTGTGAAAACTACAAGTTTAGGGACACCGAGGTCGAGTGCGAGGTCGAGGCCATGGATAAAGGCTTTACACTCATCCTCGTTGTTGGAGCATTCAAAGTTTAACTTAACTGCCTTTTAAATTCGATCATTAGTGGGTGTGACCAAGACGATACCGACCCCCGAGCCGTTTGGTCCAGTGGATCAGTCTGTAAAGAGACGCCAGGCTGTGTTGGGGTTCCATGGGTCTGTGGGTTTAGGCTGGTCTTCTGATAGTTCGTCTTCATGTTCATCCCAGTTGACATCTTTAACTAGGAAGTCAGCAAGGAAATCAATGACTTCTTGGTCTTTTTGGGATACTTGCTTCTTAAATGTGATATCGTGTTCCCCCCGATAAACAGACCACTATTGTACTCGTCTGGATTTTTCTTTCTTGCTAAGAACTTCTCGAAGGGGATAACTTGTTATAACACGAATGGGATGAACTTGAAAATATGGTTTGAGTTTCAGGAAGTGTAGACGAGGAAGGCTTTTTCACAGTCGGGTGTCCAATTGATCTCAGGTTATTTTTCTTTTTAGCCATGTGGACGCCTTGGTCATGTAAGAGAGAGAAGAGCCAAGCACAACGGTCTGAGGATTTGAAAATGAAGCGATTGAGGGCTGCTATTTTATCAGTCACTTTTTGGACATCTTTTTTGGTTCAGGGCAAAGGCATGTCGATGAGGACTCGGATATGGGTAGGGTCGATCTCGATACCTCATTTGATGATGAGGTGGCCTGGAAGTTTGCCAGACAAAATATCAAGCTGGCATTTGTCTGAGTTAAGTTTCAGGTTGATTGTTCGAAGTATCGAAAAGGCTTCGGTTAGGTCCTGGATGTAGGTCTATTTTTAGAGGCTCTTGTATAACATGTTGTCAATGTAAACTTCGACTGACTTGCCAATCAAGGCTTTAAACATAGTTCTAACCAGGCATTGGTAGGTGGCACCTGCATTTTTGTGGCTGAAGGGCATGACGTTAAAATAGTAAAGGCATTATTCAGTGATAATTTTTTTTAAGTTGATCCCCGGGGAGGAGGGGTAGCTGATTGTAACCCAAAGTCGCGTCCATCATCGATAGGCGCTCATATCTAGCAGTGGCATCGAGAAGTACTGAAATGATCGGGAGGGGAAAGCTGTCCTTCGGTGTGTGTTTGTTGAGGTCTGTGAAGTCGACGAAGATTCTGATCTTGTCGTTCTTTTTATGCATTTTAACAATGTCGGATATCTAATCAGCATACTTGACTTCTCTGATGAAACCCATGGCTATAAGTGTGTCCATCTCAAGGTTTACAACCTCTCAAAGTTTTGGTGCCAGGGTACGCTTCTTCTATTTTACTGCTGTGGAGTGAGGGATGAGGTCGAGGCAATGATAGGCTAAACTGGGATCAACACCGGACATCTCCTGAAATGTCCATGAGAAGACATCTTTTTTTGTTCGAAGGAAGTCTGTAAGTTCGAGGCGCTCGGCCTCATCTAGAAAGGTTCCGATAAATGTACCTCGGCCAGGATCGTCTAGTTCAATATAGACAGTGGGTTTAATGGGTGATATGGCAGGTGTCAATGGTATAGGGATAGAGGGAGGCAGTGATTGCTATGGTAGTTTGACGAGTTTTTGGGTCTAATCGATCTCCAGATGCTCACATGAACGGGAGAGACGTTGAGAACCTTTTAAGTTCCAGATTCTGGCAGGGGGTATTGAAACGAAGGGTCTGACGATAAGTCAAAGATATTACATGCATGGCATAGAGCTAGTTGCACCCAAGGATTTCATGGTACTCAGATTTCTTATCGATGACAAGAAAACTGGTTTGCAGTGTAATTGGGCCAATAGTAAAAGGAAGGCTGATGTGCCCGATGATAACTTCGGTAACCCCATTAAAAAAATTTAGTTCCACATTGGCAGCAGTGATGAGGTCTGTTTTGTTCATTGCTTGGACGGTTTGGATGAAAAGTATATTGGCTACACTTCCTATATCGATTAGCATGGTGTGGAGGATGAGGTGTTCGACTTTAATCATTATGACTAAAGGGGTTGGAATGGGGAAAATGAACATGCGATGTATTACAGTCGATAAATGAGTTACCCTCGGGTCGAGGGTATTGGCTTGACTCTGGCAGGAGGGCGGGTAGCTTCTCCTGGTAAGTGAGTTTGTAGCATTCTTTGACATGCTTGCGTTTGTTCTTGGAATGGCCACTGTCGATATTATTCACTTAGATTTAATGAACTTGGCAGATGTGTACTTCAGCTGGGCCGGCAGTAGGAGCAGGTTAAGGTTTGAGGTAAGACCCGTCGAAGTATCTAGGTAGGTCGGCAACGTACTGATGTAGACGACTCGCCTTGAGAATTATCTCGAGAGAATGCTGTAAGGCAAGGCATTTGTTGGTGTGATGACAGTTACACTTATGGTTGGCACAATAGGGTTCGCCTGGTTTGATCTCGATGGGGAAATGGGTACGCCATATGGGGTATGCCTGGATCTATGGTAGAAGAGTGCTGATAGGGGCAGTAAGTTTGGGGAGGACCAGCTTTGGTCATTTTTTGTAAGCTTCGGCAATGTTATCAGTGTAAGGATGTTTGCGGCTCTCAGTCTTCTGTGAGACATGAGCGATCAGGGGTCTAGGAGTAGAAGGTGGGTCTTTACGAGGTTTAATTGGATTGGTGGTCGAAGGCTGCCTTGCTTATTTGATTTGCGGAGGCGCTCAAGGTTGATATACCTATTAACTTTTGAGAGCATCTCCTCGAAGGTTCGTGGTTTGTGGAGGGCCAGGTACTCTTTGACACGGTTATTATCTAGTAAAGCGTTCAAATATGCGAGTACGACATTCCTACAATCAAGGTTTTTGATTTTGCGTGACTCGTCGAGGAACCTCTTGGTGAAGGCCTCAAGGGTTTCACTGGGGGATTTTATGAAATTGAATAGGGTATCAACTCAGACTTTACGGTCTTTGTTGAAGGCAAATTAGGCGATGAAGAGGCTGGATAGTTGCTCGAAGCTTTGAATCGAGCCATTGGGAAGGTTATGATACCAATGAAGAGGGCTATCTGTGAGGATGGTGGGGAAAAGTCAGTACATCAGGTGGTCAGATGTGGAGTAAAGGCTTAGAGCATTTTAGAATTTAGGAATGTAGGATTGAGGACCGGTGTTGCGATATTTACTAATTTTGGGGGCTCATAAATTTGGAGGCACCTCGATAGCGAGGAGTTTGGGGGAGAAGGGGTTGTTTAACCGACTCCACGAGTTTGGTGTTGGGTTCGCACTGATGCGAATGGTGGGGTAGATTTTGTTGTCGAGGTCCAGCTGTGCACGATAGGAAGGATAAGGGAGGGATCGATGGGTTTGGGGGTGATGAGGCTGAGTGCTTGGCGTGTGTTTGGCGCTGTGCTCCCTGAGGCATTCTCAAACAGGGCGAAGTTTGAGGTGTCCGTTGGAGCAAAGGGTAGAATCAGAGGAGTCCTTTGTGGGATGGATGCCAAGATGGATAGAGCCAGTGGGGGGGGGGACAGTAGAGGGAGCATCCTCGACACCGAGATGGACCGGGGGTACTTCCAGATGTGGTTGGGCCCTAGTCGAGCGCGGGCAGATACGCGCGACAGGGCGGGTGCTCGAGATGGCAGAGGGGCATCTAGAGGCTGTAGTCATTGCAACTCCCGAACTATGTTGCACAGTTCGTCGATGGCGCAGTATTGTCTGTTGGCATCATCCAAACGGCGTTGCATTTTAGCTTCAAACTCTTGCCAGTGTTCTTCTCATTCCTCTTGCAATTGTACTCGGTGTCATTCCTCAGCCTGAGTAAATTGTTGAGTAAGAAGGGCTAATTGGGCAGTGATTCCGTCGGCGGAGTTTCCGGCATGGGTGGAAGTGGTTTGTAGGAATTGGAAAGGGAAAGTACAAGGCAGGGAGAGACTGGTAGGGTGGGAAAGTACAAACGACGCTAAATATAGGGGACTAACTTTGTAAGGAGGGGAAGTTGGCTCTTACACCACGAGATTTATCTTCTATCAAAGGGGTCAAGAATATAATCAATAATACAAATAACCTATTGACAATATACTTGTGTGGAGGCCTAGAATGTGACACTCCACGACCTCTGAGGAGGTTTTTTAAGAGATTTGATATTAATGTCAAGTAGTCGAAGGTTCGAGTACTGGGTAATTTGCAGAGTGATCGAAGGTAAACTGTAAGGGTTCTGGGGACAGATTTTGTAACACATCCTTGGTTCCTCCTCTCTCCTATTTATAAAATATAGGAAGGGCTGAGTTACCAAGGAAAGTCAAATTATAGGTGTATTCTCTAGGTATCAGGAGGGTATCCTGGAGTTGGTGCTGACATCGTAAATGTCGGGTCTGGCACTGTGCTCTGACACTGTAGCCATTGTTGGTTCTGTCACTGTAGTCGTCAGGACCAACAATGGCACCGTTCTTGTCTGGTGAGCTGCCTTATCTGAAATGTCTGCCTTCGATCATGTATGATGCTGATGTGGGGTTCATGTGCTGACAGATCTGCCTTCGTCTTGGAGGCATGTTCATAGTCAAAGTTTGTATAGTCTTGGAAGGCTTGTTTACGGATTAATTGGGCTTCGAGGTATTCATGTAGGCTTCGATGCAGCCTTCGAGTGTTCGACTGGAGCTAGGAGGCTGCGAGTAGGCTACTACAAAGCTTGCAAGGCAGTCTGCATTGTTGTTATCTGGTCTTCATGTCATTATGATGCTGTCAAATGAGTTTGTCGCTCATCGTCAAGCTCCTTCTCATAGAGCTCTCGGTCAAGAGTTAATTGACGTTTGAGCTCATTATGTTTTTCTATTTTGGCATTGAGATTTGCCCGTAGCTCTGTAAGTTGTTCTGGCTCAACTGAAAGATCGAGCTAAATTCTGGTTATTGGTCACCTGGAAGTGACCATGATTAAAATTTGTAGTAGAGCGAATATATGTCTTAGGATATTGTGGAAATGTAATCTTTCCTGCAGACGGCGCCAAATGTAATGGCCTAATTTTGTAAGCTCAAGATGGATTAGAATTAGTTCTTATACATATGTTCCTGTGACAAAAACTAATTTAAAAAAGAGATATGACACAAGTGATTTAGCGTAGAAGACCTCTGAATTGGTAAAAAACCATGACCTCGATTTGAAGATTTTTGTAATAGTAACTTTTATTGCTTGAGGTTGATATCTTATTACAAGTGATCTATCAACTTAGAAATACTTGAATCTTGTGAATACAAAGGTTTGGATTTTTTTAAGAATAAAGAAAAAGTAGTTTTCTTGGTGATTTTTCGTATATTTTTCTGGTCTCTATCACTTCTGGAACTTTTTCTTTATATAGGCCTTCTCCGCAGTTCTTCATCGTACTGAAGTACATTCTCTGAACAATATGGTTAGTGGTAGTTGATTGAGTAATTGTTGAGTTCGTGAGAGATATATGTCTTTGGCTTGTTTAGGCTTTTCTGTTTGAGCTCGACCCACAATGTTTATCTGTTTATAGAGTAGGTGGAAATGCTGACTATTGAAGTCGTATGTAGAATGCGTGAGTCTGACATAAAAGTAATTCAAACTAGAGATAGCTCGATATGGGTTTAGATCGAGGGGTAGGCCTTTACACCTTCAATCAACTATCATTTTCTACTTATTAGCTCTAACAGTGATAAGTGCCTGAAAATAAGAAAATGCTACTAATATTAAAAAATAATAAATTGGGATTAACAAAATGATACTTTTACGCATAATAATCTTCTGCATTTCTACGTCTATCAAAATATCTTGTGGCATAATAATGTTGTCAAAAATTTGTTTATATGGCACGGAGGCGTTCTGGGCAGGGGAAATAATTATGTCAAGGAAGGGCTTAAGACGAGACTGTTAGAAGTTGGGTCCAACCCAAGGTGGGAACCCAACTGGGTTGAGGTGTCCTACTGGACTCCTAACAGCCCCATAGGCCTTTAGTATTTATGGAGAGAGTTTAAGTAGGGATATGCAACCTCATATTGGGTTATCCTCTTTGTAATACGTACAAATAGATACAATTTTGGCTAATAATGTAATAGCCTAATTTCCTATCTTGAACTTAATCTTTACACTAAGGATAATCATAGCGTTTAGATGAATAATGAATGAATACTAGCATGAAGTTTAGCGTGGAAAACCTTTGAATAGGTTAAAAACCACGACCTCTCTTGAAGATTTCGAAAGAGATATGTTATTGATAGTTTCTAGCTATTATAAGGGTTGCTCTAAGTATTTTGTATATAGTATTTGAGTTAGGATTCATCCATCCCTCATCTTGAATTCTTTGGTCTTATTTATAGGTCTTATAATATGACCGTTTGATGACCATTATTATTCTTAATGATGGACGTTGCAATATATATATATTTGATAGTCTTTGAACTAATTGTGTAACGGTCCGATCTTGCTGTTTTGTAATGGCTTCATTGATGACGATGCGTTTGTTGACTTGAACTATTGATGTAGAGGTCGAAAATGATGAATATAAATCTATAGCTGCAATGTGTCATAAATTGTGCCACGTGTATAATGATGAGGTCAAGTGGCCATATGATGGTCGAAGATGAAGCTTGAGTTCGAAATACGGAATAAGCTACTACAGCTGTCCCCTCTCAGCCAATAGTATGAGAGCTAGTATGGTTGAGTAGTGTTGGTTGAGAAGATTCATTAATACTGTAATTAATACCTGGGAATCATTTCCAATGCATCTTTATGAATATCTGTTGTGGCTGTTGGGTTTCCTTGAACCAATGGTTTTGGTCAATATTGTTGCATGGGAATTCCTTCAGACGTTGGGAATTTAGTAAGTCATCTTGAATTTTGATTATAGTATAAATATTACTCTGACTTGTTTGTTGTAATTGTGATTAACCAAGTGTATCTTCTGAACGTTGCTTATGTATCTTTTTGTTTATAACTTTCTCTTTCTAATATATAACTTTTTGTCGGTTTTAATGGATGGTAACTACTAGACAACAATCTCGGGAGTCAAGGATTCAGGCAAATCTAGAAGAATTTTGGGTCCGATATTTTGGAAATTAATCCTTGAGCCTGCAAATGCCAATTCTAGTATTTCCTACTTTTCAAGGGATGACATACAAGAAGGTGGTGGAGGCAAAGGATGACCATTTCCAAAAGGTGCGCTTTCACTATCTATTGACATTGGAGGAGGAGCGCAGGAATGGGCTACAGCTGCTAGCGAAGGAAGTTGTTACAGCTAAAGATGAAGTGGTAGGCGTATGTCCGAGGGAGTCTCATCGGTACCTTGCTGGTGAGTGGGTCCTACCTATGAAATAGGACCTTGCTTCTTTCTCTGCTACCTGGGGTAGTGAGGGTTATGGTTGAAGAGACGGTGGTGGAGGGATTTTTTTCTTCCGCACAATCATTCTCTCTTGTCGTGAAGAAGATCCTTCTACTAAGGGTTGGATCAAGCACAAGTGTTGTAGCTTCCTCAGTGATTTTTAGTTCTTAGATTGTCTGGGCCATTCTTACAGGGGATCAAAGTTTAAAAGCATGCTTCAATTTATCATCTTCTTCAAGTTTTCTTAAGGAAGAGTTTCGGTGTTCGAACTGATGTAATGTAATCTGGAAAACCATCTGTAAAAAATGTCTGGAAGAATCGTGATTTGTAAAGTATTCTGTAAATTTTGAGATGTAAAAGATATTCAAGCTAATTAATAAAATATCTTTGTTTTGCCAATGTTATTCTGTGTTTCGAACTTCAACTTTATTTGTATTTTGTGCGAACTGACTTGTATGATATAGAAAAAATAATGATTCGAACTGCGGATGAATCAAAATGTAAAAAGGTTAAATAATGAAAAGGAAGTCTGGATATGTGTTGGTGTGATAAATATCAAGGTGTTATGGAGTATTGGTAAACAAATCGAATTGTAGTGAATTCAGAATGTATATTAGTAAAGGTAGTGGAAAGTAAGGTTAAAAAGAAGGGAGTCCAAAAATGTAATGAGGCCGTTTGGTGAATCAAGCAAATAAATGGTTAGGGTAATTGGACGTTTTAAGAAGATTGGTATGTTCACGAGCTGTAGCTACTGCTGGAGGTAAATAATATCTGGCTATAGGTTCTATTATTGGAGCTACTGCTGGAGGTACTTGACTGCTTGTTGTGAACTCCATCTTTGCGGATGTGTTATCTTGTGCAAATAAGATCTGAGGAGATATTTCATAAAATGGAAAATATTAGTTGTCACAATATTATCGGGATTCTACTGCTATTCTTGTTTCCAAAAAAAATTTATTGTAAAATATATCCTTCCTTAAAATCCGTTGGGGAGGCGAATTGGATTTCCATAGATCTTCATACTGGCTATATAAAGTAGTGATCATTGTCTGCTAGGCCTTGTATCTTCTGCAGGGAAGGTGAAATGTCCCAGATTTTTTTTTCTTCTTTATTTAAATAAATTATGCATCCATATTTTTTCTTGACATCATGCATTGTGTTCATCATTTTATATCAGGACTCTTAGTATCGTATATAGGCTTACTGTAAATGTGAACACTAGAGTACCGCTTTACCTGTATTGGGTAGGCTTCGTTGTAGCTATCATAGTACCATTCCATTGGATAACCACACAAATCTGTTTTAGAGATTTGATCTGCAGTTATTATTCCAGAGGAGGAAACGTGATCCAGAGGAGAGAGAAAGGGGTGCTTCCTACCACCTCCTCATCTCAGTTAAGCTCCTTGCTTAATCTATTTACTTTACCTAACCATCTTTATTTTCCTCCTCTAGTAAAACCCCTCTTTCCTTGAATGTAATCCTAAGGTACCTTCTTAGGAGATTCACTTATACTAATTGTTCTAATGCTTCCATCTCCACCGATCATTCACCTATCTTTTTTTGAACCGACGCTTTGAAGATCTAGAGTTGGGCTTTGTGAAGATGGATTGGGTTCTTGTTACTGTGTGTGGTGCTTTCTTGTTGAAGACATGTGATTTGTTTGCTTAATTTTGACTTGGAGTTGGGGAGAGTCTTTGGGAGATTGGAGGTTAGGCTGATTTTGATTCGAATTGGAGAGGGAGGGAGAAGAGGCAACTATTACGGCTCAGTTGCTGCTGCCTTTGTGGCTGTTCTGTTTCATTCGTTGCTACCTTTGTCACTGCTATTTTAAAGTGTAGAGAGAGGCTATTTTAACCATATTCAATCACCGATTTAGTCGTCATCCATTCCAATTGCAGCTGCCTTTTTTATGTAAGTAAATTCCCTGTTGCTGTTCCAAATTTATAATCTGATTTTTAGTTAAGTAAAACCCTCTTGCTTGTTTGGTATTTGATTTGAGAAGATTTGAAGAGTAATTATTACTATAAGTCATTGGTGTTTGATTCCTGAAGAGTTGTTTATTGTTGGGTTTAGAGAGATGATTATAGAGATCGTTGTTGGGTTCAGAAGGTCTGAAATCTGTTTTCATCCTTGATAAACTGCTTTTATTAAAACCTTACGTGTTGTTTTAGACCTTAATTTTATCTCATTTTCCCATTCCATTAAGAGTAATCAATGCTTACTCTTTTCCTCATACTTGTGTTACACATTTGTTGACGTTTTGGAGCTGATTTTAGTCTTGATCGGATGGTGATATGTGTGGTTTATGAAAACTATTTTCTGTTAGTAAGTCTGATTTTGGACTCCTGTGGTCATACATTGGGGCGGATTTTGGCTCTTCTAGGAATAGGTATAACAAGTTCTTGGTCGGATGTATTATTGGGTGGTTAGTTTATGATTTGGTTTAGTTATTCTTTTAAGTTAGGTTTATTCTAAATCGTTTATACTAGGGTTATAGCGGTGAAGTGTTACTTGGCTAGTGGATTGATTCGGATCAATTAGTCTGTGATATACCGTTGTTGGAGCGTTGAGTTATTTGCTTGGATTGATTCATCTTGAGCATTGCTTCAGGCGAGTTTACTCTCCCTTAATATCTGAGCTTTTATATTGATTATCAATGTTAATAGTATGCACTTGATTTTAGTTACAGATATTATGTTACTCACATTGTATATGACTTGGTTATTCGAAATGGTGTTCTTGACATGTTTTAGATTATGATTAGTAAATCCGAGTATCTTATGTTTATGCTTAAGAGGAACTTAGATGTAGTAATAGTGACTCGTGGTTTAGCCACTATTAATTAGAGTAAGTGTAGACATTATAGTTATCACCTTATTAGATAAAACGGTTTTGTTAGTTTGGTTTGTTAGACATGATAATGGGATTAGGCACCGTCTATTTGGGTTTGTCTATGTTACCCTCGTGGCTTTGTCCTTGGATATTAATAACGTAGTAAGATCCTAATATATAGTTCTTGGTTCCATGTCAAGTCGCTTGGACAGCATAGCTTTCGTAAGACACGGTCTTTGGTTTTGAGCTTGTCCTTGGAGTTTATTATCTTGATTAGTCTTAGTATTATTTTAGGCATACTCTGTGTTTTCGTGGCTTTGTCCTTGAGCAATGTCAATGATTCAGTAGTTGATACGAGAACATTGGGTTCCGTTATTGAGTGTGGGTTATGCTTCGTTATTCTTTTGATGAGAAAGTAACGAGGTCTATGAACACTGTTAATCTTGGATTGTTAAGCTGTTTGTTGTGAACCGACAGTTTATCTTGAGTATATAGTCGATTCTTGGTGTCTAGCATCTGATAGTTTTCTTTAGGATTATTGACTCCTCGTGCCATAACACTTAATGTCCTTATGATTCATCGAGCTTGTAGAGCTACTCTGTTAAGCTTCTTTTACTTCGTTGTGATTTTTAGGAAATCATTCTCGTTTGAGTGTTCTCGTGACTTCATCCTTGAACATTACGGAGTAATTACCTTTAACTTATTTTGGTAATTGCAATTCAGTATTTTTCCTATTGTTAGGCATGTAGAGTCGTGTTTCTCTTTTGTCTTTTAGGAAGTTGTGCATTCGTGTAGTATTCTCGTGGCCTTGTCCTTGAATATTGTGTTTCAGTCTTTTAGTGACTGGTGTTGTTTAGATGTTGTAACTGGTAGTCACTGTCGATCTATGTTAGGATTGTTTACCATTCTCTCAGGCAGGTGGATATCCTATGTATGCTGGTCGTGTTAGCGGCTGTTGTGTTTTAATCCTTGGGATCTGTTTGCATCTATAGATTTTAACTCTTTTAACTTAATGAGGTCGGATACATAATACAACTCTACATAGGCTAACCCTCGATAAGATTTAGGATTCCTACATCGGGTTGAAATAGTAGGTGAAGTTCGGGCTGGACACTATCATGTCTATTACCCATCTGGGAGTGTGGGATGGTATGAGACAGTTTTCCTCAGGTACGCGCCTTATCCTCCGTGAGGTTGAAATTCCTTGGAATTGTAAATTTAGCTTGAGCGTTGGCTCCGTGGGTTAAAAGGCCCAGAACACTCTGATCAAGTGATAAATCCTTAGAGTGGTTGAGCTTGAAAAAAATCGTACCCCTTGTATCCAATTAAGATCTCTTAAGGTAATCTTGCGCTTGCAGTTGATCAACCAATTATAAGACGATTCCTCTTAGTGCTTCTCTTTAACTTGTAGTGTAGGTTATAGTCTTAGTATTCTTTTTCATCTGGCTTTTTAGCTTAATATGTTTATTAAATTAGGTTTGTTGTACATCTCGATTAGACATCTTTAGCATTATTAGCATATATCATTTTATCATTAGCGAATTTATATAACTTATTATTACTATTATCATCTCGTTGGTCGGTATAATTGTTCAGCTATTTTGGGAAGTTGTGAGCCGTGGTTTGCTCACACTCGCAATATAAACATTTCAGATCTAGAGATATAGCAGTTGTGGTTGAGGCAATCCTGTTATTGAGTTAAAACTGAAGGCTTGATTCTCTGTTATTATTGTGGATCACAGATTTGATACCTTATGAGAGTTTTGATTCTTGATTTGGTTGTTTCTAACAGGTTCAGGTTTGTAGTAATTTTAGTATAGTTATCACTGTTCTTTTCTTCCGTCGTTGTTTTATTCTTATTACTCTGTATTATGCACCAGTAGATTATTGAGCCTAACTTTATATTTTGGCTTGGTTATCATTAGGGACCTGTCCGTCCTTGAATTTTAGTAATTGGTTTGGTTTACTAATTAATTATTGGAATTTAGGGCATGACAGAAGGCTTGTTGTTGATTGATAGCAAGTGACCATGGTGAGGACACGTTCTCAACGTGTTTGTCATGCAGCGGAAGATAGGTTAAATATCAAAGTGGCTGAACTCCATGAGTGGTACTTTTGCTTATTGCTTTATAATGTTGCATTACTAGAGTCACCGTTGAAGTTAGGTGGGCTAGATGACGAAGGCAGGTGCGTAAAGTATGATTAGTTATTCTGGTGTGACGTGTGGTGTGTTTTATGAGTTGCTGCTAGATGCAGCTTTGTAAGAAGAAGCTGTTCGAGAGATCGTACAAGACAAGCTTGCTGAAGTAGATGAGATAGCAGCAGGAGGGGAGATAATACCATATAGTGTAGTGAATCTTCCGAGATTCTTTAAATATAACTAGATGTGATTGTCTGCTCAAACTTTGAGAACTCAAAATAAATAATTTATCTATTTGTATTGTCCTGTTTTTGTTATCTGTTGAATGTAGAATAATACAGATTGAATCTATAAACTGAGATGAATAAAATCAATGTGTTTGCTAATTGTTCATGTGGCAGATATTGTAGATTACAGTTGTCTAATTTTAACAGCTGTGTAGATAATTTAAAATTTTAAATATGTTGCTAATTTTAGGAATGATGTATATTGCAGTATGAACTTGGTAGAGTGTAAAAGTAAGGTGTTTGATCGTGTAGAATATTTTGGGGAAGAGGGACAAATTGTTTTAATAGTAGAAGGTAGAGACTGGCGTGATGACAGTAGACGTTATCATAAAAGTCATGATGATGTTGTTAGACCAAAAGATGTGCCTGCAGAGATAGTTGGGGTGACTGATACATGTCTGAAAGAGCCGTCATTTCACAAACTGAGGGAGAGTATAAGAACTCGTCTCTCTCTCCTGCATAAATTATCTACAGTTATAGAGAGAGACAAAAAGTAGTGTATGCAGTATTTCTAGAGAGAAGAAACATTTGAGTTCTGAGTGTAATTTGGTTGAGAAAGCTTCAACTAGTGAGGGAAAATTGTTGGATAAACTGTTAGGAAAATTTAAAAATTAAAGAACTAATCTTCACAAAAAGAAAACAATTACCAAACCAAGCAAGGAGGCGCGCAAGCACTTCTTGAAGATAGTCGAAGCCTCTCCAAAGGTGTAAGAGAACTCAGCAACACTATCTTCAGGATTCAACCAAGCTAGACCCGATCTATCACTATGTACTTGCACTGCACAAAGTGATCAAGTTTGTTTCACCTTTCCTCATTGCCCAAAAAAATGAAAAGAAAGAAATTGAGAAAGAAAAAATTGTTTGTTTTTCTCTGTATCTTACTCACATAAGAGAACTCTATAAATAAGAGTCTAAAAACTGTCCCGTTCTAAAACTGCTTAATTAATGCATAAGTATTAATAAGTCACACTTAATCCCAATAAAGATATAACCAGTTGCAGACTCTAACAAATATAGAAGTCCAAGAGGTTGACTGTTCCAGACCCAAGCCCACTAATCCCATGCCCCACGACCCCGGCAAATAGGCTAATAAAATGCCAAAAAATGCCTAAATGTGCCTCAAACCCCCATTCGCCCATGCGCGCACGTGTGCGAGTCGCGTTTGATGCGAAGTATCTCGCTAGAGTGCACACACTCCTAGAGTAGATTTTAAATCCAACTAAGCAATAGAGATATAAAAACTAATAGAAATTACTTTTTATTTCCAATGTGGGATAAAACATTTTAAACCCATATTTTGAAGTTAAAATAATTCCAACAATCCCCCACTTGTTTTAATTTAAAAATAACAAACATAAATCCCCCACAAGTTTAAATAATAATAAAAAAAAAAAAAAATTTTTTGGGCATAAAGGCAAATTATGTGCATATATTTAGGTGTCTTGAGGACTGAAACCTATACATTGTAAAACATGTCTAAGTTTATCATGTCAAAAGTTAGTGGAGTGCCCTTGAACTAAAATTGACAGAAAATATTAGTGGATTTAAGCCTTGAACTAATAATCCTATTTGATAAACATGACATTTTTTACACACATAATTTTCAGAGAAACAAATAACTTTTGAGCTCAGTACTTTAAAGTCCGTGCTTAATTCATTTCTATTAAGTGCTCAAGAGACAGCCTATCATCTCATAGGAACTGACTAGATTCCACACTTAGAGAGGTGAGTTTACCAAGAGTGATCTGTAAACACTCCAATCCAAATGGATCTTTTAAACTCGATAAGAGAATTATCCTAGCCTTACACGTTTTACAGAATAAAAAACACTAGAACCATAGGAATATGACTTTATATAAAGAGAAGTGCTTATTACAAATTGTTAACTCACGAGTTTGTTTTCCCATTGAACCTCTATAGGTTGGGCTTCCACTCGGAGAAACTATGTACAAACTTTCAATCCCATTCCCCTCGATGTCGAACTAGTCATGTCTCTCCCAAGGCCTTTTGATAGAGGATCTGCCAAAGTTTCTTTGGACTTCACATATTGAACCGTCATGACTCCATTCTTAATAATCCCCCTGACATGATTATGTTTCAGACGAATCTGTCTTGATTTCCCATTATAAGTCCCGTTGCATGCTCGCAACAATGTAGCCTTATTATCACAATAGATTGTGATTGCCAACACATGCTTTTTCCAGATGGGAATATCAAACAATACTGATTTCAACCACTTGGCCTCTTCTCCCGTAGGAGATAGACTAATGAACTCTGATTCCATAGAGAAATGAGTTATGCATGTTTGCTTTTTGGATCTCCAGAAGATCGCACCTCCAGCTAAGGAAAAAATCCATGCAGTAACCGATTTTGACTCGTCTGGATCCGATTTCCAAGTCGCATCACAGTACCCTACAAGTACAGCTGGATGTTTCCCATAATGTATCCCATAACCCATTGTACCCTTATGGTACCTTAAAACTCTATATAGCGCATCCTAATGCTCTTTACCTGGGTTACTTGTGTACCTGCTTAATTTGCCAACTGCATATGCAAGATCGGGCCTTGTACAATGCATAACATACATTAAACTACCAATGATTTGGGAGTACTCAAGTTAAGCTATAGGTTTACCTGTATTCTTCTGCAACTTTATGCTTTGATCAAATGGAGTTGGAGAAGGTTTAGATTCATATTGATTAAATCTTCGCCGAACCTTATCGAAGTATTTGGATTACGTAAGAGTTATCCCATTGTTGCTCCTGATAATTTCAATTCCCAGAATTATATCAACCTCGCCAAGATCCTTCATATCAAACTTTCAAGACAAAATTCTTCGCATTTATGACTTGGTCATTGTCGGCTCCAATGATAAGCATGCCATCGACATAAATACATATAATGACTCCACTGCTGCCATTAAACTTGCTATAGACACAAATATCACCACCATTAACATTAAAACCATCAGCAATCAACACTATTTTGAACTGGTCATGCCACTGCTTAGGAGCTTGTTTTAGTCCATAAAGAGATTTGATAAGCTTACATACCTTTTTCTTATTATTATCCAGAACAAACCCCTATGGCTGAACCATATAAATTTCTTCATCAAGATCTCCATTCAGAAAAGCGGTCTTCACATCCATCTGATGTATGACCAGATTGTTCAATGATGCAATAGCTATCATTAGTCTTATTGTGGAGATTCTTGCCACAAGTGCATACGTATCGAAGAAATCGTAACCCTCTCATTGCTTGTATCCTCTTGCCACCAAACGAGCCTTGCACTTATTAATTGAACCGTCAGGTCTAACTTTCCTCTTGAATATCCACTTACATCCAATCGGCTTGCTCTCCGGAGGTAGATCCACTAATGTCCATATATTGTTGGACAATATAGAGTTAATCTCATCATTAACTGCTTCCTTCCAGAATATTGCATCATTCGAACTCATTGCCTCAGAATAAGTACTAGGATCCTTTTCTGCCATGAGAACATAATCAGGACCAAAGTTTTTAGGTATGCGAGGTGTAACACTTCTGCGAGGTTCCATCGGTACAGCAGTTGCATTGCTTCTCTTGTGTGAACTCGAAGACTCAACCCCCACAGTTTCCTTATCCGTCTTTAGCGGAAAGTAACATCTGTCAACTTCAACCAACCATCTGTTTGTCTTTGGGCTGCTAACCATTTTCTTGTTTTTGTTTGTCAGGTCCTAATCCCAAATCTCTTCTTGATAACACCAGCTTGTTCGACTGCATAGTACTTGAGCAGGTCGAGCTAAAATAGGTACTTAGTAAATTAGGTATCCGTAGGGATAAGAGAGTAGATTTTGGAGTGCCCAAGGTACAACGAGCTCACGAGAATCGAGCTATGGCTGAGAAGAAGATGACCCATCTTCCTTTAGGTGACTTGACTAGTCCTCCTCTTCTTGAGCCAGATAATATGAATGTAAAATGGTCATTTTGGAGGTTAAAAAGGACTGCGCCAGAAGCTTCTCCTTCTACTGCGGTGGTGACCTAAGGGACAGAGGACAATAAACTTACTGTTGGAGGTACAGTGGAGGAGCAGGTGGTGAGTGAGGTCATTCTTGTATATGCGGACAAGGGATCGCTGAAAAGGAGATGTCATGAGGGCAATGGCAGTGATCATACTAGTACCAAGGCTGTAGCCAAGCTGAGAGAGATGGGGAAGAAATATTTTACGATGGCAGGGGCTGATCCATATCAGCTTGATAATATGTTTCAAGAGCAGACTCTGGGGGTATGTATTGATATTCTCGATCTGTTGTATGTATGATTTGATATTTGTCTTACTGATCTTGTTTGTTGTATTGACAGCTCTCGATCCTGATGAAGGGAGCTACGAAGTTCATTGAGAAGATGAGTCAGGAGCTCAGAGAAGTTACTTATAGGCTTGATGCTCAAACAACTCGCATGAAGAAGCTCGAGGAGAAGCTCGAGAAAGAGAGCAAGGCCGAAGAGTTGAAAGTGGCCGAAGCACGGTATGCTGATTTGCCTGAACATGAGGAGACTATCTCGCAAGCATTTATAGAGATACGGGTGAAAATAGACTATTTTGTCCAATCTTATCACTATTTTGGAATGACTGCTACTGATATAGGGCTGGGTTAAACTGACAACTATAAGGTGATATTCTTTGCTTCAGATGCTGAAGACGAAGTGGTGGAAGATGCTGCTGTACCAGCTACTGTATCTGCTTCTCAATCTGAACAAGTCTGAGCTACTGATAGTAAATTAGATCCTCCGTCTGAGGTAGAGACTAATAAGAATATTTAATCAGTCAGTGGTACTCTATTTTAAACTTATATTATTCTATCTTTGACTTTGATGAGATTGTATTCTACATGGTCTTGAACTATTGAAGTTTGATAGACACTGTTTTATCGTGCTCTATTGAAATGTTTGTGTGACAACCAAGATATGTGTAATTTGTGTAAGAAGTTAAGCGGCTGAGAAAAATTGTTTCTGACCTAGAGAGATCGTGGAGTAGAGTGAGAGATTTTGTGGCTCGTATTTAACATGTACTTAACAAAACTGAGTATGAGAGAAGGCAATTTAAGTCTAATTCATAGAAAATATTTAAGAAATTATATGATCTTCAGTGTAGATATACTAAGATAAAAATAGAAAGAGATGAAGTTTTAAGAAAAGAAGAGGAGATGAGGGTATTAGTACGTAAATCAAAAGATTTGAGTTGTTTTACTGACCTGAGTGATAAAGCTAGGTGCTAAAATCTTTTGGTAGCTTTGACACTGTATTTTGAAGCCGAAGAAGATAGTGAGCGGGGTTTAAAAGAAGCTTATGTAGAACTTCTAAAGGAAAGGGGTGTAGTACCTGACCCAGCTCGAGTTATGTTTTTAGCTTAAGAAGCACATAATTGTCATAGTGTAGAGGCAAAACAATGCTCAACTCGAGCTTGTGTGTCTGCTATTTGGGGTGATACAGGACCTTTACCTGATGTTCTTGGCTTTATATAAGACCGAAGGGCAATGAGAATTGTGTTTTTTAGGATAAGGAAAAAGAAAATAGAGGTGCAAAGGAAATTAGAAGGTGAGGTAAAGGAGTTACAAAACGTGTTGACGTAAAGTATGGAGCAAAAAATATCCTTAGAAAATCTATTGACAAAAGAAGCAACTGTCAGAAAGAAGGTAGAAGATGATTGAAGGGCGTTAGGTGCATTGCAAAAGTAAATGCGCAAGCGTCTCTACAGGGAGTACATGCAATTGAAGGAGCATTGGTATCCGTCATGAACAAAAGTTGCAGCTCGAACGAACCATATGTCATATAGAAAGTGTGATTGAGTTTTATGGAGGGAGCTGGCAAGGGTAGAGAACGAATTTAGAAAGTATGTTATGAACTGTAGGAAGGATTTTAATATAGAGAATGAAAAAACTGAAAATACGTGGTTCACAAAAGATGAGAAGGAAAAGGTTATTAAAAAACCAGCTCCTAGATCGAGAGAAATTTTGTCGGAAGAGGATGAGGTGGAGGTCGAGAGCTTGATACCTTGGTCACGGTGAAAATAATACTAGCAGGAGGTGGTAACTTTTATAGCTTCTTTAGATATTCAA
The DNA here is from genome assembly GCA_014058105.1 of Kingdonia uniflora. Lineage (NCBI taxonomy): Eukaryota > Viridiplantae > Streptophyta > Magnoliopsida > Ranunculales > Circaeasteraceae > Kingdonia > Kingdonia uniflora. The sequence continues at coordinate 320,616 of JACGCM010001235.1, forward strand.
GTAGATAAATTGAAGAGTTCGAGAGGCAGGGGGCAGTCCTCTCAGAGCTCGAGAAAGCAAAAGTAAAGTAGCCAAGTTTCTTACCACCTTGCATATGCATTAGATGCTTGTACACTATTTTGATGATAAATAAAATTTGTACCTTGTGATGATAATGTAGATATGAAATAGAACTATGGATTGATAGTACTCAAATATTATGTTCTTGGGCAAAATTGTTAACTATGATACGTAAAATGTTTGGATATACGAATTAGTATGCATGTGAAAGTTAATTGTTACTGCAAGGTGAACTGGTAGAGGTTCAGAGCCAGTATGAAGAGTTACCTATTTTAAATGAAAAACTGAACACTGATATGAATTTCCATCAAGAAGCACTGAAAAATGCTACTAATTAAAGGAAAAAATGGAGGTGAAAGTAACGGAAGAGCAAAGTACAGTAGTTCGTTTGATAAAACAATTGGAAGATAAGGAGGCTGAACTAGCCATTGAACTGAAAAAGATGGAGGGACTAAAAGAAGTTGTAGAGAATAAAGAGTTGGACATTTTGAAAATGTCGGAATGAATAAATCAATATGAGGCGGAGCAAACACCTGCGCAAACAAAAATTACAGAGCTGTTGGCGGTGTTAGAGAAAGAAGAAGATTATGTTAAAGACTTACAAACTTGGATAAATATGCTCGAGGCGAAAAGAGTGGATGCGCTAGCAGCTGTGAAGGAGGTAAATGGGCCTGCTCGTAAATATGAAGTATTGTGGTATGTTACTAATATAAGGGTCAAAAAGTTAGAAGAAGCCCACAATGAGCAGAACGAATTACTAAAAAAGTAGTGGCTTATGATATGTACTTTAGATAATGCAATTCAAACTTTGGAGTTAAATACTTTGGAGTACCAAATGGAAATTGGGGAACTGCTTAATGCGAAGACCAAGTTGGAGGCTAATCTTGAGAAGGCTGAAGTAAATCTTGACAAAGGGGTTGCAGAGAGAAGTCATAATGAATCTGTGATGGAGGAATCAATGGCTTTGTTGGCACATATGGACGAATTCATGACAGTGATGGAAGCTCGGAATAAAGCTACGTTAGATGAAAAATGGGTGATAGAGAATCGCAGCAAAAATTTGGAAGCTATACTGAAGGAGGCTTAAGGAAAAATTACAAAGCTTGTTATTCCTGATAAGGTGAAGTGCGAGGTAGGTGACATGCATGATAGAGAGATGTCGGCAGTGCTCTCCTTCTGCGTGTCGGAGTTTAAGAGATTGGAAACAGAAAGAGATACGGTTTATGACAACCTGAGTAGCTAGATCGCATGATGGAAAGAATTGGTTCTCATACTAAGAGTAAGGTTAAAAAGGGAAAACAAATTGTTACTGGGAGAGTGCCAGAGTTTATGCGTCTGCGACTTTTTGGGCGTAGGGAAAGATCGCGTGACAATATGATGGCTGATAGTTCAAGTGATTAAGGGGTGCTATGAATGTAAAAAAGGAATTATTTGTACTATACGAACTGAAATATAGTAGATAGAATGCAACAAAATTTGACTAATAATAGAATTAATGGCCTGCACATATTTTGTATTGACCTTTTGATGAACCAATTGCAGTGTAAAGTCTGGAAGTTGCATTGTAGAACCAATAGTCGACTTGTCGCATGATAGAAGATCAAATTGTTAAAAGTAATAAGCGATCTGTCATGTAATAGAAGATCAGATTGGCTAAAGCAATAAATGATCTGTAATGTAATAGAATATCAGATTAGCTAAAACAACAAATGATCTGTAATGTAATTGATGATTGGATAGGCTGAAGCAACAAATGATCAATAATAAAATAGAAGATCAAATTGATAGAAGCAACAAATGATCTGTAATGTAGTAGCATATCAGATTGGCTTAAGCAACAAACAATCTGCAATGTAGTAAAATAGGGTGAACCCACTGGTAACCTGTGATTTTAGAAATGTGTTATGTATATAGAAGTACTTGTATGAGATAGTAGAAAAGTACTATAATGTAGGGCAACCAAACACAAGTATTTCATTATTGTAAGATTGACGTACAAAAATGTTAGATATAGTAGAGTACTGTATGAAATAGTAGAAAATACTCTGATGTTGGGCGATCAAGCATAAGTATTTCATTAATGAAAGACCGATGCACAATCCTCCTAGAGGTCATAAAAACCTCTTATCAAATGACGCCGCTGCCCGCTCAAAGTACGGTTGTCGAATTGTAGCACAGATGAGTGAGATCGAATCCGCAAGGAGGTTTGGGAAAAAAAATACTTTCTAGGCCGAATTATAATTTTATAAGAGATAAATCTAAGAAGAAGTAAAAACTAATTATAAAACTTAATGAGAGAGAGCTTAGGTTTGGACTTGGCCTCTTCCTTTCAAAGCACAAATCAATATTTAGCTAGCTCATAATATCCTCACCATCATATGTTCGTGTTAAGACACATGCGATGTTGTAAAATAAACCACTAAATCTATGGTCAAGCATTTAGTAGTTATACTTTTAAGTGATGGTGAAGAGTGTCTTAGAGAATTATCAACTCAACCATGGCTAGGCTTGAGTGAGTTTTCTAGTATTTTCTCCTGCTTAGATCTTCAAATCAAGTCTACAGTTAGTAACACTTGTTTGTATCCAAAGTTATCGTACACCAAACCGAAGCTATGGTCAAGCCTTCGATATGATCCACTAACTTATCAATCATGAAGTACTAAGAGAAAACTAATTAGAACCTAATTAATACTAACTATTGCTCATCCAAGAAGAGGCCTCATCCTTGCCTTAACTAGGAGATTAACCACTCATCTTAGACTTCATCGAATTAACAATTAATTATTTACAAAAGAAAATAAAAGAGAGAAAAAATAATTAAATAAAACTAAGACTTTATTTTTTCTAAACTTGATCCAATATGAGATGCCCAATTATAATGGGGGGAGGGTTCCTTTTATAGAAGAAGGTACCCAAATTTAGCAACTATACATTAAATTGTAATGAATATTTTCACAATAATATCTTCTAATTTTACAACCAATCTCCGATGATTCTTGCATATAATTCCCTTAAGTGATGTAAAGATCTTTCTTCATGGAAACTCTTGCATATATCTTAAATATAAAATATCTTCAAGGATCTTGGATGCAATATATTTTTTGATCTTATTCTCCAAGAATATTTGTGTATATATTTCTTCAATCTTGAGACCAAATATATTGTGTCTTTGACTTTTTGTGCTATGAACTGGTGGAGACACTTTTACTTAACTTTAAGAGCTTGGTATCAAATATTCATCTCCAATAGCTATAATTAAACAAACACACATAAGTACCTTAAATTAAATATAATGGACGACTAAAATACATGTTCAGGAATATTAAAAATGTCATAATTACGTGCTCATCAGATGCCCAATCAATTTTTTTTTTCGAATTGTTCCTCATTTATGTCGGTACTATCTTCTTCCCAGTCAGGATCATCTACAAGAAAGTCTGCAAGGAAATCTGCTACTGCTTGCCCCTTTTTGGAATGCCCTGGTTTAAAACATATATCGTGTTCCCCAAGAGTAACCAACCATTGCTGGACTCGTCTGGATTTCTCTCGTTTGGACAAGATTTCGCGCAAATAATAATTTGTCATCACTCGAACTGAGTGAGCTTGGAAATATTATTTTAAATTCTACGACTAGGGCTACAACTTTTGTCCGAACTTCTAATTTTTTCCAATTTATGATCCGATATTTCCAATTTTGGAACCCTATTTTGCAATTTCAATTTCTGAAAATCCGATTTCCAAATTTTTCCGAAAAAAATCGGATCGGAATTGGATAGCTTTATGTAATTCCGAAATTCTAAATTTTTCGATCCGATTATTTTAAATTTTATGATCTGATTATTCCAATAACCATCCGATCCGATTATTCCTAATACTCTATGATCCGATTATTCTGAAAAATATTTTAAATATCCATCTGATCCGATTTAATTCAGAATAATCTGAATTTAAACATAAAATATTAGATCTTAAGATCCTTAACCTAGAGCATTCTCCACCGCCTCTTTCTCTCCATTCTCCACCACTACAATAAATACGGGTTTTTACGTCATTAAAAAAATGACGTAAATGAGATTTAACGTCATTTGTACAAATAACGTCGAAGGCGATGACGTGGAAAGGTAGAGACTAACAACGTCATTAAATAAGTGACGAGGAAAGATAGGCACTAACGTTATTAATTAAGTGACGTATAAGGGGTTTAAAAAAATGATGTTATTGATACAAATTTCGGTGGCCGACCAGCTAATATATTTTATTGACGTCACTAAATAACCTTATTAAAAAATGACATAGTTGAAATCTTTTAACGTCATATTTGAAGTGATGTGGTAGCGTTTTTCATATATCAACAATGACAATTTTAAAATGACGTCAATACCTAGAGAAATATAAAAAAAATCAAATATTGTCAATTCACCGCCCTGTCCTCCTCTCTACAGGACCACCACCATATTCTACAAAATAGTAAAATATTTGGCTAAATTATATTATTTTCATTTAATACAATGTGCTTGAACTTAATCACTTCATTATTTAAATTATAGAGTTAAATCACTGGTAAACTTAACCAATGCACAAAAAACAAATAAAACAACCATACAGAAGGGTTTCGGATGTTTCACTGTCATAATGCTTATAGCCTGTGTGTTTCTACTAATCTGGATCAATTTATTAACCTGTCAAAGCATACAAATTAAACATTACCTTTGTAAATGTGAGTACACAATAAGATGCTTGCAATCGTAAAAGAATTTTTTTTTACAAAACAAGATCAAAATACTTATTTGCTTGAAGGATTCCACCTCCATAACAATTATACATTGATAACTGTTTGTTGGTTATGTCAAGCGTCATTTCCCTTTCATCTTCACGAACTCAACCTTAGTTATTTCCTTGTATAATCTATGGCCAATAGTTGAATCTCCATCATACCTTGAAATACGTAAATGAAAAGAATCAATGCATCTAATGCTAGTAACTTTATGAAGATAAACAAAGAGAAAAATTGTGTACCAGTAAGCAGTTCCTTTTCCATCTTCTCCCATACTCTCTTTGTGGAAAACAGAAACTCCAGTTCCTTCCTTAATTGCATCATTAAAATTGTGTACCAGTAATCAATGTACCTGCTTAGTATCTGCTGATTTGGGCATTGGCTTCTAGCAAGGGCAGACATCCTACTTTCTCCTACAAGAGTAAATTTCATAGAAGCTTTACAATTCTTCAAGCTTGTTTCAACTGTGATTCCCTGAGTAACTATACTAGACCGATAAATTAAAGCAACTGCAACTACTAATGAAATATGCTCACTCAGTTATTAAGAAAACCAAGTACACCAACATTATATAACTGTTTGATCTTACCTGAGACCTGGATCCGCTAAGTCATCATCATCGACAGCAAATGGGCAGGAAAACTCAGAATCGTCAAACTCATCTTGGAAAGACAACCTACTAGAGCTCCTAGAAAATGAAACCCTCGGCGAACTAGTTGACGATATTTTTGCACATACCTGCTTAGTATCTAGCTTTAGCACTCTAAAAATTTAGGAACTTTTAAAACCTAAGAAATTAAAGTAACTATTTGTACTAGCTTTAGCGCTAGTTGACGATAATGCCCTGTTGATATTAACATGTAATCAAAGTGAAATTCTTATAATGTCATCATAAACAATAGGTGTAACTATTGCATCCTCGTCTATTAAGTTGATACCTGTGAGCAAGCCCTCGTGACCACGTAAAGATTGAAGCAATGCTATTTGTACTAGTTTCACCACCTTTCTGATGAACCCAGTAGTGTCGTGTAACGGTTCCATGGGCTGTTTAAGCTTTAATAGTCTTTCCATCTGGACACACATGAAACCCCCAAGCAGTATAGTCTAATCGTTCCAAAGCCTTAATAGGAATCTTTGAAACTTTTCATAAATTTAATTTATTTGGAGTACCAAATTATTTCTCTCTTATGTGTTCATTCCTTGGATACTACTCTTAAGATTATAGTTTTAGTGGAAATCTTTTTCAGTATTCAGTTTTCGCAACAAAAAAATAAGAAAGTTTTGGTCCGTAAATTTGAATGCTTAGGCATTTTTGAAATGGTTTTTTTTTAAGTAGCATACCATTACAGAAGTCGTCAATCCAAGAGATCCAAAACCTGCATATGGAGATTTCAAATATTGTGATTAAAATAGATCTATGCTTTGATCCGAAAGTAATAACTTAATGTTTGGTAGCAAATAAATTATACCAACCTTGCGCTAAGAAATCACTCTGGACATCTCCATCGTAGTTCTTGTAAACCCAAACGTACGCACCATCGCTCTTAAGTGCATATGCCACCATATCATCAATGAGTCAGTGTTCATACCTGAAAATAAAGCTAAGAAATCTGAGATGCTCTAATTCATTAAGAATATAGGAACTTTTCCATAAGTTAACATAATTAAAGACTTACATATGCACTCCATGCTGAATGTTAAACATTGTCTCTCTTTCTTACGATTTAGGAATATACGGATGGAGGACCACTAAGGAACATAGTCTCTACTTAAGCAAAAGCAGAGAACCATTGAAGATGTTCTGACAGCAAAATCTCAAGATAACAAAGATAAATGAACAAGAATATCTACAATTATGGCGAAAATCTCTGTAGTTATGGTGACAAAGGAGTAAATACCATGACATGAGGGGTAATCCTAATACAGTAGATAGGAAATCCTGTATAAAACTTAAAAGGCCTTCTTGAATCTGGGTACTTTCCGGTTGCATCAGGTTGCATTTTCTGAATCTGGGTGTTGACATAATCAAATGGTAAACTGCAAACTGCAGCAAAGAATCCTAAAACAGCACTTGCCCCTAGAAAATAAAAATGAAACAATTTCACAGCAAGCTAAAACTTTAAGAAAATAAACTATCTTCAAGAGCTTCGATCATACAAAACTAACAAGTTTAAATGAGGATATGATACAACATACATTAACAATCATATTTATGAGTTTCGTGCATCATGAAAAAGACATATATGCTTTGGGCGAACGTTTAGCGACGGATGGCTACCTATGAATGAATAGGACTATATGCTTTGGGCAAAATATCGTAATGAATAGAACTATATGCTTGGGCAAAACTTCGTAATGAATAGTACTATGCTTGGGCAAAACAAGTCTCTTACCTGGAGCGGAACCGATGCCTAGGATCCTCGCCTTCTCTCTGGTCTTAGAGGCGGAAAGATGGGACCACTCAGGCTATGCTCATGCTATTGACCTAAGATTGCGGATGGACTATACACAAACTATTAGACCACTGCTCATAACTACGCTACGCTCTAAGAGTTTCTCCGGCATCAGTCAGATATTCCGTAAGGTCTACATGCCCAAGGATCCCAAGATTCACACTTTTAAAGACTCAAGAGAAGTTATGGAGCTACTAGTCCTGTCTAAACCACTTAGGAAGCTAGAGCGTAGCTTTGAAAGAAAAGACGAGGCATAAGACGAGTCATGGGCACATGAAGAGTATAGCCAAGGATCCTTCCCTCCCTTTCCGCATATCATAATAGCGGCTTTAGTAGGTATCTTTAGGGGTCAGGTCCGTAACACATGCAAGCCAGCGACAAAAGTAGCTGGAGGGCGTGAATATGCGTTGAGGGAAGCACTCCTAAAAGAAAGTCAGTCTATAGTGAATAGCAAGAAGAGCTTTAGTACGATATAGTGCAGCATGAACTCACTATAAAGGAAAAGCGAGAGAACCCCAACCACACTTCCTTTTTAGAGCTTTGAGGCAAGGATAAGACCGAAGCACATAACTACTTTCTTCCATACCGAATAGCTACTTCCTTCCATACCGAAGCACATAGCGACTTTCGTCGAGGATCCTTGGAAGTCAGGTTCATCGCTTTCTTGAAGCACATAACGACTTTCTTACATCATTTATAAGACTCATACTATGGTTACGGCCATCATACCTAGCAGCTCTACTACCTTTTACCTTTACCTAAATGGGTAAGATAACTTTCTTTTACTATAAGATAGGGGATGCTTAGTAGTTGCTTTGTCTCCTCCTCCCCAGAGAAAAGAGAATAGGTGTAATAGGTGTTGGAATAAAAAGAGATTAGGCTTTAAGTAGCTGGAAGAATCCTCAAGAGAGAATAAGTGGGCTTTAGTAGTTTAGGAGTTAAATAAGGGTTGTGGAATAGGCTTTAAGTAGCTGGAAGGATCCTCAGTAGTTTAAAAGCGTATGCAGGTTAGCTAGAGACTGGTAATTTGATGGGTGTCAGTCGCATCGCACAAGCAGACAGAGAAAGCCACTGAGGGGCGAACCTTCAAAGATAAGCTACGCATGGAAAAAAAGAAGCCTCATACTAGAACGGAAGCATAGTAAAGACTTAGAAAGTATCTGCCAGTCAAGCCTAGCTAGACAGAGAAGAGAGTTCGCTACCTTTAGGGCATACGCTACCTTTAGGGCATATAGGAAGCGCCGGCCTCAACCTGACTTGCGTACGGGAACAAAGGTGGGGGTAGTTTAGGAGTCTAAATCAAAGGATTCCTCGTCTTACTACTGGCCTTAAAAGTGGATAGTTTGCTGGTTTCTTGCTGGTCGCACACCTAGTCGAAATCAAGGATTCTGGCTTTTTATAAACTCTAGTTTCTAGTGGGTTTTTTGTGGGGCCATTGATTTCTTGCTATTTTCTTTTTTTACAGATATTTGCCTGCTCTCGTTTAGAAGACGAGCATGTCTCTTTCTTTCTAGTGCCTAGGGGCTTCCTCAATTTTATCGTGGTAACTTTCTAGTGTTGGCTTTGGGGAACAACATCCTCCGCCACAGTAGGCTACGAAATGCATTTGTCATGAGGGAATTTCATAGAACGTAGCCCCCTAAACTACTCTTTCCAAACAAAGAAAGCTACCCGCACGCAAGTGAAGTAGAAAATGAAGCCTTAGAAGACAGTTTAAAAAGCACCAGAAGGAGCCAACGTTGTTTAAAAAGCACCGGTATTGTAATAGCCTATTTTCGTATTGGACGAAGATAGTGCCTTACATCCTTGAAATATAGAATGTTAGCTAAGAACTGAAAGTAATTAACGCGAGATTTAGCATGGAAAACTCTTGAATGGGTTAAAAACACGACCTCTTCTGAGGATTTTAAAAAGAGAGATGTTTATAGACTACTAGTTATTACAAAGAGAGAGAGATGCAGAAAAGGTCTCTTAGAAGGTCTCAGAGAAGCCTCCCTAATCTGTAGCTCTCTGGTCCTATTTATAGGTCTTATAATATGACTGTTGGTTACATTGATGATTAACGTTACAATATCAGGTTTTGATGAGTATTCATAATGGTCTTCATAATGGTCGAGTAACGGTTTGTGTAACTCTTCTTCCTTGTAACCACTCTATAATGTGTCATAAATGCGCCACGTGTTTGTTGACGAGGTCGAGTAAATGTGTGATGGTCGAATGCTGAGACCTGAGCTTGAGTTTCAGAACTGTCATTTACATCCAATCGGGATAAAGTTCAAAATCTGGGTTTAGGCCGAGTATTGTAAATAAGTCAACTACATATGGCCCATCTCAGCCAATAGCACGAGAAACATATAGGTTTTATAATATGACCGTTGGTTACATTGATGAGGAACGTTACAATATCAGGTTTTGATGAGTCTTCATAATGGTCGAGTAACGGCTTGAGTAACTCTTCTTCCTTGTAACCACTCCATAATGTGTCATAAATGTGCCACGTATTTGTTGACGAGGTCGAGTAAATGCGTGATGGTCGAATACTGAGACCTGAGCTTGAGTTTCAGAATTGGCATTTACATCCAATCGGGCTGAAGTTCAAAATCTGGGTTTAGGTCGAGTATTGGAAATAAGTCAACTACATATGTCCCGTCTCAGCCAATAGCATGAGAAGCATCAGGGGCGAGTTGTGTTGGTTGAGACACATCTTTGATCTTTGAATATATAAACTGTATGGTTGGATTGGTTGAACCAATAACCAACTGTTCGAATGTAAGAAAATGTATGATAATGTAGTAGAATGGATGATAATATATTAGAATGTATGATAATGTATGATTTAGAATGTATGATAGTATGTTATAATGTATGATGTAGTAAAATGGATGATAATGTATGAGTTAGAATGTATGATAGTATATTAGAATGTATAATATAGTAAAATGGATGATAATGTATGATTTAGAATGTATGATAGTACATTAGAATGTATGATTGTAGTGATGGTGTATTCTCTTGTGTATAGGTCGAATTGAACAAGTCAATAATGAACTATTAAGAGATGTTTGATTGCTGAAATAATAATGTTGTAGGTCTCAGTTACAGGTCGAATTGAGCGTATCAATAAGCGACTGTAATGAGAAATCTTGATCTTGAAATAGCTGTATGACAAGTCTCAGCAAGGTTGAATTGAGCAAAGCAATAAGCGACACTCGGGAGAGCGTGTATATTGGAAGAGCTATGTTATAGGTCTCAATTATAGGTCGAATTGAGCGTATCAATAAGCGACCGTAATGAGAAATCTTGATCTTGAAATAGCTGTATGACAAGTCTCGGCCAGGTCGAATTTAGCAAAACAATAAGCGACCCTCGGGAAAGCGTGTATACTAGAAGAGCTATGTTGTAGGTCTCAATTAGAGGTCAAATTGAGTGTATCAATAAGCGACCGTAATGAGATATATTGAATGTTGAATAGCTGTATAGCGTGTCTCTGCCAGGTCGAATTGATTGACTCAATAAGCGACCCTCGGGACAACGTGTATTGTGGAAGAGCTATGTTGTAGGTCTCAATTAGAGGTCAAATTGAGCGTATCAATAAGCGACCGTAATGAGATATATTGAATGTTGAATAACTGTATAGCGTGTCTCTGCCAGGTCGAATTGATTGACTCAATAAGCGACCCTCGGGACAGCGTTTCTACTGGAAGAGCTATGTTGTAGGTCTCAGTTAGAGGTCGAATTGAGCGTATCAATAAGCGACCGTAATGAGAAATCTTGATCTTAAAATAGCTGTATGACAAGTCTCGGCCATGTCGAATTGAGCAAAGCGATAAGCGACTCTCGGGAGAGCGTGTATACTGGAAGAGCTATATTGCAGGTCTCAGTTACAGGTTGAATTGAGCGTATCAATAAACGACCGTAATGAGAAATATTGAATGTTGTAGTAATTGTTGTAGTAATTCTCCGGTATAGGTCGAATTGAGCAAACCGTAATGAGAAGTGTATTTGAAATGTTTGAATGCAAGCTGGACTGTTTGACCCAATAACCAACTTTTAGATATATAGCATGTGTTCTGTTTGGTCGAATTGGACGATCCAATAACCAAGCTATAAGATTTTGGTCAAGCTCGCCCCGAGTATAAGTTAAGTTGATTGATCTTGAGCCTGAAGTTGAGGTTGAGCATTTACATCTGAAGTTGAGGTCGGGTTCGTCCCGAGTATAAGCTTGAATAAGTTGTAATCGCCTCGAGTACCTCGACCTCGAGCGCCTTCATAATGTGGTTTGATAATTTCGATCATTGAGAATCTGATCGGGCTCGCCCCGAGTATGAGCTTGAATAACGAGCTCGATAATAAGTTGTAATCGCCTCGAGTACCTCGACCTCGAGTGCCTTAATAATACGGTTTGTTGAAGATTTTAGGCTGGGCTCGCCCCGAATATGAGTTAAGTTGTTTGATCTCGAGTCTTGGAGTTTAGTTTGAGCATTGTGTCTGAAGATAACATCGGGCTCGCCCCGAGTAAAAGCTTGAATAAGTTGTAATCGCCTCGAGTACCTCGACCTCGAGTGCTTTCATAATGTGGTTTGATGTTGTTTGAAAAGATGAGGTCGAGCATTGAGTCTGAATCTGAAGTCAGGTTCTCCCCGAGTATGATTGAATGTGCTGGCCGAGTTTTGTGCCTGAATCTGAAGTCGGGCTCGCCCCGAGTATGATTAAATGTGTTAGTCGAGCTTTGTGTCTGAATCTGAAGTCGGGCTCGCCCTAAGTATGATTGAATGTATTGGTCGAACTCGCCCCAAAGTATAAATATAGTCTGAAGCTGGGTATTATAATGATGTATGTTGGAGAATATGGCACCTCAGTGCCAAAGCCTTTGTTGTACTTGATGATAAACTACTATTCCCCTTATTGGAAGTTCTTGGTGTGAAGAAAACTGGATATAAACATTTCTCCCCTGATGCTGGGCTGAATTTAGGAGGTTCATAGTTCGTCGGAAAAACACCAGCAAAAATTTGCGCAGAAGAGTCAAGGGTCTTCTTCCGAATAACTAAAGATGACTCTGCTTCATTTGTTATTAGCCTTAATAGACTTATTATTTTCTCCATCTTGGTACTCATTTCAACCAAAGAACAAAGGGTTTTAATCTAACGTCTGCTCCCAACCAAGAAGTTTACATTGCCGAGTCTTCAAAGGATAGATCTGACAACCCGATTCTTGTACGAATTGTTTCAATTGGTTAAAGGTGTGATCTCCATGTCTCAAGGAAATCGAGGTTTCGAATTGTGTATTTGGATTTTGATTCGCGAACTGATTGGTTGTTATTATTGCTCTTGGTGTTGAAGAAGATTGTTAGTGCGAGAGAGAAATCTATTATTGTGGAGATAAAACGTACCTCGATCTTGTTGATGGTGACAATCAGAGAGAGAGAGAGAGGGAGACGATGATATTGAGATTATTCGATCTCTAATTCGACCTGCAATTAGCATTGGGGTTTTGATGTTGAGCTCATGAGATCTGTAAATTGTATTGGGGCTTTATTCGAACCGTCGACTTGTGATACGAACTGTTGACATTCGTTCTGTAAATTGTTTTAGGGTTTCGCGAACTGTCGACTTGCGATACGAACTGTTGACATTCATTTTGTAAATTGTATTTAGGTTTCGCGAACTGTCGATGATGAACCAATTCGAATTCGTATTGGGGTTTTGATGTTGAAACCATTCGATCTCACCACGATTTGATTTCGCAGATGTCACTTGTTATTGCTGCTGCTGCTGTTCATGTTATCGTCTTTGAAGAGTAATTTTACGAACCTTTCAGATAAATCATTTACAACTGCTTGAATCCGTTAATCTTTTCTTATTTCGTTGTTCTCCAATCTCATATATGGAAATTGGGAAGATAATCATTAGAAGAGGAGTTAGATTCCTTTAGCTCGTCTTTGATGGGGAAGAATAGCGATGTATCGGGTGTATCCAACGGTGGTGATGATGATGATGAACACGAAGCTCGAAGTTCATATAAAGGATTGTGTAAGACTCGCCTAAGCTTGGCGTCTTGTCCAGTTCGCTCGGTTTTTGCTTGCATAATGGTTCGCAGATCCGTCATTCCCTCAACAGCGTCAGGCAGGACGTTGGGTGATTTTTCTAGATTTGCCATCCTTCAAAAAATGAATATAAAAACTAGATCGGAGAACGGTGAGTGTATGCTTCGGTTCCCATAGACGACGTCAAATGTAATAACCTATTTTCGTATTGGACGAAGATAGTGCCTTACATCCTTGAAATATAGAATATTAGCTAAGAACTGAAAGTAATTAACACAAGATTTAGCGTGGAAAACCCTTGAATTGGTTAAAAAGCACGACCTCTCCTGAGGATTTTAGAAAGAGAGAGAGAGATGTTTATAGACTGCTAGTTATTACAAAGAGAGAGATACAAAAAAGGTCTCAGAGCAGCCTCCCTAATATATAGCTCTCTGGTCCTATTTATAGGTCTTATAATATATTGTTGGTTACATTGATGTGGAGCGTTACAATATCAGGTTTTGATAAGTCATCATAATGGTCTTCATAATGGTCGAATAACGGTTTGAGTAACTCTTCTTCTTTGTAACCGCTCCATAATGTGTCATAAATGCGCTACGTGTTTGTTGACGAGGTCGAGTAAATGCGTGATGGTCGAATACTAAGACCTGAGCTTGAGTTTTAGAACTGGCATTTACATCCAATCGGTCTGAAGTTCGAAATCTGGGTTTAGGTCGAGTATTGAAAATAAGTCAACTACATACGCCCCATCTCAGCCAATAACACGAGAAGCATATATAAGTCTTATAATATAACCGTTGGTTACATTGATGATGAACTTTACAATATCAGGTTTTGATGAGTCTTCATAATGGTCGAGTAACGTCTTGAGTAACTCTTCTTCCTTGTAACCGCTCCATAATGTGTCATAAATGTGCCACCTGTTTGTTGACGAGGTCGAGTAAATGCGTGATGGTCGAATGTTGAGACCTGAGCTTGAGTTTTAGAACTGGCATTTACATTCAATCGGGCTGAAGTTCGAAATCTAGGTTTAGGTCGAGTATTGGAAATAAGTTAACTACAGGTATGACGCTCCAATTCCAATGCGAGGAGACCGAAATCAATCAACTGCAACTAAAGGTGATAGGGGCTAAAAACTATTTTGAAAGACTAGCCTGTTGGACAGGTATTACCTTACCAGGTCTTTCAAGTTCTCAAATTTCCATCATTTCTTATCAGCCATTATCATCTATATGAACTCCGTCTCCTATTCTTGTCCTACACCAGTTGCAGGCACCAAGATGACACTGTTGCGATATTCTACAGTTTACTTCTGACAAAGAAATGAAGATTGGTATTTGATAAAGTAGAGATAAGGAACTGATATCCAAGACTCATTAATAACATATCCTTAATACTTGTTGCTGATACAAGAAAGTTTATTTTCAACAAAGGTACATCCATATTTATAGAACTTAGCAGCTTCATCTATCTTTTGTGAGTATTTATGAATATTACGAATTATCTTCATTTTATTTCTTTTTGATTTCTCGGCTTAGGTCTTTCTATTAACCAGTTAAAGTGAGGAAGAATAATTAATAGTCTAGCTTCTCTATTCCTTTCAGGCCATAGACAGCTATGAACATCATCAAGAATTAACAAACCCAAGCATACCATGTGTGACCTAAAGCTCCACAATCCAGTTGAAATTTGGTATTGTACTTATGTACTAACGATATCTCCTACAGTAACTTACAGCTGAACTTGTCGCCTGGACAGATTTTCTCAACTATGTAAAAGAATTGTGAAAAGTACGAAGGAATGTTATACATTATTCTGGGCATAGCTAGCAGACAAACATGAAGTCCCATTAATCTTACTTGTAAAATTTGTTATTTTGATTACTTGTAATGCATGTGTGTTCATCGCTGAAGCCTCTGTTTGAGGGAATGAAATAGTGTTTTACTCTCGAGAAACTCTGGGATATTTGCTCTTGCTGTAGAAATTAATGGATCAAGTATACTTTAGATGCCCGAGTTTACATTTTTTGTTTTTTTGAAAAGTGAACTTTATATAGGGAAAAAAAAAAGGAAATACAGGGAGAAAAGAAGAAGAAGAAAACAAGACGACTCCTCACTCAGTAGGCACACTTACTGTTACACCACTGATAATTCCAATAATATGATATAGAGTAAGTAATTTTACAAGGAATATAGGTGATCCAAATATTTGGTGTATATTAATATCAAAGAAGAGCTAGAGAAATTATACATTTACCTTGAATCTAATCTAATCAACCTCTTCAATCTAAAATTGGGAAGATAAAGATTGATACCCAATCAACTAAATTTCTTCAATCTGAAATTAAGAAGATAAAAATTCAAACCCGCTCATATAAGATTGATTTATAGGGGGGAATTAAATCAAAAATAAGGGCTTATAAAAAAACGATAACTTACCTTGAACCCAATCCAATGAGTTTCCCCAATCTGAAATTGGGATGACAATGATGGCAGAGAGAAATCGAAAAAGCAAAGATTGTAGAAATAAGTCAAGAAGATGAAGATTAGGGCTCGGGCTCGATTCAACCTCCATGGTTGATGGCTCCTCCTTTGAGTTTCCCTCAATTCCTTCAAGTTTAGGGCTCTTAATCCCATTGTAGTAAGGTTTTACAATTCTTCTCTCCTTTATGGTTAATCTCCACAGAAATCTCCACAGGATCTCCTCAAAAACTCAATTCCCATGACAAATTGTTTTGCGCTTCTCTAACTTTGGCCTCGCGGGTTTTTTGAACATTAAAACAAAGAGAAACCATGTTAGGGAGGGAAATAGTGACGTGAGAAAACTTTTAACATCATAATAAAAATGACCTTACTGGAATACATTCTATGTCAACCCTAAAATAACGCCAATAGCATAAAAAAGATTTTATGACAGTCACTTTGTGAAGAAATGTAAGTACTTGGGTTATTAATGTTTCCCGAACGAAAAGTTCAAAATTGAGTTATAACTCATTTTTTTTTAAAATGACTTTATTTAGGTCACGTTAAAACATTATTTTCTTGTAGTGTACTGCCCTCCACTTTCTCTACTCTTAAGTTAAATCTCCACTGCCTCAATTTTGACTCGCAGCGAAGAAGAAAAGTTAAATTTTCTCTCTGACTTCGATTCAAAATCTTTGATTCATGGAGAAGTGATAACAATGTTATTATGGTTTGATTTGAAGAAATAAGAACTCTGTTATTCCAAAATTTATTTTAAAATAGTCAAAATTCCAAAATTTCTAAAATCGGGTTCATTTTTACAGTTCCAAAAAAAGTAGATCGGATCGGAATAAATATTATTGCTCAGAAAAAAATTGGAATTTTTTTGACCCCCCTCTATTTTATCCGATCCGATTCAAAAATATGCCTATCTGCGATGTGTAGATGAAAGTTAAAAGCAGTTTCTCAATCTTAGTATACCGTGTTTTTGCTGGAGTGAGAGTCTTGCTGATAAAGTAGATAAATTTCTCCATTTTTTCATCAAGTCGAATAAGGACTGAGCTCAGTGATTCATTAGTAATGGCAAGATATGTGGTGAGCTCTTCTCATTCCATGGGTATACTCATTATTGGTGGTTTTCCCAAATAGCATTTTAGTTTCTGAAATGCTACTTCACATTCTTCGGTCTACTCGATCTCAGGATCTTTTTTAGGTTTCTTTTTCTTCGTCCTTTCGTGCAGTAGGTTGAATAACCATTGACACCGGTCTGACAACTTGGAGATAAAGCGATTTATTGTTGCTAGCTTGCCAGCTAACTTCTGTACGTCTTTCTTTATCTTTGGAGACAACATAGATAATAATGCACAAATACGGTATAGATCAGACTCTATACTGTGCTTGCTGATCAAATGGCCCAAAAATTTGCCTGATTGGACTCCGAACTGGCATTTATCAGGATTTAGTCTCATTTTGTAAAATCGAAGAATTTTGAAGGTCGTATGTATATCTGCAAAATGGTTTTCCTTCTTGAGACTTTTACGTAGCATATTATCAATGTAAACTTCCATTATTTTACCAAGATGGTCCTTAAAACATCTGCATCATTAGTCATTGGTAAGTGGCTTCTGCATTCTTGAGGCCGAAAGGCATTACCTTGTAGCAATACAAACCATGCTCTGTGATGAAAGCTGGTTTCTCTTGGTCTTCGGGTAATAGAGGTATCTGATTATACCATGAAGTTGCGTACATCATGGATAAGAGTTCGTACCCTGCGGTGGAATCGGGCAGATGGTTTATGATAAGAAGTGAAAAGTTGTCTTTCAGAGTATGTTTGTTGAGGTCTGTAAAATCCACGTATACTCTTATCTTGCCATTTTTCTTTGGCACTACTACAATGTTCGAGATCAATTCTGGGTAGTTGGCTTTTCGGTTAAAACCAACTTCAATGAGCTTATTGATCTCTTTATTAACTTCTTCTCGGAGTCTTGGCGCTAAAGTTCTCTATTTATGCTTGAGTGCCTCAACTTTGTTTTTTAAACTAAGCTTGTGGCAAGCCAAATTTGGATTGATGCCTGACATTTCATGGAACGTCTATGCGAAAACATCACTATTATCTTTGAGAAATTGAATAAGAGCATTGTACTCTGTCATGGGCAAATGAGATCCAATATAGGTGCCCCTTTTATCTCTACCGATCTCGAAGTATTCTGCAGTTTCTACTCTTGGCAGCTGGTTTTCTGTAAATTTCTCTGTAATATTTTCCATGGTTTTCTGTAATTACTATGCGAGCTGTAGTATTGATTGTTCTGCCACGGTGGTAACAAAATTTTCACAAGCTCGAGCTAGCTTCTGATTGCCTTTGATTTCATAAATGCCTCCATTTCAATCGAATCGTAGTGCCAAATGATAGGTTGATAGGATAGCTCGCATGTTATACAGCCAACAACGTCCCATGATTCCTAAATAGCAGGATCTTGCATTGATGGCGTAAAATACAACGTCAACCATTGCCGGTCTAGCTGTAATAGGAAGAATGATCTTTCCTACATGTTCTTCCTTAAAGCTGTTAAAACCACTGATGTCCACGTCATTAGGTTGTACTTTGTCAGCCAGTCCCATTTGATCAATCGTACTTTGGAAAAGCAGTTTGATGCTACTGCCAGTATCCACCATCATTGTATTTAGTGCGACATTTCTCATTTTCAGCATGATCACGAGCACGTCATGATGAGGAAAATTAATATGGCAAAAATCACAATCTTTGAAGAAGATCCCTGCATATTGGGAACTAGATGCGGGGAGTAACCGGGCTTCTTTATCGACCATGGGAAAATTGTGATACTGGCCGAGACGTCATCTTTTGCATCTGATCGACCTGCTAATGGGATGAGTTTTGATAAAGTGTCCGAGGGAGATATGGTATAATTGTTTCTCCTTTGCTGCTTCTTTGATCTGTATGATCTCATTAGTAAGCTTGTAACTCCCAATTATGTAACTTTCAACATCCACTATGTACTCATGCATTCGTCCATCCGAAAAAATATACTCCAACAATCGATGTAAAGCAAAACAGTATTCTTTGTCGTGATGTCAGACTTTGTGGTGTATGCAATAAGGTTTGATCTCGATGGGTTGGAGATACTGGGCATTACAGAAGAACTTATCCTTTTGAAGTGTAGGATATATGCTGGTTATCATGACATTCATCTTGGGAAGACAGGGCTTGGGCATATTGCCACCTCTTCGAGTTCAATCGTCATTAGATTTGGTTATCTTCATGTCTCCTATGTGATTAGTAGCACGATTAAGCTCTTGCTCTGTGGATTGATCTCTTGTTGTCAAGGTTGATTTCTGAGTTTTCTGCCTTTCGGTCACCATCCTTTAGAGATCGATATAACCATTAACTTTTTCGATCATGTCTTCCAAAATCGTAGGCTTGTTGAAAATTAGGTATTCCTTCACTCTTTCATCCATTAGCAAAGTATTAGTGAATGCTGAAATAGTAATTTTTTGATCAAGTCGATCCACTTTTCTGGCCAACTCTAAGAATTTCTTAGTAAATGTTTTGAGCTTCTCTCTTGGTACCTGCTTAAGGCTGAATAGAGAATACAGATTCACCTCTTTATCTCTGTTGTGCGAGTAGTTCTTGACGAAGAGTTACTGTAATTGTTTAAAAGTTGTAATGGACCCTTCTGGTAGTGAGTGGAACCATCACAAAGGCTTACCTTGTAGGCTGGTAGGAAAGAGCCGACATAGAATATGGTTAGATGTAGAATGTAAGCCTAAAGCATCCTAGAATTCTTGGACGTACTCCACTGGATCATTTCCAGTGGAGTACGACATAGAATATAGATTTTTGGATTTTTGGGGTGTGAAAACCAGTAGGAACTTTGCCATCCAATAGCTTCTGAGCAATCGGGCTCTTCTATAACCTATTGTGAATGCCTTTAGTGGATTGAGCCTGGGCATTGAATAGTTCTTTGATACGCTTTTCAACATGTTCCTGAGTTACCTAATGACGAGTTGTGGTGGTCGGGCGTGGGATGCCGCATCCTTCACGAGAATTGTAGTCGTTACTTCCTTCACTTAGCCGATCATGTGCCAGAATATGAACTCTTCTCCGGAGTGGATCTTCTACTAGTCTGACTTCAGTAAGACCTCCATCAACGTCTTGATAGAATTCTTACGCCAAAGCTGGCTTGCCCCCAGGTTGTTTATGATTAGATCGAACGTCATCTCCAAGAATATTGGCGTGAGGTTCTATTCTTTTTAGAGCAGAAACTCGCGAAGTAGCTGGCAGCACACGCCTTTGTTCTTCTGGGTACAATCTTTTGACCCTGTAGAACCTTCAAAGTGTCTTGTACACTTATCAACTATTGTTCCAGAGCGGCCTGCCTTTCAGTTTTGGAGTTTAGAGTAGCCCACAATTCTGCTAGTATGGCGTTTCCTTGTTATGGAGAAAGTGGTGTACTCTGGTCTGGAAGCATCATTCTATAAAAAGATGATCAGCTATTTTCTGAGATAATGGGATTGCGAACTTTGCTTCCACAGACGGCGCCAAATGTAATAGCCTAATTTCGTATCTCAAACTTAGTCTTTACACCAAGGATAATCAAAGCGTTTAGATGAATAATAAATGAATACTAGCACGAAGTTTAGCGTAGAAAATCTTTGAATAGGTTAAAGACCAAATCCTTTCTTAAGGATTTAGAAAGAAAGATGTTATTGATAGTTGCTAGCTATTACAAGGGTTGCTTTGAGTATTTTGTATATAGTATTTGAGTTGGGATTCGTCCGTCCCTCATCTAGAATTCATTGGTCCTATTTATAGGTCTTATAATATGACCGTTTGACGACCATTATTATTCTTAATGATGGGCGTTACAATATATATATATATATATATATATATTTGATAGTCTTTGAACTAATTGTGTAACGGTCTGATCTTGCTGTTTTGTAACAGCTTCATTGATGATGGTGTGTTTGTTGACTCGAACTATTGATGTAGAGGTCAAAAATGATGAATAGAACTCTGTAGTTGTAATGTGTCATAAATTGTGTCACGTGTATAATGATGAGGTCGAGTGGCCGTATGATGGTTGAAGATGAAGCTTGAGTTCGAGATGCAAAATAAGCCACTACAAATAAGATATCCCTATTTCTTTCTCAATTTCTCTTGATTATCTAGTAGCTAGAATTGATTATTTTCTAATACGTTATCAGCATGTAGAGCTAGGGGATCAGAAGAGAGAAAAAACTCTCCAAATTAGCGTTTTCTAAGAAATTTTGCGTTGCGGAGATGTATTTTTACTTATTTTCGAATTTATATATAATTTTTTCTTAATCAATGATATATGATATCTAAATATAGATTAGAGTAATTTGTATCTATTTTTCTCGGATTAAAATAACATATTTTGGTGATTTTTATCCCTTGATAAAGGGCTGTTTTCAAAACAAAATAACTTTTTATTTAGACATCGGATGAACACAAAACCATTTTTTTTATGTAGCCTATTCCACAAGGTTTCCAACGGTATATAACACGTCTCATGGAGATGTCTCAATCACCGGCAAAGTGGTGTTGAATTTGGGCAATTCATGGCCAAAAATGGCGATTTTAGGTCATGATGACGTTAGTAATAAAATATTTATTTTTAAATTTTTTTTAAAATTATTTTATTATCTGATGACGTCATCCTTATCCAAATGCTAATGTGGCAGCGATACGTGGCAGCGGACACACATGCTTATGTGGCAGTGACACGTGTCGATGACATGTGGAATGCTGGCGTGGCAATGCACGTGTCAAGGAAGTTTACCGGAGTAACATGTGGCCATCATTGGGCGATCATCGGAGTGACAAGTGGCAGTCACCGAATGGTCACCGGAGTGATATGTGGTAGTCACCGGACGAATACCGGAGTGACACATAGAAGTCACCAAGGGTGATACGTGACAGTTACTGGGAGAGACACGAGGCAGTTACCAAGGGGTGACACGTGGCAGTTTGACTTGGTCTAACTGGTCTAGACCGGTCAAACCGGTCTTGGCCTTGACCCAGACCAGGCCAGACCGGTCCAGGACCGGTTTAAACACTAAATTAGCTCTGAAGAACTCAATTTTTTGTCAAATTGAGTCAATTTTTTTTGAAAAATTCCTATTGACTGGACTTACCCCATGAGATACCCATTTTTAATTTTTTTTTGGAAATGGGTACCTCGTATAAGAAAACTGACTCACTTATATAAGATATAAGTAAATAGATTAATACCTATTTAAGTATCTTACGGTAGCTAATATGATATTAATGGTATTCCCCTATGATACTAATTATTGTGATGAGGGATCACAAATAATACAAAACCAAGACTAATTTAGAATATGACTGGGAGTCATATCTAAATCACAGTTAATTGTCAATGACAAATAATTAGGGCTCCATTAGGAATTGAATTAGTCTTATTTCTAAAAAATTGGTGTCTGTAGAACCAATTTTTCATATCTAGGTATAATTAGATGTTACATGATAATATTTAGAGGTATATAGACACTAATAGCAACCTATAGTACCATAGAATATTAGTTCAAAGACAGGTATAATCAACATATCTTGTGAACCTAGCAGACTTCGGGGTGGGACCAGTTATCAGCTAAACATCTAATACCCCTCATATTGGCAGTAAATAAGGTAATTTGGTTAGAATATGCAGATCTTATATAACTTTAGGGCTTAGAACACCTTAGTTTTCAAAATAAGGAATGCACTCATCGAGTAGTTTTGAATAACTGTCCTGGCTAAGACTCTATTAAAATGCACTTTAAGGTTAAGATTACCATTTTACGAGGTAAAATTATGATTTGACACTTAATAGGATATGAACAAGGTTCACCTATAAGTAATGATTGGGAATCACTGACTTAAATACTATTAATTACCTTTAGTAATGATTGGAAATCATGTACTTAAATAATATTTAATAAGTAATAGGATATGAACAAGGTTCACCTACAAGTAATGATTGGGAATCATTGACTTGAATACTATAAATTGCCTTTAGTAATAATTGGAAATTATGTACTTAAATAAGATTTTATTAGGAACGCACACATATGGTGGTTTTGAATATCATGTACTTAAATAATATTTAATAAGTAATAAAATATGAACAAGGTTCACTTACAAGTAATGATTGGGAATCACTGACTTGAATACTATAAATTGCCTTTAGTAATAATTGGAAATTATGTACTTAAATAGGATTTCATTAGGAACGCACACATATGGTGGTTTTGAATATCAATCTTGGCTAAGATTCTATTAAAATGAACATCTAACATTAAGATCATTGTTTTACAGGGTAAAATTGGGATTTAATTATTAGAAAAGAATTTCATGAGTTTTAGAATATGAACAGGGTTCAACTATAATATGATTAGGAATAATTTATTTTATGTTATTCTAAGTACTATGATATCTCTTTAATGCATTTGAAATATTTATCAAGAATTGTTACTAATTTCGATCTATATTTTGCAGAACAAATGTCTGCCAGCCCACGTTACGATTATGAACCATTGTGGCTTGATGGTTCCAATTATCTTTATTGGTGTACGAACATAAAACTCCGTTTAAAAACAATGAATGTCTCAAAGTTGATTGTTGTAGATAATACCGTCTCTGAACCACTCAAGGCACATGCCATGTTGGCTATGCGCGCCTACCATCAGCCAGAGCTAAGATTTGAGCATATATGTTACGGAGATCCATATGAGTTATGGATAAGCTTAGAGGAGTGTTTTGGTCTCCGGCAGGCGCTAATGACTTATAAGAATCGCAACCGCTAGAATAATTCAAGGTTGCCTGACTTCAAGACTGTAGCTGGCTATAACTCAGCACTGCAGAAAATTGTTTCGGCAAAGAGGCCCAATAATGATTATGTTTTCGCGGAAGAGGTTTTACAAAAGACTATTTCCACATTCACAGGCTACTCTCACGGACCAGTATGCAAAATTGGAATTTAGTAGTCCTGGAGATCTGATCCAACTCTTGCTCACTACTAAACAAAAAGGGAAATTTGTTTTTAAGAAAAACAAGAGGTATCCCCCTAGGAGGAGGAGACCAGTTACACAAAAAATATTATCTCATAATAAAGACAACCACGAATAGAGTTCTGGATATAGGAATGCGACTGAAGGCAGGAATCGGGGATTCCTGGGCCCTCAGATAAACAACAGATTTAAAAGGGTTGGTAAATCACAAACACCAAAGAATATCAAGAAGCCTGATTTAAAATCTCCTTGTTTGAGATGTGGGGCAGCTGGACACTGGGTACGAGACTGCAAGACACCGAGGGTGCCTAAAATCAAAGTTCAGGTTAACCACATCACCACTGACATAAATTTAATCGCTATAAACTTAGCAACGTTAGACTTCTTTGGTGACACTGATGCCGACATGGATCAACATACGAAGTAATCCATAATGATATCTCAGTAGACATGTGATGTCACAGTAGAGAGCACTAGTAGTTTCTAATCTTGCAAAGACTTAATTTACTTTTTATTAGTATTTTTAATTATGTTCGGAAAAACATATTTATGCTTCAATAATGTGCTCGTGATAGACGAGAGATTTTTAACTTTTTTTAAATTGTGATTTTTTGAATTTATTGCTTGAGAAGTAGTTAAATTCTATGTATGACAGTTGATGTACTATGTACAACCCGCCTATGGATCTATCCGCTCATTGAGCATGACCGATAATTGGATGAGTGACGACACATGTCTAAGAAACATTAGTACCATGCACTCGATCCTTTTTAAGATATGAGTGAATTTCTTGTCTAACCTTGTGCATCGGGGATAGCACGAATATCATTGGCATGACCAACATGATAGAACACACTGAGTGCGTCAGGCTATTACTTTCTAACAGTACGATACGGGGTATCTAGTCCACTTTATAAACTAGTAAATTTAGCTGAATTTTACTGTGTTTAGGGAGATACATGATAATGCTTATCACGTAATGACTATTAAAGAAAATGGCAGACAAGGTTCTGTGCATTTACTCCATGTCTAAAGGTTAGAACACGCTATTAGAACAGTTTCTAATATACTCCCCAGGGCTCGGATAGTGAGGAGGATTATCGAGATTTCATCTTAACTTTTCTTAAAAGGAGACAAGATCCAGAGATTGTACGCGTAATGATTGCTTTTGAGGAAAGTCTATTATTTCATCCTAGTATGACCAAGGTGGAGTGGGATCTCGAGCCTTTGCTCCAAACGTATCCATGGAGACACATGTTGACCTATCCATCCACACAGTGGCCCACTTGAGTATTTATGGTCATAATAGACGCATCTAGGAGATGGTTTTACATTTGCTTATTCATAAAATCTAGGAATGTAACATTTGTACAACTTCTCACTTAGATCATTCGATCACAGGCTCAGTTCCTGGATTAATCGATCAATGTTGATTAATACAGCTTTACGGGGGCTTGGGAGTGTTA
This sequence comes from Kingdonia uniflora, assembly GCA_014058105.1. NCBI lineage: Eukaryota > Viridiplantae > Streptophyta > Magnoliopsida > Ranunculales > Circaeasteraceae > Kingdonia > Kingdonia uniflora. Next base: position 345,929 of record JACGCM010001235.1, read on the forward strand.
CTCATACACTTTTAATGATTATTTTACCACTAAATGGGATAGATGATTGAGCATCGTGAGTACCCCATACCATATCCAACTAGGAATTGGCAGAAAACCTAATTAAGCGATTTAGGATAATCACTAGGCCACTGATATTACGATTACAACATTCGGCTAGTGTGCGGGATTTGTATTTTTACTCCCACAACACTAATTAGGGTTCGTCCCATAGAAAATCTTTAAATTATTTTTTCCCAAAAACGACTATTAACTGGATCAGTGCCCGGTGTCGCCCATCGACGAACATTTGGATGTTCCGTACAGGTGCCAATCGCACCATCATAATGTATGAAGATGGAACCCTCAACGTCGGCCTAGTATTATGTGGGTTATGATTCACATTTATCAATGGATATTTGGAACCCACTGATGACGTATATACTGCAGGGAAGATAATTGTCACATTGATGAGACGATATTCCTAGCATTGGGGGGAGATATGACAGTCAATGCTGAGGATGTTTCCAATACCTCTTGGAAAATACCATCGTTGTCTCATCTAGATCCCTATACATAAGTTAGGTGATAATAAGGTTCAACGGATTAGAAACCTCAAATAGGTCGCAAATGAATAGCTAGACACATTCATAGACACTATTAAAGTACTGTAAGTGTATGTACCTACAAGTAATCCACCTACATTGGAGAACGTTCTGGGGGAACTAGTACCGCAGGTGAACGTTCTAGGGGAATTAGTACCGTAAATGAATCTGAGGCTCACGCTTAATACGGAGCACCGTTGGATATCATTAGTATGCTTCACTCATCATAATAGTATACTAAATGATTTAGATATCATTAAACCTCTGGAGGAGATCGCGAGAGCCGCCGAATACCTTGGGAAAGAATTCAAAATAAAAGACCTTAGGAAGTCAATTAGTGTCTCGATTTGTAGATCGAACATCTTGGTAGTGGTATACTCGTACACCAAGCAATATATATCAGAAGATTTATCTAACACTTTGATATAGATGTAACACATGGTGCTAAATTATTTATTATACTTCCATCACTTGGGTGTGGACAACGACATCTTCCACCATCCTGATGGGGGAAGAAACTCCTAGGGCCGTAACGCCATAGCTAGGAGGTGCTTTGCTATAAGTAGCAAGGTATACTAGACCCGATGACTCATTCACAGTGAACTGTTTGCCTTGCCATAATTCTATTCCTATCCAAAGGTACTGGAATGAGATCAGGTATATTCTGAGATATCTGATCGGTATGAAAGACTGGGGTATATTATACTCAAAATGGTAAACATAAAAGTATAGAGTACGTCGATACATAATACTTGTCAGACCCACATAAAGGCCATTATCATATGGATTATATGTTTATCTACGGGGATACATAAAAATTCTTGGAGATTGATGAAGCAGACAGCGGTAGCTATATCCTCGAATCACGATGAGATTCTTGCACTTCATGAAGCTGGTAAAGAATGATGGCTACACTCCAAGATACATCACATCAACTGAAGTTGTGGCATGTTCTATCCAAGATAAAACGTCAACTATGTATGAAGACAATTCAGTTTGTATCATTCAAATCAATGGCAATTTATCAATGGCGACAGAATGAAGCACATTTCATAGAAGCTATTCCATCCTTATGAATTATAAAAGGCGAATGAGATTGGGGATATTCAAGATATTTTAGAAGACATATTTGTAAACCTATTCACAAAGACTCTTGTACCACTTACATTCAAGCAGCTAGTACACAGAATTGGCATGCAGAATATTTATTTATCAATATCTTAGGGAGATAGATCTCGGGGGAGATCGACGTCAGGGGGAGTAGTCCCAACCTAACGTGGACACATGCGTGTTATACTCTTTTTCTTGATAGTACAATTTTTATCCTAAGAAGTTTTACTGACTGGAGTTTTTGAGGAGGCAATGCATACACGTCCACAACCCATATATGGCATATGATTATACTCTTTCCTTGCACAACTTTTTGTCCAAGGAGGTTTTGCTAGGCAGAGCTTTTGATGAGGTAAGTCGTCCTGGCATGGAACACCCCAAGGGAGAGTATTAGGAGTTGGGTCTAGCCCAATGTAGGAACCCAACTGGACTTCTATCAAGCCCATAGGCCTTTGGGGTTTATGAGGAGAGTTTAAGTAGGAATAGGTAACCTCATATTGGTCTATCCCCTTTATAATACGTGCAAAGAGATACAATTTCAATTAATAAGATATCCCCTTTTTTCTCTCAATTGTTTTTGATTATCTAGTAGCTGGAATCTATTATTGTCCAACAGAGACGACAAAATTTTAGTCATAGTTTTAAATTTGGCATTGCATAGACTGATGGGCCTAAACTGCCTAGGATTATCAGAATTCTTCTTTTGAGGAATCAAAGTGATATTAGTATGGTTAAATTCAGACATGAGGTGATCAGACTAGAAGGAAGCACGTATCACTTGGAAAAGATCGTCACCGACCATGTCCCAATATTATTGATATAAAAGCAATGTAAAGCCATCAGGGCCAGGAGATTTGTAGGGTTTCATAGCATAAAGGGTTTCCTTAACCTCAATAAAGGTGAGAATTTTAGTAAGGAAACATTATCGTCATCTGAGATCAACTTGTTAAGAACGTCGAGATCTTTAACACTGAGGGTTGAGTTCAAGGAAGTAAAAATGTTTTGAAAGAAGTTGACGAGGGTGTCTCCTATATCTTTCTTGTCTTCAGCCCAAGAACCGACAGTTTTGCGAATTTTGGAGATAATATTGCGTTTCCAACGACAAATCGTATAGATGTGGAAGAATTGTTTATTCCGGTCCCCTTTACGGAGCCAAGTTTCTCTAGAATTATCTCTCCAGAGTGATTCCTCTTGGAACAGGGCTCCCGAGGGAGTTTATCTTCAGTATTGTAATTGTTGCCCAAAATTGAAGAAATTTGGATATCATTTATAGTTCATATGAGATTAAGGATCTAACTATAGTTGTAATGGCCTATTCCAAATCTCGAGCTCAAGTCTCTCCATTCGACCATCACACATTTACTCGACCTCGTCGGCATACACGTAGCAAATTTATGGCACATTATGGAGCAGTTACAAAGATGAAGAGTTACTCAAGCCGTTACACAATCATTATGAAGACTCATTAAAACCATATCTTGTAACGTTCGTCATTAAAGTAAATAACGGTAATAAAATGGTAATATTATTAGACCTATAAATTAGACCAGAGAACTACAAATTATACATAAAAGTTGAGAGGCAGGACTACTCAGAACATCTTTTGTAATAGCTAACAACTATCAATAACATCTCTCTATCTAAATTCTCAAGAGAGGTCATGGCTTTAAACCTATTCAAAGGTTTTCCACACTAAACTTTATGTTATTATTCGTTCATTGTTCATCTAAATACTCTGATTATCATTGGTGTAAAGACTAAGATAGAAATACGAAATTAGGTTATTATATTTGGCGCCGTCTGTGGGAAACCCTGAACGATTAACCAGTGCTCAAAAACCAAACCAACTGGACAAGATGCTGAGCCTAAGAGTAAACGCAGTAGGGCGTGGGTTGAGTTGGGTTTGCAAACCCACACTCAAACGTCTCCCCGCAATAACTATTTGAATATGAGTTGGATGACCTGGAGCTACAGGAACTGAACCGAGTGTGAGGAACTCACACTACAAAAATTTGAGTTTGGCGGTGTTTAGATCACTGCGCGATGTTTTTTTTACCGCGCGGTAATCTAAACACCTCCAAACTCAATTTTTTTGATCAGCACTCCCTGGCTACTTCTTCCTCAAAACTAATTGCAGAGCAGAGGAGAACCTCTACGCTCTCCCTAAATGGAAAACTCCGACACCAGTAGTAATAACTCTACACCGTCGGCCCCATCCTCCCATAACCCACCTTCAACGCCGTTTGCTTAAGACCCATCATCACAATTCACTCCATACCTCTACCAAAACCCATCGCAATTTCAACCTCAATTCCAATCATATACCCTACCTCCGTTTACCATGTCGCAAGGGGATCACAGTTATGAACAATATTAAAGTCTATTTACACTATCTCAACCGCAACCTCAGGCATTTAGCCCGTACTATCAACCCTATCCGCTCACTCAACCTCAAGGTTTTTAACCTCCAAATTACTTTTAGAACTATATATTCCATGGTGAATCTACTCAGCATAGTCAAAGTGACGCAAATGCGTCAATACCTGAAGCGGTAACTCCCCATAAAGAAAAAGGAAAAGGAAGAAAAAAAAGAGCACCCTCAAAACAAAGACCAAGCGTGCAAGTACCAGAAGATGCCGAGTTTTTGGACGAGACGGATGATGTTGGAATGCATTAGGCGGACGCAGACTTTACGTATCTCGCAAGGGCGTGGGTAACAATTTCTGTCCAAACAAATGGCCACATAAATGGTTTTACTTTCTATTAAAAGGTCAACATTGGCTTTAACAGAAACCCCGAGTGCCCTACACGACGATCATGTGGGTCAACCGAATCTCAGTGGTATGCCCTTAATACACAATGTGTGGCACACAGGGGGATAGTCGCTCAAGAACGATTTAGGAATAACAGCGGAAAAATAGAAGAAGATCAGGTACGTTACAGTTTCCTTAAACTCAATTTCATTTTTTTCTCGCGGATATACACATTATTTATTTGTATTGGGCAATTTTGTGAATTGTAGGAAAACAATGCACACAAAATCTATAAAGGCTTGAATGGCAGCAATGACTTCAAACACCGTGAAACGTATAAGATTTTGGCGTGAGAACCGCGATGGGCCAACCTAAGGGATGATGGGTTGAACCATGCGGTGAATATACCAAGAAATGTAGCCAAGAGAATATCGAACAATTCTTCTTTGGGGAACTCGGTCGGATCAAACAATCTATCAGAGGACCCCGACGGCCTACCTACACCTCAATCCGTGGGCCCAAATTCTGACTAAGATGGTTCGTTGTATGAGGGTGGAAGCAGACCCATCAGCCAAAAACTTTATAGAAAGAACCTTGCATCACAAAAGTCAATGGAGGGCATTACTGTATCTGGTTGCAGTATCCAAATAATGCTGGATGAACTACGGTTGGAGAAGTTACATGCGAAAGAAGAAAAGGAAAGAAAAAGAACAGAAGCAATGCAACAATGGCAAGCCAAAATGGATTCGGAGCAAGCAAAGGAAGATCGCAAAATCATGGAGAAAGACTTAAGTACTCTTTCTGGACATCAATTGCAATACTATCTACAAAGGTAAGCTGAGATAATGGAACGTCTGGCTAATAGGGGCGGACCAGGTACTTAAAGTGGTGATGAAATGTAATTTAACTTTGTTGCATATAGAAGTTTTTTATCCAAGAATATAGTTTAATAACCAATAATGTAAACGTTTGAATAATGTACTGCTCAAAATTCTACAATTTGTTTTTAAAATATTTATTTCCAATAATATTGCGTTAAAACAAATACAAGATCAATATTGCGTTAAAAAACATGTTTAATCATCTTGTACGACTAAGAGAAGCATTAAATTACATCAAAAACACGCAAATAATACAAGAAATGGAGTACTTATTTTGAAGATTTCCCTTCACGGCCCATAAATGCTCGATTGGATCATCCTTTAGATCAAAATAAAGTTCTCGACTTCGAATTTGGTTCATTTTCGATATAAAAGATTCTATTGTTCTGCGTTCACATACAATATCGAACCGTTTGCCTTCGATAGTTGAGGGCTCGACCGGATTGTAGTCTAAGTATGATGGGAATGCACCTCATTTCTCTTTGACGATCATATTATGTATTATCACGCACGCCTTTATGGCATTGCTCAAAACCTGGGGGTCCCACAATTTAACCGGATTTTTTACATCATTAAACCGAGATTGTAAAACCCTAAACGCCCGTTCTACGTCTTTTCGGTAACTTTCTTATTGTTAAGCAAATAATTTTTGTTTCTCTGTAATCGGATTGGATATGGTTTGAACAAGAATTCCCCATTTGGGGTATATGCCATCCGCTAGGTAATACACCATATCATAAGCTTTTCCGACAATTGTATAATTGCAAGGCGGGGCGATACCATCGGCCAGTCAGTGAAAAGATGTGATTGTTGCAGAACATTGATATCATTGCTAGACCCTGGTAACCTAAAAAAAGCATGGCAAATCCAAAGGTCGTGTGAAGCTACCGCTTCAAAAATCAGTCTCGCCTTGGGGTAATGACTAGTAAATTGACCGTGCCAAGCTTTAGGACAATTTTTCCATATCCAATGCATGCAATCAAGGCTTTCTAACATGCCAGAAAATCCCTAGGACACTCCGATTGCTTTTAACTTTTTGACGTCGGCCGCGTTTGGTGCTCGAAGATATTTCTCGCCAAAAATTTGTATAACAACACAAAATCTTTTCACCCATTGGGATAAAATAATGATTATGTACAACGACTGCATCAAATAGACGCATAAACATGTCTTTACTCATACAAAAACGTCATCGAAATTCCCATGACTCATATGTGTAATTCGGCTTGAAGTAGTCTTGTATAATGCTGTAATGCCCCAATGGGTGATCTCGCTTCTTTCTCTTATCCTTACGGCCTATGACACTCACGCTGTAACTCGAAGTTGCATTCTCAACTACTATGTTCATTTCAACTTGGTGCAGAATGCAAATTGCCGCCGCACAATTAAAGATAAGATCGTCATCGGAGGGCGACGACGATAAACCTGGAGGATCGAATATGGATGAATCGGATGATGAATAAGACATTTGAAGTTGTGGAGTTGAGAGAAGGGTACAATACCATATGGTAAACAAGTTTCCATTGGAAGAGAGAAGTGTAAAAATGGTAGAAATGTAAAAATGGAAGCAGTTGTGGGTCTTTTTCCCTAGATTTGGCGGTGAAATGAACACCGCGCGGTATTCATTTCACCGCTAAATCTATGTTTGTATTCAACCTCAGTGACAATTATGTTCGAATAGAATTAAGTTCCATTTGAATAAAATTACTTAGTGCCAAATTATGCAAAATTGTTGAAATTAATTCGAACAAACAAATAGTCTGTTCGAATAGACATTGAAAAAACTCTACCAAAAACCTAAAAACTTCACCAAATAGTCTGTAGAAATGTAAAACACCTGAGTAGAAATTTATTCAAACAGACAAATAGTCAATTTCAACAAAATTTTTAGTCAATTTCAACATTAGATAATCATGGCTAATGAACATTAAGAACATCTAAAACATCGTCTTCAAATATATCGTCTACTCAGAATCATCTACATAATCAAATCTGAGCTTCTACATTGTCTAAAAAAACATAGCAAACACCTATATCTACTCAGAATCATCTCCAGTACCCCGCCCCCTGTGGCCAGTGCCGCCTCTTCTGGTTCGCGGACCAAATCTACACTGCTTCGTCCTCGCGCCACCTCCAGGTGGTAACGGCACCACCCGTATGTCACGCGCCCTTCTCAGCTGTAGGTCCTGAATGGGACAAAGAAACTTTATAAATATTTTGATAAAAAAAAATGACATTACGAAAAAATACCGCAGTAAATACATAAATTAATTACTTACATTGGCATATAGTTGATGATCTATACTGTCAATTTGCCAGTAGGCAATTGTAAACTCATCCTCCACCTCCTGGAGCCTCTGTGCATCCCTCGCAGACTTCGCAAGGACGAGTCGCCGCATACCATGGGTCAGGTGCCACAGCTCCTCTGCGCCGTAGGAGAAAAATATGGGTGGCGGGTGATAACGGTCAAAATCCGGTGTTTAGTATTGGTAAAAATTAGAGTGTCATTCACTTTCGAATGGAACTAGAAATTAGTTTTGGTCTTGTGTTTTAGTAATCTAAGGTTGTAAAACCGTAAAAATCAATGATATGGTTTTAATCAAGAATAAAGGTTTAGGGGCTTCGGATTTCACCACCATTTACATACAATATCAACATAGTATCGTATATTAAATTCTCTACTAAATTGAAATAACAAACTTTGACCTTTTGTCGATGTAATCCCATGATTAATTATAACTCAAGTAGAATATATTGTATGATCTAAGTATGTACTAAAAACACATTCCATGAACTAACTATGAAATGCTAATTAGGATCATACCTTAGAAAAATATAATATTAATACAATTTTACTATATCATTTGAGAATCACAAAACTCTTCTTATATCTCTACTTAAAGAGATCATAAGATGATAATGGATATTTCCAACAATATAGTTTTAGGATTTGTGATAATATGCTCATATTGTGTTGGAGAAAAATACATTCTATTACATGATATCATACGCTTATGGCGGATCTATCCTCACTCCTTATGAGGACTTAGCTGGCCATTATAACAATTATTAAACCTAAATGATATGAGAATGAAATGAACATAAATTAACAACAAAAAGAGGAATTTTATTGACTTACAAAATGAAATGCTCCAAATGCTTACAAGACTTGCACCAACTTACTCCAATAATGCTCTTTTGCACTCTACAAGAATGATTCTCTCAAAATTGGATGATCTTATGAGCTCACCACCTCTCCTTTTATAGATGAAGGAGAGGGTTCTTACATTTAATATTAGATTTATAACCTATGCCATGAATGTACATAAATTTGTAACCTCCAAGAGTTATCCTCCAAAATTGTAACCTCCCCATGTGGGACCCTTGTGTTTGACAACTCTACATCCTTTCCAACAGTTCATCCTTTGAGCTATACATCCCGGTATTTCTACATATTTGGTAAATGAGCTCCATGTGACCTAAAATATAAAAATTAGTTTTATAAGTCATGTTTAATAATAAGATTAAAAATAATAAACATTTAGTCATAGGGGAATAGTGGTCATTTTATGTGTCCATCAAATACCCTCAAACTTAAAGTTTGCTAGTCCTCGAGCAAAGAAAAGAATAAAATCATAATTCTTTCATGGTTAAGACGATTGGATTTAGCGTATGCAACAAGCCGTTAAACCTATAGGTTACCCATATAGGACGAGTTTTGTCTCGTGAGGGTTTGTAGTGACTATAACCACAAAAGTCAATAAAGGCATTATAGTAGTTTAGATACTCATTAGGTCATTTCGACTAACTTATTGATATCTGATAATTGTAAAAACATTAAGAAGGTATACCCCTTAAAATTTAATTTTTTCATATATATATAATCAGAGAACTTGGAGAATTATCCAAAACTAGAGATACTACCCAATACTTAAATGAGATTTCACATATTTTTCTAATATCCTCAAGTGTTGTGAAAATAGTTACTGCATGTACAACTTTATTTAGAGGCTCTTGAGTCAATATCCAGTCATTTCGTATTTTGTGAAACAAATCCAACGATCAGTTTGACAAGTGCCATAGTCAATTTAAATCCTGTTATTGATTTTTGGGGAATAACTATAAGCCTTTTTATTTTGGTACTTGTTTCCTTAGTGAAGCCTCCATAATATGAGTCGTTGGTCGACAATCCCAGCCAGTTGGCTAAGGTTGCCAGGGTTTGGTGCCCCTTCGTAACCTAGGCTCTGGATTCTCACAAATAAACTTTATTCCTTGCTCATTTCACATAGTTCATGACTATACTCGAGATTGATGATAATTCTTCCTCTTTCAGTTCTAATCATGTGAGTATGCCTTGCATCGTGAAAGTTTTTAGAGCTATTATGGCCTATAGAAATCCTTATTATATTACTTTAGGATTGAACTTATTCTTTAGGCAGTTATTTCCCTTGTAGTGGATCATTCCTACCTCAAATACTAGATTCCCTTTGATTGCTCAAAATTCTAGCAAAAGTAATAAATGCAATACTATCGTGAAGTGCATTTGTTTTGAGAAATATCAGTCAACATAAAATTTTCTCTAATTATAGGGTAGTACATCTAGCTTAAGATAATGTTCCAAAATTTTCTAAGCATGTATTTGATAAAAAATTTAACTTTACGGTTCTTATGACCAAAATATTTAGACCATATCAAATACTTATAAGCTTGCAGAAACTTACTAAAGAGTCTCATAAATTACCATAATGACCTATCTTTTCTCTAAAAAAGTAAAAAATGTAAACGATTTTTCCCCACCCCCAAACTAGAAAGAAGCATTGTCCCCAATATTTGAAAACATACCTTAAAAGAAGGGAAAAAATCGGAACATAGTACCTGATATAACATGGGTTGCCTCCCAGATAGCGCTAAGTTTATTGTCTTCAGCCAGACAAAATGAGGAACCCCCAAACTCAGTGAAAATTGGGTGAAAAGGATATGAATGTCACTCCTCATAAACTGGGTCCAGAAGCTTCAAGTCTTCATTGATGAAGCTAAAATGTTCATAATAAGGCTTAAGCCTTTGTCCGTTCACTTTTTGTATTTTGCCAGTACTCGGTTCTTCAACCTTAACCGCCCCATGCGGATATACCGTTTTAACAATGAGAGGCCCGGTCCATCGTGATCGTAGTTTGCCAGGAAATATATGCAACCTAGAAGAGTACAACAAGACTTTTTGGTTTGGTTCAAATGATTTTCGTAAAATGTTTTTGTCATGAAACGCTTTCATGCGCTCCTTGTAAGTCTTTGCTGAATGGTATGCATCATTCCGTAGTTCTTCTAACTCATTGAGTTGAAGCTTGCGATGCAAACCGGCTTTCCCAATGTTAAAGTTCAAGGCCTTTATTGCCCAATATGCTTGGTGTTCTAATTAAACTGGAAGGTGACAAGCTTTTCCATAGACTAGCCGGTAAGGGGACATTCCAATAGGTGTCTTAAAAGCAGTACGATAATCCCAAAGAGCATCGTTTAGTCGAGTTGACCAATCTTTACAGTTTGGTCTTATCGTTTTTTGAAGAATATTCTTAATTTCACGATTGGAAACCTCCACTTGCCCACTAGTCTACGGATGGTACGGTGTAGCAACCTTGTGTGTTACTCCAAATTTTTTCATTAAGTTTGCAAACATTTGACTGTTAAAATGTGACCCCCCATCACTAATTATTGCCCTCGGCGTACCAAAACGAGAAAAAATATTCTCTTTAATAAATTTAATAACAACCGAACTATCATTGGTCCTGGTAGGAATAGCTTCAACCCACTTAGTCACATAGTCAACGGCTAAAAGGATGTACATGTACCCAAAAGATGGGGTGAAGGTACCCTTAAAGTCTATACCCCGAACATCAAATGGTTCAACGATCAAGAATGGGTTTAGTGGCATCATATTCCTACGGGACAAGGCTTCCATTCTCTGACATCTATCACAAGCCTTGCAAAATTCGTGAGCATCACGAAATAAGGTAGGCCAATAAAATCAACACTGTAAAAATTTTGCAGAGGTCTTTTTGGAGCTAAAGTGACCACCACAAGCTTGGGAGTGACAAAATTCTATGACTTTGGTATGCTCAGAATCTGGGACGCATCTCCTAATGATTTAATCATAATAATATTTAAACAGGTACGGGTCATCCCAAAAGAAGTATCGGGCTTCACTAAGAAATTTATTTTTATCTGGCTTGGTCCAAAAACTAGGAAGGTGCCCTGTGGCAAGATAATTTGCTATGTCTGCAAACCATGGTACATAAGACATAGAACGAATGGACATGAGCTGCTCGTCAGGAAAGGACTCACGAATAGGTAATGACCTATCTAAAGAATCATTGTCTATTCGAGAAAGGTGGTCAGCTACCACATTCTCGACACCTTTTTTATCCCGAATCTCAATATCAAACTCCTGAAGTAATAATATTCATCAGATTAAGCGTTGTTTGGTGTCATTCTTGGTAAGAAGGTGTTTGATAGCAGCATGATCCCTATAGACTATTACTTTAGAACCTATGAGATAAGAATGAAATTTTTCTAGAGCAAAGACTATTGCTATAAGTTCTTTCTCTGTGGTTGTGTAATTGAGTTGTGCATCATTAAGAGTTTTACTGGCATAATAGATGGCACGCGGAAGGTTATCAATGTGTTGTGCCAAAACTGCACTAATGGCATAGTCAGATGCATCACACATCAACTCGAAAGGTTCATTCCAATTTGGAGTTTGGATGATGGGTGATGATGTTAGACGTGTTTGGAGATTCTCAAAAGCTTTAAGACACGAATCATTGAATAAAAAGGTGGTGTCCTTGGCGAGGAGATTGCTGAGGGGTCGAGCAATTTTTCTAAACTCAGGAACAAAACGTTGATAAAATCCTGCATGCCCGAAGAATGAACGAACATTCTTGACTATTCGTGGAGGCAGGAGACTAGATATGACATCGATCTTGGCTTTATCCACTCCGATACCCTTTGCTGATCTGACATGTCCTAATACTATGCCTTTTTTTTACCATGAAGTGATATTTTTTCCAATTTAGAGCAATATTTTTCTGTTAACACCTAGCAAGAATAATAGATAAGTGGTGAAGATATTGGTCAAACGAATCTCTGAAGAGGGAGAAGTCATCCATGAAAACCTCAAGGAAACGCTCAGCCATGTCAGAGAAAATGCTTAACATACATCGCTGAAATGTTGCTGGAGCATTGCATAAACCAAATGGCATGCGGCGATAGGCAAAGGTTCCAAAAGGACAAGTAAACGTGGTTTTCTCTTGGTCCTCTAGAGCGATTGGTATTTGATTGTACCCAGAATACCCATCAAGAAAATAATAGTATTCATGACCGGCGAGACGTTCAAGCATTTGATCCATGAATGGAAAGGGAAAATGATCTTTTCGAGAGATCGAATTGAGTTTTCTATAATCTATACACACTCGCCACCCGGTGGTCATGCGAGTGGGGACAAGATTATTGTGATCATTCTTCAAAACAGTGATTCCAGACTTTTTAGGAACAACATGAATTTGGCTTACCCATGGGCTGTCAGAAATAGGATAAATGATCCCAGCGTCAAGCAGTTTCAAAATTTCTTTTCTCACAACCTTAGCCATAGTCGGGTTAAGCCTTCGTTGTCCTTCTCTGGACTTCGTGGCATTATCCTCGAGTTTTATCTTGTGCATGCATACAGAAGAACTAATACCCTTAATATCTGAAATGTTCCATCCAAGAGCTTTTGTGTTTCCCTTTAATACACGCATTAATTTCTCTTAATTCTCAGGTTCAAGGTCGGATGCTATGATAGCAGGAAGAGTCTCATTAGAACCTAGGTAGACATATTTGGGATTTTTAGGGAGAGGTTTAAGTTCTAACCTAACGGGCACTTCTTCCGCTTCTGGAACAGGATCCTTGACTTTTAACATTTTAACATTATCATTGTTATCCATAATAGGAGCAGAATCCAACAAGGCATTGACCTCATTGTTAAGGTCATCAACATCTAAATTATCTCCAAAATGTGCAAGACAAGCTTCTAACAGGTCCCTAGGATTGAAAACTATGAAATGTACTGTTTACAACAGTACCAAGCATTTACACTCATCGGGTTCATTTTCAAATGGAGTATGAGTTGCATGAAGATATTCAGATCGATGGTCTTATTCCCATAATCAACTTCATATCTCCACTACGGCAATTGATTAATGCATAACAGTGGCCAAGAAAGGTCGGCCAAGGATCACAGGTATCTCACTATTTGGGTCTTTC